>JBAJFG010000565.1:0-365420 GCA_037903475.1 Ancylostoma caninum
TCCCGAAGCCGCCGGGTTCCCCCCCCCACAGGCAATGCCGCCATGCGACCCGGGGAACAGGTAGCTGAAGTTCCTCAATGCTGGTGGGTCATTGTTATCCCCACCACACCGCACAGCAACTCAGCGGGAAGTCGCGCACGCGACCGATCAATCGCACAACGAACTCGTCGCGTCACTATCAGCCCCGTCTGATCTTCAGAAGTCAACTCTGTGTGTTGCCGCTCAGATGAAAAGATTGCGGACAAGGCAGAATCTATGCGACAGCCGGCGACGGACGCAACAAGGTCGAACAGCGCCGGCTACAAGCGCGAACAACTGCTCGGCGGAGGTGCTCGTTTTTACGGTCACGTCATCGGCTTCACTATTCCTGGTGCACTGATAGTGAGGTGAAAACACAGGTGATTCATAGGCCAAAAAAAGAGGGAGGGGTCAGCGTGCCTCGGAACACCTGACAAGGAACGAAGCTCATAGAAGTTCTCGGCACCTGAGATTCATAAAACTCTCCACTGGTCAACATTTCGGCTATGTCACCTTCCTCAGCAGTCTAAGGGGTCAAAAAACTCATGGATACTACGAGACCAAGGACCTTAGCCTACTAAGCCAAAGCTTGGAGCTTTCTTCTCCTTGATTAGTTTTCCTTATCAGCTCATATATCACTACAAATGAACATATAAATTCCCCGGGTTTCAATGGTAATCGAGCGTGGAACCTAAAAACAATTGTAACCCCACCGAAAGGAAAGAACAGCATCCCTAGGCAAGCACACGTCCCCTGAAATACCCCCACCACTCTCGACTTTTCAACTCCATTCGTTATTGTGCTTCCCACGATCATTGATTGATTTACTCTTTCAATCGACTTTCCCAGGGACTTCTCCCGTCGAACAACCGCTCAAAACAAAAGCGAAGTGAGCACTGGGAAAGAAGGAACTCCTCTGACCAGAGAAATATAATTTCGGCAACCGATTTATCACAGAAGAAATCGAACATGCGCGTTGAAGATGGCGCATTCAGATTAAAACAAGCGAAGGTATTGCAAAGGGAAAACAACCACTGTTTCAGATTCTCAAAATCTGTAGGAAGGTCAATGTTGAGAAATCTGAAAAAAAGGTCAATAAATCTCGATAAAATTTCACTGTATCTTGAATCATGACGGATTCTTTTTAATAAGGTTACTCCAGAAATTTGCTGCAGAGAAGTCAGGAATTTTTTAGGTTTTGGAGTAGAACAAGTAGAAGAAGATACATTAAGCACAAAGAACATTGTCGCGGAATAAAAGAAGTACCGAAAATGGGATTGTACACACTCTACTGAAATTTCAATATATTTTAAACCATGTCGAATTTTTTAGAACACCAGAACACTTCATATGAGCCATTTACTCCACAAAAAAAACCAAGATTCCCAATTTTATGAAGAGACTACCCATAGGTAATGGAATTTTGTAAAGTCGCCATTTAAACACGCATCATTCAGCTTAGCAGTTCATATCTAACGACATGAATACTGTTATGATTAGCATAATCACCACAGTGTGGACCGATAGACAATAGCGTAGGGGGTTAATACGTTGTTGCGAATTGTAATAATGAGAAAATAAACAAAATTCGCCATAATTTCAAGGAATATTAACTTCTTCATTACTGTATACTAGAATATTTGAATCATCTTTAGAGTATTGTCAGATTTGTTTAACTATCTAGCAATAAGTATATGAATACTGTTATATGTACATAGAGCAGTTGCCGGAAGAAGAAAAAATTGAGAAAAAAATCCAGCGGAGTTTCAGTGAGGTGATTTCACGAAAATCAGAGCGAAAAAGGACTGAATAATTCAATAATTAATCATTAACAAACCAAGAATTTGGGAAAGAGAAATTAGGAAAGAGGCACTCGGAAATCCGAGCAAGCGAGGGAGAATTCTTCTCTTTACCAGGACAATGTTGGTCTCTTTTTTGACTAATCGAATTTTCAACATTTTCGAAGTGGATTATTCATATTCTAATACATATATGTAATAGATGGTTCGATCCTCATTATAACTTCCACTATAACCCGATTCATATGCATTTTTTGTAAGCAACAGAAATTTGAAAGGAGAGAAATATTCTGCAAAGGTCATAAATTTAAGCTCTGGGAAAGCCCAGCTGCGGGTGGAAGTTGTCCTAGATGGAAGTTCCTTCTACTCAAATTTCCACAACCAATCCATCGCGCCTAATCCTATATAAACAAATTTCCCTCGTCTGTCCAGGATGCCTTCAGTCACCGGAAATGTAAGCTGAATCCCCGGCCCCGTGCTGGTCGCTGACGCTGCGTAATAAGCGCCACTAAGCAGGCGTCAGTTATCAATGTTTTCTTGCTGATAGGACCTACGATTTCCACAGTTGCAGGACCGAACAAATAAGCAAAAGCCGAGCGAGCAAAGGCACAGAGAGCCTGATTTGTACAAGCGTTTTGTTTGAACAAATGCACGTGTCAACGGCATGTCATACTCACAATGATGAACTCGCAGTCGTCTCGTTCGAGCGACTTGAAATCGTCTAGTCGGGTTTTCCGAAGCGATTGGATATCCTTGAAGTGGGACCAGGCGTAGTCCTCGAGCAGCTGATCCACGTCAACATGGTTCATTCTGTACTGTGCCTGTACAGAGGCGCCCTACAATGTTTTGTAACAGCTATTTGTGCCCGCGGCAGATAATGAACGCAGTCGCGTTGAGCATCGTGTTACACGATAAAAAAAATGAGAAATCAATAGAGTTATTGGAGCGTATTAGGAAGAGCATGGTAATAATTTAGACTAATAGTAAACGGTGAGTAACAGGAGACACTTCATGTGTCAGTCGGCCGGCGAAAGCCGAGCGATTCACGGACGGGGCGGAGCATATGACAGGCCGCGCCCCTCGCGAGACCCCTCACCGGCCGGCCGCCGGCGAGACACCTCGCCCGCGCCACCGCCGCCCGAAAAATGCGCCCTCCCGTGGATTGCTTCCGATGTTTAGTGCAAATTACCTGGCGATGGGAGCAAGCAACGCTGCACATAATGCTGCTACGACAGGGTGACTTTATTGAGGATAAAAGGAATAGTGGTCGGGGTTAATGTCCCGCACATTTGGCCTCATCATGGAATCGCAGGACTGTTTTGGATGCGTAGGTACCCTATACCGTAAGTATGATAGCGAACTCGTGGTACACCAGACGTACCCAGGTCAGCTCTTCATCTTCCCACATCCCTAGACCCTGAGTGCGTCATTGAGATTACCCATGTAAACGTGTTAACATACCCAAGCTTACCCTTTGCATGTCACCCATTAGCATGTTTACTCATACAGAACATCGGTACGGATGCGTCATTGAGATTACCTAAAGTAAAATTGTTGACGCCCCTGGTAACGAAAGGCAAATTTGAAAGGTATCAACACGTTTACCCTGCGTAATCTCAGTTAAAATGCGGCTCATCGTCTGCAGTCAGCTACCAACCAGAGGTAATCAAACCCATGAGTGAGGCGATAGCGAACGCAAGGGGTCCGCCCCCTCCCTCCATGAAAATGGGTTTCGGAGTTTTCGGAGTCACTCTATGATAAAATAGATAGAAATTTTGTATAAGCTTATTTTTTACTGTTCATTCTTACTACTATTTCTTTAGCATTTGTTTTTAGTTATTTAGTATTAGAATTGATATTTTCTCGAATCTATCCTACCATCTGGATCTCCAGAGTGGCGTAGTTGCCACATTTCCCCCTTGCCGCACTTGCTTGCCACCTCTGCAGCCGGCACTGGTATGAGATTACCCATCCATCCAGTGAGGCATCGTGGACGTGGTACTAGTCTAGTTTACCGACTCCGGAGGGAGGAAAGATTTGGTTAGCCCAAAGTGAGGATCGAACCATCGACCGTGTATGCTAGTTGTCTCCACAGTTGATGTAACCATCCATGGGTAGTCAGGCAGCTGTAGATTTGGCTGAATACCAGTAGAAAACCCACATAACCAGCGATTGTCTTTTCCTCCGGAACAACAATTTGACAATTTCGTAAGTTTTGCTTATTCCCCTTATTTCCTCGTTGTTTTTATGTTGCAACACTGAATGACAAATCAAAAAATAACCTTTCGACAGGGAAAAAAACCGCGCGCCCCGTCACTTTATTACTTTGTAAGAACTAGAATCACATTGACAATCGTGGATAAGCAGAATCAGCCTTATAAGTGAATGCCTTTCAGCACGTAACATAGATAGCCCTACAGACGGTTTTGTAAAGCATCTGCACACTCATTATCAAAGAATGAATCATAAACTAATACTCTGTTCATGACATGAGCCATTTGGACAAATGGGACGGCGACATAGCGTGGATTGACGTAACTGTGGTGTGCAAAATTCCACATGGAACTACAGTTTCCGCTCAAAATCCAATGATTTGAAGGAATCCATTGACAATCAAGGAGACATACACCGCTTTATTATTATGATTAGTGACGAGGAAAGCAGAGCATACCTCAACTGCGAACGAGGGTGTGATGTCGAAATTTTTGCAACCAGTAACAAGTTGTGCACCTTCACACCTATGAAAATGGTGTCACGCAGTTGCGTTTGAATTTTGTGCACTATTGTGTGCCACTAGACACCATGAAGAAAAAAAAAACAAACTGTTGCGTAGTGTCTTATTCTTTACAACCTGTGCCACGCTTCACGAACGCATTGCCAAGCAAAACTATGTTAGCAAACCAAATAAAGACTTCTGCGTATCGCAGTATTACGCAGTCTATAGTTAACTATCGTTGCTTTGCTTGGTTAACATTTCATGGATCCCAGCCCTGTAAATCCACGACATGTCCGCCACCATTGTCCAAACGCCTTGCATCTGTGCTTATTTTGGCAAAAGTAGATACCACATGAAGTACAATTTCCCATAATATCGCGAGATTACCACTCAATCATCAGTTGAAAAACTTTCAAGTGAACCAACAGAGACCTAATAACTCCAATAAAACAGTATGTATTATACAAAAATGCCATATAAAACACGAACATTCTTAATCCTAGCTCTTCTCCTCTTCCTTCGATGTATCAGCAGCGTCAGTAGCTGCTTCCTGTACCGCCGTAGCAGCAGCGTCAGCAACCGCTTCCTCCGCTTCCATTTGGAATGGAAACTTGTTAGTAAACTGCACACAAACTCGTGGGAACCACCCTTTGAGCTTCTCGTTGTCCCGTTTATAGCCGTACAACCACCCGCGTTGACCACGTGTGATCACATACTCTTCGCCTGCGCGGATCTAAAACAGATTTATTGGAGCTGAAAAAAGTGCGGAAAAGCGACGGACTCACACTGAGTCGAGGTTCTTCACTGAGAGGTTGACAGACGAAGAGACGACATCCCAGTCGTAACGAAGCGAAGTACCCACCACGGAAGTCCGTCGCCACAACGACCAGTCGGGACAAATAGCGCTTCAGCGCCTTTTGCCGTAGCTGCTCGCGCTGAAGACACCAACACCAATTTGCGTAATGAGGGCAAACGAGAAGTGATTCTCGTTTGACGGCCAGCAACCACTTTGCTGAGAGGGAACGGAATTGAATTGCAGAGGTAGCTGGCGAACCACTATTGTCCTTTTGACTTTCTTCTTCTCAGGTAACTCTTCTCGAATTTCGAGACTGATAAATTCTTGATGTGTCCTGCCTTTTTTCTCACTGACAAACGTGTTGGTTAACAACACTCTCAAGAATTTGAAAATATCTAAGAAAAAAAAGGCTTCAAGGCGCGTCTGCTGATAAACGAATCATCAAGTAAACTTTAAATTTTGATTTTTAGAAATAATTAGAGTATGTTCAACCATCGAAACTGATTTTAGAGTCACACAGAGATAGTTCAATATTCTCCACCCTATATTCACTAAGATCCCCATCAAGATATATTGAGGAAAGTGTCTAGTAAATCAGCGTTGTGTTTCTCATTAGGATATGAAGGCCATTGTATACCTGGTGGTACTTTCGGCAGGAATGACACAGAAAATAAACACCGAAAGAGCTGTAGAAGTCAGGATAAGTAGGGACAACAATGGAAGCAGAAGGAAGAAAGATGATGAGCAGAATCTGACCAATTTTATAGTGCCTTCAAGGTAGGACGAATACCGCAAAGAAAATATAAATTTTATGATTCCAAGAGAAACCAAAGGACCCTCACATGATTGGATGTCCTCTCTCTAACCTCCGAAACGTCCAAAGCAGTCAGCCAAGCAGAATAGAACTAGCAATGACAAATGAGATGCGGTCAACTTTAAAAGACGGATCTGTGGAGTTCCAGATGTAGTACTTCGATGATGGATTCCAGCTAACCAAATGGACTAAATGGCGGTAATTTCCACGCCTCTACCGATTATTTTCGCAGTAAATTCTATACTAGCGCATTAATAAATCTTATACTTAATATACCCGAAAACTTTGAGCACAATCACAGTTATTTTGTGCACGTCTGTTCTCAGCCGCAAAATTTTTGGTGCATCTTAGCATAGAGAAGAGCAATTGCGAACAAAAATTGAGCATTTGTTGAAGCTGTTCAAGAATTTCAATAACAGTTGAATACTTGCAAACACTTCTTTTCAGCTGCATTAAACCTTACTTTTATGCCTACGAATGATTTCTAGCAACATTTTCGTTTCCAACTATGAAGGAAAGACTGTTTCACGGACCAGACATCCTTACTCAACACTCTTCACATACTGTTACACTAGTTTCTCTATAGCTTTTCATTTGTCCATGCTACATAATTTAACCGAGAGCTTTGTTTTACTCCATCTCAACAATGCCATCATCCTAATAATTTGCACGCGAACCTAGAAATATTTCTTATACGCAGTAATACCAGAAAATAACTCTCATTAGTTGCAAAACCTTTACCACTGATATTAGCGTAAAATCTCTTTTCCTCTCAATTCCGCCGTTTCTGATGTCAATATCATCTTTTTCTGTGAAAACAAGTGGAAAACATGAACGTTCCATTAAAATTGATATTCGCATGGCACTTAAAAATGGCACAATTCCAAATCGAAGTGACGTGAAAGGGGAAAGGAGAAAACTTGGGCGAAAATTGGGGTTTTTGAGCTTTGAATACCAGAACCTTGCAAGGAGAACGGTTAACTAGATTTGAGTTTTGAAGAGAAGTGATAGTATTACGATGGTGCATAATTAATGCGGCTTTTTCCGCGACTTCTTCCTCGATAAAAAGTGAAGCTTTCAAATGGTTTTCACGGAAACAATCCCCCTTTCCATTTATTAACCTATTGACGAATCCCCCTTTCCATTTATTAACCCATTGACGACCGCGCCCATTTTTGCGTGTCTGGCGCGTGGGACCAACGCCCCTTTCAAGTGTGCGGCGCCCGCGAAGTTCCACACCATTACGATAAGATAATTCGGACTAAAACAGATCATTTTGCAGGCACAATTTTGATATCTAGTTCTAGAAGATTACAAGTATCATCGGACAAAAAAGGTAGAGATTCTAAACGTTTCTGGATTCCATTAAGACCGGAGGAAGTTTGTAGAGGGTTTTTTTAGTGTTATAAGGGACTGTCCAGGGACTATACATGTTCCTAAGGCTCTAGCCTGACTAATAAGGAAGCGCAGGGTGTAACGAACGTGATTCTGTGTAGGAAATATGGCTTTTGCACAGAGTAATTCCATCCACGACAAAAGAAATGTGAAGCAATCTTCCTCGACTTCAAAATTCCATCCTTTTCATGATGTTTGTCGCAATAAAGGAGAACTCCTCCTTGAATTGTACTTGTTTGAGACGTTTTTAGGAAGGATTGTAACCATTCCATATTGAAATGCTGCAAAATGGTTCGAAAATAAGGTGCAGTACTTGTCAAAAAGGGCGCAGCTCACCGGTGAGCCGCGCGGTCCCACGCGACCGAAAAAGCGCGGCTCACCGGTGAGCCACGCGGTCGTCAATGGGTTAAAGACCCTGTCGAAAGCTGGATCTGCCATAATATGCTCTATCACTTCAGGAAAAGCTGGAATGCAGCACGGTCATCCCCCGATGTCAGCGAGCCTTTCAAAGGTAGACCAATCAGTAAGGCTAAGTTGAAGAATTGCTCATATTCATATGGTACGAGCTTCGCAAATGAAGAAGGAAGAGGTTGGTCATCGAATTCCAAGCACCAGGAATTTTAGGCAGCCTGGAAGAGGATGAAAGCTTGACAACGAGAATACGGCCCGAACTCTTCAATATGGACCATTCCACAATGGTATTTCCTTCCAAAAGGCTCAGAAGAGCATGGAGGTTGGCCACATGGTCCGCACGAACTCAGACCGGAACAGTTTCCGTATTTCCACCGATTTTTTGATATATTGGACCTTGGCAGTTTCAGAGAAAAAGAAAGATATGTGTGATATGAACGAGTCAAAATAAATTTAATTAATAAATAAATAAATAATTTCCAAGCGTTTCTTGTGGAATCAGGTTAGAAACTATGTAGTGACGCAGAATGACCGATCAAAGCTTAATTTCTTTTCAAAAAGATTTTTCTAATTCACAGCTCCAAAAAGTGATGAGGAGACCTGTGGCGAGTTTCCAAATTATATCATGAACATATTTCCGTTCCAACAAATTTTGCTACATTATCCTTTGCTCATCCATCACTCTTTTTTTAACCAAAACGCTTGAGCTTTCGAATGACAGAGGAACCAACTGCTAGGCAGGTGATTTTACAGCAGTATAACTAATGGGCGCTTCAAGACCTGATGGGCGAGGTATGTATGAATCACGCGCATTTGGTGCTTTTTTTCCATAGAGTCAAAGAGGAGATAGGAATCTCGAATGCTAAGATGATCATCGAACAAAACAAACCTAGATAAAGTAAAGCAAAAATAACCGTTTTCAATCATAAGCACAATTCCTATGTTGTTAGACGTACGGAGTACTAACAGCAGAAATAAGGCTCAAAACAAAGTTAGCTAAATTTATGTCTTAGACGGACCCACAACCCTGATCACATGCACTTCCATAAATCTCTTCCTACCATATTTGCCAACAAATATGAGATTTCATTCTTGACGCCATCATCGCTCGACTATTTCGGACTACTTTTAACCAACAATGAGAGACTTGTGCTTATTAGATATGTGGATTTCGATTGGATTTCATTCACTTTTGGATGCATTTTCATTTCCTTTTGTTTCACTAATTTCTGCATTGACATGATTTTTTAACTATGAGTTTGATTAGCATTTTTAGTCAAATTTTTCTTGTGTGGAAGCTGCACCGGGACGGTACAAAATAAATTGACAAAGTTAATTAACAAAATATTAGTTGGGATGGAAAACAGCGAAAATCGCGACATTAGGCCAAATGAATCTAGCCCACAAGATTCCACTTAACTGAGCAAGGGTCTATTGACCCGAACTGAAGGCTGGCAATTAGAACAAAAGCATGTGTCAAATTTAAATTTATCTGGGCAATGAAAATAGAAAAAGCCCCTTCGTTTCCATCGCTTCTGCTTGAAACAGTTTCTTTCCAATAGCATGCTGATCTGCGTAAGAAATGGTGACTGAGGTGCTATTCGAAGCTTCACAGAGGCCAACAGCAGTATTACAGCGTTAAATTTCACTGCGAGATAAAAAGCACTGCATGATTTATGGTGTCACTACGGTCATCAAATGGATTGCCATAGCGACAGCCAACGTTCGCTATGTACCTCTGCAGATATCGATATACAGTAATCGAGTTAAGCTTTAGCGAAAAAAAATATCCGCGCTACTGACTTGTCCGGCGAACCCTTCTGAAGACCGTTTTGCGTAAAAGTATACCAAACCTAGGAGTTTTGCTAACACAATCAAAACATGCGTCAGCGTCGTCAATTGTTTCATAAATGTAGGTCAACAGAAGAGAAATATGGAACACAGTGCTATGTGTTCAGCATATCAAGAATGTTTGATTCGTTTCGCAACAAAACACCCGACATGAACAACATAGGCACTACAGGAGCTTACACAAGCGAACTTATAGTCAAAACAAAGTCATGGAAGACGTGCGATAGCAAAGCAAGAAATAGCATGATGTTTTCAATTTTTCCATCACTGAGCTGACCGACTGAAATGGTTCCCGCTGTTCCATTGAGTTTAACGAAGAGTCAAACTTTCATAATGGAACATTTATTTCACTCATTTTTTTCTTCCATTTAGTCAGGAAATCTAGAAACCGTGTCTTGCATGGAATGAAACCGTGTTCGGCATCGGATTAAAAGATGCGAATGCTACAAATAAATCATGCACACTCATGCGAAACCCATGTATACAGACCGCAAATCACGGTTTTTAGATTTCCTGGAAAGCATTATCAAAATAGTCGTTTAAAAAAGAACTAGCAAGATGAAGAGCAAAACATAACCGTGAGGAAAGAAACAATGAAGAATCATGGTTTTGGCATAAATTTAGTGGTGTTTCCTTTGAAAGAACCCAGATACCTGATGAGTAATTTTTTTTTCAATGAACCCATGCCGAACTATGTCTAACTGTTAAAGATTCCACTGTGGCGGTCTCTAAAGTTGTGGAAAAAATTTTGTTCTCCGTCAAAATGCATTGGTAGCAGTAGAGTAACAATCTCCGGAAAGATTTAGCTCCGAAAGAGGATACGGAGTCCTTTTGGGAGCGGCTCCTGGGGGAGAAGGGGGGGAGAGTGGAGTGCAGTGGCGGAGGCAGAGAGGGCGCCTCTCCCCCGAGAATAAGTCGCCAAATTTTTCGAACTACCTTACAAGACAAATAAAAGTGTTATAACAGTTTATTTTTGATTGTTTGTCCTTATTATTAGTCATTAACCATTCATTGTTATAACTGACAATTTAGTGATTTCATTTCCTTTCTGGGTCCCCAAAGGGGAGAAGAGCCCACTTTTCCCCACCTCCCTTCCTCTCCTGCCATACTTTGCGTCCGCCACTGGTGGGGTGGGCCCGTGAAACTAGTAGATTACAAAACCGAATAAGACTGAGAGTAAATCATCCATGCAGAACCTCATCCTAACTTGAATTACAAAATGAAACAAGGTTAATAATTTATTTCCTGATAATAACTATCGTTTCCATTGCAGCGCTTTTTATCGAAAGAGCAATCGAGGAAAACTTTATGTTGAGCACGTATAGGGAGTATGGCAAAGTGTTAACTACGGAGAACTTATATGCAGAAGGACGAAGGAATCGCATTCTTGTCGGTGCGGGGGGGGGGGGGGCTGATATAATACAATTCCTTACGGAAAACAACCTGTGATTTTCGAGACACACCGTGTCGTAAAACGAAATGAATACGTACGGTTACCCATGTAAAAAGTGCTGTGGTTGCAAGTGGTGGGGCCATTAAATGGGATGAAACCAGGTGCAATTAACTGGCAAGGGGTTAGCGGTTAGAGGTGATGAACTTACAAGAACACAAAGGCGACTGGTTCAACGGTTTTTAAACAGACTTAGGGACGTTTTTTGAAGGAACCAGTCCTTCCCACCGTTCTTCTGAAGATTCTACACAATCACACAACACTGACTCTCGACTATCTAAAAAAGCCTAACTCTATTTCCTGCAAGTGTTTCAGCCGCGATCTGCTGATAGCATTACGGGTACTAGGTTTTGAGAAAAATGTTTAGAGAACATGTGTAGATTTTCTCCATACAACCAACGGCAGAGAATTTGATCTGATCAAGATTCAGGCAGTCTGCATGTGTATTTAGCGTGTTTCAACAATTTCAGCACATTACATGAGTCTGGTGAGGGAGTGAGTCACTAATTCTGGCTGGTTCAAATTTGAAGAAAAAAATTAAGAAAAATCCTGAGTGATGACATCTTTCGTAATAATTCCAGTTCCCTCAACTTCTGTGACCTGATAGATGGCAACAATTCCCGCAACAGTCAACGGAGGTAGAAAATTGGGTTTACTTGGGTCAAAATTCATTCACCTAAGACAATATAAGGAGTGTAGTTCTGTGCGATATGAAAGTGACTGTAACTGCATTTCGATAATTTTCTAGAATCTATTTGGAATTTGGAAACTGTTTTTCTCTAGATAGACAGATGAGGAAGTTCATATGTCGGACATTTAGAGACATGCGCAAAAAAAATTTCCAAACAAAATTTTAAGAAACTGGCCAATGGTTGAAGAGCTTCGAATAAAAAAATGGAAGAGAATCATATAAGGTTTTATTGCGAAGTTAGGTCAGACATTTTTAGAAAACACACTCCTTTTACTCTTACATATTAAATCATTGACATTGCGCGCTTTTCCGCGTATTTGGCTCGTGGGCCAATCTTTTTTAACAGTGCGGCCAGCATGATTCCACGTAGTTATAACATGAATAATGATCTTAAAACGAAAAATACTACAGAGCTGATTTGAAGTCGAATTCCGGATGAACTTTAGCGTTATGGTACTAAAAAAAGCAGAGGAAAGAAAAGCAGCTTCCCGCCTAAAGATTGCAAAAAGTTTGCAAAATATGGTTTGATAGTTACAAAGAGTTGTGGAAGAGAATATACTGTTCCTTTAACTTCTTAATCATGAAAGCAGTATTTCTTCAGAAAACGTACTTATGTGCAAAAAAATGTCGAGTTCTGCAGATTTTTGCCACACTCTGTACGAGAAATGCGGCTCACAGTACCTTGTTTCAAAAACCTCATCGCCTTAGTTGCCATTACAAGTAAACTACTGAGGACCACAACTAGCAAAATTATGCTTGCAAGTATTGCATACATCTGTTATGGAAATGTTGTGAAGAAGCTCGGAAATAAGGCCATGACAATTGATAAATGATAATAAGGGCACTGCTCTACCGTGAGCAGCGAGTGCACAACCGGTGGAGCACAAACGCATGAATAAGCGAGCGCTCCATTTCTACGCCGGGCTATGATGAAGCATAACGTTGCGAATGTGTTAGTATAGTTGCATTTCAACAAGAAAGGAAACAGTTTGTGTTCCGGTGAAACTCGGAAAGTCACTTATAAATCGGATTTTTCGAAAAGCTAAGACTATATAATAACTAGAGATGAAAAAAATCCAAGTCATCACGTAGAAGGTTCTCATGTCATTTAGGTAAACGTAGCGAAAACACCTGCACGTCCATCGTACAGCCTCTTGAACAAGTCCATAAGGTTCACGATTTGCAAAAGTTCATGTTGGAACAATGGCTATTCAGAGAAGTCCAGAAAAGCAATGCATTTGAAATGAACTACTAGCAAAGGAATCCAAACGAGCCATAGATTTCAGACCAAATTCGAGATTATTCAGCCTAGAGAACAAAGAAAAGGGAAATGTGGGAGGGAGAGGGGCACAGTTCTCACTTTTCTAAAAGAAAAATCGCTTTAAAAAAAACCAGGACAAAAGACCCTATTATTCGTTTATGCTCCGCAAACGTGCCTGGTTCTTTTCATGAAATACAGATTGCAGAATCTCAACTAAAAGAAGTAGTGAACAAAAAGTGAAAAGTGCAAAATTTCTGCTTTCTGCTCTATATGTGCAGTCGTGTCGACCACGTACTCAGCACACCCACGAATTTGCATGTCGAAAATGTTCACATATCTTAGCATTAGGGTGGTCAATCGGAACGAAGTAGAAGCTCGTGTTGAGCGTCTGAAATCAATTTTCTATATCTATAGTACATACCTATCCGAGGAAGAAGTGGTAGTTCAAATCAAGCACATTTCTCCTCAACATCTTCCTATGACACTAATGTATTTTTTCCGTACCAGCTAGATCCAATAGCATAGTTAATCCTCCAAATTTCCGCAAACAAATTTGATTTCACTAAATCTCGAGAGTAATGCAAACCTCGAAATCCTTAGTCTATCCTTGTAATCACCTTGAGTCTTTTTTTTTTCGTAATTTTTATTCCTTCTAACAACTTCTGCTCCTCACTCGGGTGGGCAACCGCGCATCAAAACCAAAAATAGCAAGATGAGCAATTATGTTAGGGACAAAAACAGATTCTTCATTGATTCAATAGATGATGTAAAGGAAGAAACTATAACAACGTATTCGCAAAAGTCCTTTGAGATTTCAGAACAGTATTTCCAAATGTTCTGAGTGGACTGTTACTAATACTGTTCTCAATCAAAGGACAGTACTTTCGCAAATAGTTTTTACAGTTTCTTCCTTTACATCGTCTATTGAATCAACGAAGAATCTGTTTTCATCCCTAAATGTAGGAAAGATTATTCTCCTATTTTAAAAACGTTCTCTTATTTTAAAGCCAGTGTCCTAGCTCGTGGACCGCGTCAGAGATTTCCACGTCAGTTGGAGATATGCGAGCCGCTGAGCACAAAGATGTACTTTCAGTTTCGCAGAAACGTCAAAAACCCCATAAGTTACGGATTTTTAGGCCGAAAAATTCAAAATTCTCGGCCAGTGGACGAGAGGCTTCATTCCGTAGCAAGATCTTGTTGAGGATGGGGCATGGTTCTCGATCACAGCAGTGCTTGTTTTGTCGATAATGGCTAGTGCTGAGACGTTCATTTTGATGTGTAAAATCAAACTCTCAGCTCCGCTTCTGCTCCCTTACTAGTGAGGAAACTCGTCCGCTCCAATATCGAATTTTGCTTTCAAAATAGTGGTTTTTGACCGTTTCTCAGATTTCAAGCAAATTATTGGTATCAGCACGTCGAATAGGACCAGATTCCGTTGATAACTCGATACCCATCATGAGGTGATACACTACATTTGAGAAATAGAAATGTTCTTTACGTTGATAATTTACCAGCAGAAGGATAAGGAACTGCCCAATGCTATGGAAATAATTCAACGAGGATTAATGCTTTCCAAAACTCACATATAGCAAAATATGACAGGAAACGTAACATTTTTGAAATTGGTCCGTCGCATTCGAGAACTTTATACCATTAGAGCGAAACGAGTAACTCCATTCGAGAAGAAAATCTATATTTTCAGACATATACAGGCTAATCTTTTCACGTGATTCTTTCGATTACATGCTGGCTCAAAAGGTCTTCCCAAAAAAAAAACCAAGCCAGGATAATTACTCTGCCTAGACATAATGGATACTAGCAATTTTACCGCGTGTGGGCACCACCAATCGGCTACCTCATATGATAGATATAACCTGTTGTCCAGCCTTCTTCCCTATCAATCATGGTTGAACAGAACGTATTTGTCAAGAGGAGGGATTGGGTTCGCATGCAATGAAAGGAGGTGGATTTTATTCAGAGAACGGCCTAGCCGATTGAATAATAAATATTTGCAAGTCCAAATGCAACGCTTAAGGCCTTCTTCAAAAAGCAAATGTACGGAAAACAGAATGTACAACTGCCGCAAAACGAAAAAAAAAAACATTTGTCACATTCTTCAAATTCTGCCCGTTGTTGGTTGTGATGCCTCAAGCTTCCTAGTCCCCAAAATAAAATTAAGGGCACAGTTCGATATTTATGTGTTTGCCTCTGAATCAGGAGCAGACATCACATCAAAAACACGACATTAATTCTTATTTAGTCACATGTAACCACCAAGAAAAGAGAGAGTCGTAACCATATCCGTCATTAACAAAAATTTTACACAGGATGCATATCCTGTATAAAATTTTCGGTAGTGAAGAGTGAGTAAAGGATATACTTCCAAGCCACATGATGATGCAAAATACGGAACGCAAAAGAGGAATCACACTTGTTTTGTTGGTAATTTGGAGTGTTCAGTTCAACAAGCGTTCACAAACTCTGCTATCAGTCAGGCTCGAATTTCATGGCTTTACTCCAGTGTTTTTCGTAATTATAAGCATATGATCAGCCTCATGGCCCCCTGCTTATGGCTTACTTTTAGAAGTACAAGATGGAGCTTTCAAGAATTCAGTGTTTCCTATGTTTTGAACTAAATGAAATTCGCTAACCTGCTAAAGCAATACGTGGATGAAACAAGGCATCATTCAGTCAGAATCGAAGCTTACAAAGAAGCGAAATTTTTAGTCTGTGTTGTTTTTGAAGTGAGTAACGAAGATAAAACTGAGCCCAGTCGGGAGGGAAATTGGCATAAAACATGATTTCGGGACAGAGCTTCCAATATATTAGGCAGTGTAGTGATGAAGCTAGTTCTATGAAAGCGATAATTGTCGTGGAAATGTACATTCACAATAAAGGTGGTCGTCAATTGAAGGTAAAGGAAGACATCGATCTACATAAAGGAGGACTTCGATCTCCATCAAAACGACAACCTTTCTAAGATAGGCCGAACCACGCCTTGAGTAGTATGGATATTGAGCATAGATTAATACAGATATTGAGCTTAAAGTATGAACGCCGTCCGCTGCAGAAGCTCGATAATGTATATTGAATGAATTCTCCTTTAACAGCAGAAATTATTCACAATATTGTCGCAGGAAGAGAAACCATTGATCTAGGTTGTTAAAATTCATTTTCCTCAAAATTTAAAGGTTTCTTTATCAGAGTCACTCCCAGACTGTCAAGGAAACTGAGGTTGGACACAAGGTGGTCTAGAAAACAACGCGCAAGGTGCACCCTTGGTCATTTACTAGAGCCTAGACAAGTAGAGCATATTCTTTAACCTGAACCAGCAAATGTGGCCGCATTACAGGAAAATCGAAGAATAATGTCAAGATTTCGAGTACGCCAGTAGTATGGTCTGAATACCAGACCTGTAACTTACCGACAGCGTAAATTGATCGCATCCCTTCCGCACCGGCCACCACACTCCATTTCCTTTCGTCCTGAAATAAACTGTGAGGTTTACATTGATAAAGTTTCAAGGTGTCATGCGAAAACAGAAGAAAAATCCACTGACTCTCCGGACCAAGAAGAGAGCACTTCACAGAAATTCCGCTTCCAGCCGAGGTCATAGGGATAGACAAATTTCTCCCAATCGCATTCATCTTCAAGACGATAAGATGCTGCTTTCTGTTCTAAAAAGGTAATGCACGTGCTTTTCCAGGTGGAAAAAAAGCAGAAAAGGACTACCTATGTATTCTTCGATCCCAGTTTTGTTATTTTTGATGTACTTTAATTGGAGGTAAAGGAGTCCTCCAACACCAACGACAACTCCAAACGCGAAAGCGCTTCCAATGATTAGTGCCAGTAACGACCAGAAGGTTAATATCACTTGAGGTTCTGTTCCATTACCATAATGGTAGTAATAATTCTGCAATAGTGTCAATATTAACACTATTTCTATAACATAAAGCTAGTTGGAAAATGTATACCAAATGAATAGCGTGATAAAAGGACGCCACAAGAATTACTACTGCATGGAGGCAGCCGAAGACTGCTGATAGAAGAAACCTCACGAAAAAGGCGTGATTCCGATGTCCGACACAGTTGTTAATCCATGCTGAAATGGGATTAAGCAATGAGAATACGGTAGACAACCTAAGAAAAGCATGATGCAGAATAAAAATTATTTCAAGCTGGAACTTGCAGAGATGACTGGGCTGCTGCAAGGTGAAGAAATAGATATGCACGAAAGAGGTGGAATATGAGTTGAGAGATTTCTTGAGTCGTTTCGTCTCATGATGGAAATATGTAGTTTAAGATAATTTAGAGAAAACAAGGAAGCACAGCAGTATAAGTACTGGGAGAGAGAGATAAAAAGTAGGCAGAATACAAGAAAAAAATACAAATTATCTGCTGTAGCCGCTTCGACAGAAAACATGGGAGGTCAAGGAGTGTAAAAAAAATTACCAACTTTCGTCGTTTTAAGGCAAAAAGAGGGAGAAAACTATAGCGTTGTTTTCATTATAAGTGCGCAGCCATTAAAAAGAAAACCTGACCGGATTAAATGGCTGTTGATACATCACGTAACAATTGACACGGTCACAAAAAAGAACACAAAAACGACTTACTTAATGACACAGAAGATCAGCAATATTCGCCTTAGTTCAAAACTGGTTATAAGTGCACAAGAAAATTCAATCTTTCGATAGCACTTTTGTCCGCTAAATATGGAACCATGCGAAAAGTTAGAAGAATAAGAGTGAAAGAAAAGAGAGGTGGGAGTAATCACATTCGGTGGAGAACATGGATGGAGAAAGTGGGTGGAGATTTTAAAAAAACACGGCCACACTGGGGCAGGGACAATCGAGTTTCAAAAATGAAGTTATTCTAAGAATTAATTTAAAACTTAGAAAAGAAAGAAAGTGAAGCAAATATTTGAAAGAAAAACATCAATGAATTGAAAATTATTAAGAATGGATTAGTAGCTAAACAAAATTCTCATCTTTCTTCAAGTAATTGGGAGAAAAAAAACTGTTGGCGCACTCTCAGAGGAGGAGTGGGGGAGGGGTGAGGGAGGGAGAGGGCATTGGATAAGAGAAAGTCTTCTACTTAGTTGCTGAACATTAACAACACAGGAATGTCAAAGAATTCTTACGGCAATGATGATCCATCTTCATCGAACATCGACCACAATTAGAGCAATGATGAGCACGAGGCACTTTATAACCAGAACACGGCTCACACCATTGCAGCAAGGCGTCAAATGACTCTTCTTGTTTTGGAACCTAGAACAGAGAGAAATGCTCTCACAATATGTTGCACAGGTTGCAGAAAATAAGTGCAAACCTTTTCATCCGGGGTCCATCCTAGTGGTACGTGGCCTGCACCTATGAATGACGCCCGTGCCAGATTCACCATTGTTGAATAATTCCAGAAGAAAAATAAAGCAAGGTTTAAAAACCCTCCGAGAGTGGTCAGCGGCCACCACATGATCGCGAAATATGTTGATACAGTTCCAATCTTAAGCAAATAAGATGGCAATAACTGGAGTAGAGTTGCTGCGTTTGGAAACCCTATGGCTGGATTTTTTTTTCTGGAGGGAGCGCACATGTGGTACCAAAAGAGACTTGAACGATGGTACATACAATCCCCTCTTTCGAGCCCTTTCTTACCCGATTTCTCTAGAGAAGTAGTGAGATCCTCAACAAAACTGTAGCACAATACTCGATACATACAATACAATACACAATACACAATACATCACCCGCCTTACCACTTGTCTGGCATGTAGGAACAGCGAACAGGAGGATCGGACGATTCCCCCTATGTGACTTCACACACTACTGAGCACTTTTTTGTGAGCAGAAGAGTTTGTTACTTAAACTGTTGCTTTACCCGAGGCCCATAATAAATCGTTAGGAAAAACGAGACATTAGAGCAGAGGTTGGTCCACTCCAGAAGTACCGCAGAACGCGTGCAAAACAAAAAATGCTTGAACTTACGTATATCTCATGACATCAATGTTGAGTCTGTTTGAAAGTTTTCTGTTGATTATTGAAAGAAAAGAATTACGCTTTCCTTGACAGGATTGCTGCCTACTACTAGGATGATTGTGAGATGAAGTGTGTTTTCTACAGTAGCAAGGATAGGTCTAATTGTAAGAGCAAAATTTAGTGCACTTTCTTGGTGGCTTGATGAAGGAGAATAACTTCATCCAAGAAGGCCAGCACAAAATCGAATTGAATAGAGGAGGTGCGATCATCAGTTATTGTTAACAGAAAAGAATTTTTACATAAGAATGAAAACCAATGAAGCACTGTCCGAAAGTTGCTCCTTATCCTTCATATTATCTCGACGGTTTATCAGCAATATTCATTATTTTCACTCTATAGGTAATCGATTGAATGGTAGGAGGTTCCACGATCAGAATGGTACCCAAGTCACCTCCCAGCATTTAATTCTAACTGTAGAAAACCGGTTTCCGAACAAAATGTATGTTTCGGCAGTTCTTTGGTAACTAATGCGAATATTACGTATCAAAGCTGGGTTTCGCGGACGCTTTCAACTTTTCCTATGTCATTATCTAGAGCTTTTTTTTCAAAACTGTATGGGTGATATAGGAGTAAAAACAAAAATGTTGACAAAAATACAATCACAAACTCACATAAAATGTGATCGAAAGAGCAAATATCGGACCCCAATGGAGAAGACGGTTCCTAGGTAAATTAATCGGTTCCTGTTTGAGATTAAGATTCGCACTCCATGGTGGAGCTTCGATAACTTCAATTACGCACCGCAACTTCTCCATGCTTTTACAAAGCCCTAAAATAAGGTTGCAGTGTTCATCAAAACACTCGAAACGTTTAGCATACCAATGAATCGGAACACCCTTGTGAGTCGAGAACTTTGTTTTAGCGGCAGTTTTGAACCCAATGAAGTTGTCGCTTCTTGGCCCATCTGTTACATAGATTGAATACAAATCTGGGGATTCTAATCGTGATTATCTGAAAAAAAAGACACTTCTGTATATCTAACAGGAAATCCAGTAGCACGTGGTAAAAACAGATCAAGTGAATTAAGCACGTGACTTCTGACACAACCAAGCCTTCCTGCTTCAGAAAAGACTAATCTCTCACAATCTTTATCTGCGAGAAACATCAACAACATTGTGGAGATAAAACAATAACTGTAATGGACACGCCAGTAACTCGGCTTTCAGCAATGACCGACCACAAACAAGATGGAGGAGAAATAGATCAGAATATACGAATAATAACCCAAAACAAAATAAATACAGATCTAGATGTGGTTATAAATAACGGCCTGCACTCGCAGCATTTGTGAACGCAAGACGCGCCACTACTGCGACCGAGGTTTCGACATATACGCCTCCAATTCAGCATCCAATTCAGCTTCAGTCATCTTCGATCTGCAAAGCAATAATATTCAAACACTGAATCGAAAATCGTAATAGTTGAGTTAGCGGGCCAAAATAAGAAAACAAAATAAGGCAGTGGCACCCATAGTAAAGATGTTACCTCCTGTCAGACCTTGATCTGCGACCAAAACCTCCGCTCCTTCCTCCTTTGTTGAAATCCCTGCGATCGCCTGAACAGCGAGAATATTTTGTTAAATAATTCAATAAAACCAAGAATGAGTGTTGGTGGTGGACCTTTAGACATCAACTTTCCTAACTTTTTTCACTGCTCTAACATGTCTACGAGGGACTCAGATTTCTAACATTACCGAGTTATTGGCATCTACGTTGGAGTGAAAAAAGGACGGCTGCACATAATTAGCCAGCAAACAAAACTAACGAATATCGAAACGACGCCAAAATTACGCAAAGCAGCAAACCAGTCGAAAATCTTGGATGTTCGATGGTCTTAGTATAAAGAAGAAATACTGGGACTTACCAGCACTCCTGTAACTTCTTTGCACAGCCCCACTGTTGATATGAGGGGTCACTTGAACTCGTGATCCCAACGAATCGCTACCGTCAACCAACACCATTCTCATCACCTGGATGTAAGAATGGAGTGAGGGATGGAAAGAATTCAAAAAATTCTTTTAAAAAAACTAGGAGTTATATATTTAGTTGTGATGCTTTCAATAAATACAGCAATAGGAAGGAACTAAAAACTTAAAGCCTCTGACGTACAAAGACATAACAACATCTTTTAAAAACTTAATCCCGTTTATAGATAGGTTGATCATTGTTTGAGACCGCCCAATGAAACCATACTAGCAGTTTGCGCTGGCTCAGAATATGATTGAGAAGAAAAACTACAATTTTACTGGCTATATTCGTATGGACTAATCTTCTCATTTGTGCAACAAGGAATTCTGTTTCACGCAGGAAAAAAAGAATTAATGGTTTTGCAACAGATCACAGGTAGAATTGAATTTTCGTACATGAATACAGTACGAAAATAAGAGAGCATTAATGTTTCTCTTTACTTCAATTCAGAATGGGTTAATAACTAAAACCTTTTAATTTCGAAATTCAAATGTTATTCAACTTAAATAAATGGAGTGGAGTCATAAGCAGAAAATGAAAATCTGAGAGTATTTAGCTTAATAACTGTATAGCCCATTAGGTGTTAACATAAGCCCTTGAGCTATTTTTTGCACTTTTCTTTGGTTATTTGTTCCCTTTTAGGAACAAGTCATAAACTATTCGAAGGCGCTGGTCTTCCTCTACAAGAATGCTGCAAACAGTTTTTTTTTTAAATCGACAGTATGCTTGACGTGTGAACCTGCAAAAAGGAGCAATGAGTCAATGAAAGTCAGCGCAGCCGACAGTTACCTATCCTGGCATTCAGTTGAGGCTCGAAAGGTCATCAAAATTGCCTCAACGACCCGTGCTGAGTACCGGTCATCAGCGATTTTCTAAGATCTAAGAAGACATGTTTGGTCTCACCGCTTTGACCGAACAGATTTCTTCTACGAAGACCTATGAATTGCTCCAGAGAATCGCATGGTCTAGCTGGACATTATACTTCTCAAAGCTACCAGACAACTGAGGTAATTCTGCTAAAGAATCCGGACCCCACCCTTGCCAGAGACGCAAAACTGGCCCTCCAACTGTCCCATTGATGATGTTCTTATGCGTTTATATTCTGAAGAGCTTACGGGTTTGAACAACATAGAATACCCTCAGGTCGCTATCGAATGATAGAATTGTAGAGGACGGAAAGCGCTTTCAGAAGATATAAAGCATATTACGGAAAAAAGGCAATAGGGCCGGAAAAATCGCCACTGAAAAAAAACGCGAGGACTTAGGTTAACACCTATTACAAATATTAAACGAAGATAGAATACATGAACAAACGTAGGACCTGTCGAAAACATATGAAATTCGAAGGAACAAAAATTAATAAGGCCTCCTAATAAGAAATTCGAATGCAAGCATTGATCATTCCCTTGCCTAAGCAATTCTTACATGCATAAAAACGGTCCCACTTAATCCATTGATGGAGAGCGCAACGAAAATTTTTCAATTAGAACACTACAGTTGAAGTTATTAAACTAAACTCCAAAATTTATCGCCGCCAGAAGGACCGCAATAACGCTTAGGAACGGATATTGTCACAGAATAACTCAAAGGGGGTGTAATTTAAAAGCATATTATCAACAAAAAAAAAAACAGAAGAGAATTCACCTGCCCATCCAGTGCTACTCCCTTGAAGTCGTTGATAACATTATCCGCATCAGCTTTTCGCAGGTAGATATCACCCGTGCCAACAGAAACTCCTAAATGGGAACAACTAACGGATAAAAATGCCACGACTATATCTGGAAAACGTTTGTGAGAAGCCAACATATCCACAAACGATTGACAAGATTGGTTGCTCCGTAGGGGTCATATTTACTAGTCAGGTATAGGAAGGAGACCTTTTCTAATACAAGGAACTCGAAACCCTGCCAAGCAAAATATTTTCGTGCACTATTCGACTAGTTCTGTCCCAAAATTTCGAAGTAAAAATCTTCGCTCAAACTACGCCTAGAAGGGTTATTTGAGGTGCTGAACCGAATGTCGTATCCATTTTGAACCGTAACTCCGTTTTTGTAAAGTTATGGTAGGCATGCTTTAGATACGGTATCCCACAGAATCCTCTCAAATTTTGCATAGAGGGGTTCTTTGGGGCGCTGATCACGAATGTCGTATCCGTTTTGCACCGTAACCTCATTTCCATAGAGATACGGTAGGTATACAGTAGGAAGTTGGGAGTAAAAAGCCGGTTTCGTGAAGAAAATGAAGATGAAGGATACGTGCAAAATAGAGTTCATATTCGTGATCGATGCCTAAAACAACAGCTCTATGCAAAATTTGAGAGGATTCTGTGAGATACCGCATCCACAATATACCTACCGTAACCCTACAAGAACTGAGTAACGGTATAAAATGGGTATATATTTATATTCGTGTTCAGCACCTCGAATAACGCTCCTATGCGATGTCTGGGCGAGAAAAATTTCCTCGAAATTTTGGGGCAGAACTAGCCGAATGGTGCCTATTTTCGAACTGGAACAAGTGCACGGCAATTTCAAATATGGGCAATATGTATTTCACATTAGGAACCTCAAAATTTCCAAGAAAAAAAATTCGCCGGAACTTCGTATGGGGAGGTCATTCGAGGTGCTGAACACGAATACCGTATCAATTTCGTAGTGTAACCCCATTTTTGTAGGGGTATGATAGAGCTACTGTAGAAATTCGACAGAAATTGCCGATTTCGGCAGGAAAGTGACAGTTCCATTGGAATTCACGATGATAATCGTGATCATCGTCTGAAGCTACTCCTTTCTGCAAAATTTGAGAGGATTCTGTGAGATACGGCAGGTACCGTAACCTTAAATGGGGTTACGGTGCAAAGTGAAGATGATATTAGTGTTCAGAACCTCATATAATCACCTTACATAAAGTTTTGGCGAAAAAATATTTTCTGAAGAATTTTGAGGCCTCTAATGTGGAATAGTGCCCAAATGTGCTTTACTGCAATGATATAAGGAACCAAATGGTTCTAGGATGTTGCTGCAATCTACCGAAAATAAGAACTGCGACTTCCCTTTTAGGGACAACAGTTAAGTTAGACGTGACCTACCCGACTCATTGTAGTTAACTGTAGCAGCCTCAATCCTATAATTTGCGAAGAGCTCTTCCAAGTCAGAGGAAACAACGGATGGTGCAAGATTAGATATGTTAATTCGAACAGTCTTGTTGGGGTTTCCTGATCCTAAAGGAAGCATCCTTTACATCACAGATCCGAAAACAGAAACGGAAGAGCGACTGACAGAAACGCCTAAATGAAAGCAGCAATAACTTACCACCAATTTTAGGTTCAAGCTTACCACCAATTTTTGGCACGGAGATTGGTAGCGGGGCATCGTAGTCGACATATGTTCTGATGGGTCGTGATCCAGAAAACCGACCACCTGAGCCTCCTCCTGATCGACCACCATTTCTGCCAAAGCCTTTACGAAAGCCTGAAGGTCCGACAGAATTATGCAAAAGACTTGTACATGATTCCTAGACAAAAATGGACCTCACCTCGTCCAGAAGCTCTTTTCTCTTGTCTGTTCTTGGCAATAATTTCATCCAGAGACATGTCCACTGACGCCATGATTCCAACTGAAATTCCTGGGCAGAAATTGGAACAATGCAGAAACAAAGACCGGGTCATTTTATCATCGTTATATACACAAACAGAAACAAATGATGAAAAGGGATCAAAATGCGGACCGAGTATATGGCTTATTGAAGAAAAAAAAACGATTTAAGAAATCCTATCAGACTGTGGACAAATGGAAACAAACAGAAACATAATGAAAACAAAACTGGGACACACTGAAAAAACACAGAAAATGCCGTAAAATTGAACGTGACAACAAGTCTGCAACTGCGGATCCAGGTCATAACTGTGTTATTTTACCAAAATGTTTGCAGAATACAACACTTGTGAGCTGTGCGCTGTTTCTGACACCATTCCATCACAAAATCAAGAAGATTGGATCCCATTTGTTGCAACTGCATTCAGGATTCCATCCCATATCAACCGACTTCATAGCTAACGATAAGGTGGGTGAAATATAGAAGCCATTATCCGTAAGAGGGTCATCAAATTAACCACCGCGTACCGTACGCTTTGCAACCAGCCGGCGGCACCGTTTACTGCTGATCTCGACCTAGCGCATTTGGCAATCGCTAATATGAACCTATCCTTCTTGGTTAAGGATCGTTTCCGTCGAATTTGCACCTATTGAACAGAAACGGTATGGTTGAACGACAGCTTTGCCTCTGTTCGATATATCATATCGTTTTTTTTTGAAGTTGTTCATTAAAATATGAGAAAAAGAGAAGCAACAAATCAATGCCCATCTGAGATTACCTCTCTGCTCCCCCTTCCTAAACTTCCCTGTGGTCATGTCTTAGAAGCATAACTCGGGGTTATAGTCATAGTTCAGGGTGATGAAGGCTACGACATAACAAATTCAATGGAATCAAAAGATTTTTTCGTATGAAATTTGTACTAGGTTCGGAATTGAAGTGCTAGACAAATCACACGGTTAAATTTCATTTCCCACGTAACCTCGACACACTTTTACATTTTCTTATATGATAATCCTGAGGTTGTTGATAGAGAAAATAAGCAAAAGCAATGCAAAAGCAATAACTTTTAATGCGCTTTTAATAGGTTCATATTAGCGATTGCCAAGTGCGCTAGGTCGAGATCAGCAGAAAACGGTGCCGCCGGCTGGTTGCAAAGCGTACGGTACGAGATGGTTAATTTGATGACCCTCTTACGGATAATGGCTTCTGTGAAATATTGCCCTGTTTTTAATCACTTATTATATCTCTTGCTTCTTTCAGTGTTTCTTTGATACCTGTAACTATCTGAACTCGAAATTAATCTGTAATAACTTTTTATTTTCGAAAATCGGGCCGTCTATATTTCCTTTTTGGGGAAGACCCTGATTCTTTCGGCACTGTCCCACCTCGAGATCGCTTTTGGGATTTTCGCATGAATAGAATTTCCGCTAGCTGCTGATCAGAATACTTTGCCTGATTCAGAGCAAAACTACCGGGATGCCTCTTTTCGAGCACCAACTTTTGGGATTTTGTGTTTTCCGAGTCTCTGTTTCGGGAGTGGATTATCACGAGAAGTACAAACTTCTTCCAGAGATGCGCTCCCGGGAGCGAACTATTTGGACATAGCTATGACCCCGCTTACTGGCTCCACAAGAATTCTTGCTCGTAAACGGGTTCCTTCGGCAGTTTTCACGAAGTCACACATATCGCTATGATCAGCAGCTCCCGGAGATTCTTTTCTTCTTTAAATCTGAAGAACGATTTCGAGGTGGGACGATGCCTTCAATGACCAGCCCCTGCCCTGCCCTGTCTATGATCACTACAGAGTCCGAACAAAGAATACTCCAGCAAAGTTGCAGACAGTCAAGGTACGGCCAGGACTTTTGCGGTGATTTTTGAGGGTTTTCGCTCCCAAAGAAGCGCTTTCTTGGCAAATGCACTCTGGTAGACAACTCCTTTGAAACCGTATAATTGAAGGTTCTTCAAAGTGATCGGCTGTAAGAGCTGGGCTTGGAGAAAAACATTTATAAATCTGACGGAGTTTGCGGATTGATAATGGCATTCGTGCATAGTAAGAGATTTCCGAGTTCAGTACCAGTATCGAAATCGCCGAACTACCCGACAACACTTTTTACTGATATTTTTTGCTTGTGGTAACAGGATCATTCCCAAAGTTGCTGCAGCATCGCTTGTTGGTGTTTCTTTGTTTGTGCAACTATGTGTTCATTTTTTTTCAGTGTATTGCACTCTGAAAGAATGTTACGATTCACTGTACGGATGGCTTCAAGTGCTTGCGTTGCCGTTACAATGTTCGATGTTGTTGGTCACCCGGCTGTCGTAACTGGAGCTTCCATGGCACCGACACTGGAAGGTTCGGATGCTCGTTGGTGGCATCGAGACCTCGTTTGGCTCACTCCATGGGGTACACACAAGCCAAGAGTTGGAGATGTCATTACATTCGTGTGAGTTTTAATTCGTAATGTTAAAATCCGTGACTTGATCGAGGCAACAACCTTTTGGACTTTGCGACGGATAGCGATTACACCAGGCAATGTATGGCAAGCCAACTTGCTTGGCGTGTCAAATGAATATCTCCATGATTAGCAACTAGAGCAGCGCAAGATAGAAACGCGGGTGGCCGTTCTGCAGTCGGCATTCAAGTCCACTCACTTCATCGACTTGCACTGGAACTATAGAGATGAAATTGTTTTGGCAATAGAGTGGGAATAGGTCATGGCGTTGTCCATGCTTGCGGCGCTGCAAAGCTGACGCGTCGATACAAAATGCAGAACATAGAGGTAGAAAAGAAGTATATATTGAAGGGTTCCTATTTTGCCGCCGCGAAGGCCGCGTGAATAAACCACATTTTCATTTTGCCCGCTTCGACGCAGTGCGAAAACTTTGTGAAGTTTTGAAGAGGTGCATCAACTTTGCAGCGCCGCAGTCATGAATAACGCGTATGTCTGATTGCGCAGTTATCTGGTGAACCAAACGGTTATTATGTTACAGCAATCCACTTTCTCACAAGCTCGGCATTCTTCATTTCCAGATCACCTCGAGAGCCCGATAAAATCCATATCAAACGTGTGACAGCAGTGGAAGGAGAAATCGTTAGGTTAAAATAGCAACTTTTCCTGTATCCTATAGCTACTTGAGATAGTTGAGTCTCCCAACTCTTCACTGACACATTTCAGACCTAAACACAGGAATGAGCTTCTTTTGGTACCAAAAGGCTGTTGCTGGATGGAAAGCGACAATCCTGTGAATGCCAATGACAGCAACATATATGGACCGGTGGGACTTACTCCATTAGTTTCCCTGTCTTTATCGTAGGAGTGAGCAGAACGTATTTTCAGGTAAGTCGTGGCCTTATGAAAAACCGCGCAACTCATGTGATATGGCCGCCCAGTAGATGGCAACGGTTATAACACGATCCGGACAACAGTGATACTTTCATCGAATCTAGTTTCGTCCGAAGCTTCAGCGTTCTGCATATCTGCGCACAATGTTGGTGAAAAGTGTAGGAAGTCCAGAGTTGAGTGAGGTAAATTATGCAGAATTAGTAAACATTCGACTATTTTGTCTTGTTTGTGTAAACCCTTTCCAGTTTAATACGAATTCATAGTTTTTCCTATATCGGTATATCATCAGAGGCAAATAGAAAATCCTCCGTAAACGGATGAGCGCGTCTCATACATGCACGCATCTGGAATAAATTGATCCAATGATGACCATTCCGATGAGCTATTCACTTACATGCTTACACTCATTTCAACTATTACAACTATCTTTATTCTATCCACTACTCATGGTCTTTTCAATAACGTCCAGCGTTCTCGAGCGCAACTCGTCGTCGAAGTCGCTGTTTTGCACAGCTTCCCGGGCTGCCTCGTTGCAGTAACCTATTTCTGCTAGTCTACAAATGCTTCCCATACATAGAGATCTGATCTGAAAAATGATCTTTGCGGAAAATCGTCTTCATTTCGGTTTTAAAATGTAATAAATTCGGAAACAAACAAACCGTTCTGTTCTCGGAGTTAATTAACTCTCTTGCTAAAATTCTTGATAAAACATTCAGGTCGTTGCTGTAGAATAGCTGCTTGTACAATACATCTTGTGCAATTATGTCATTCAAGAGCTTTAGCCGCCTTTCTAAAACATTGCAACATCTATTTGCTTTCAACTGGGAGCGCTGTCATATTTATGTGTGACTCTGCACCTTTTTTTTCTTTTAAAAGCAGCACTCACGGAAATTTTTACTTCTGAAATGAGTCACCACGTAGCTGGCCGCTGGACAATCGCACCAGTAAGTTGAACACCTTGAATGGCCGCCTACCTGCGAAGATACTGCCGTGGACACATCTGCCGCTCTGGACATTAGGGTTCCGTCCAGGGCACAGCACGATGTGGTCAATAGAGGTCGAGGACTACAAAGTCCAGTCAGAATCAGAAGTGGGTTACTGAGTACCTACTTATTAGGGCTCTCAGGGAAAAAGCTCTATAAGAATGATGTCAATAGCTCCTATTGAAGTCTGAGAACGAAATTACAGCTAGACATGCGTACCGTTCGTGTTTATCTCAATTGCAATTGGTTTCGTCAATTTATCCAAGCTGAAATCCTCGAAAAACTAGGTAATCATAACATGAAAATGTGAAGAACCCGTTAGAACTCGTTCGAACATGTTAGCGGACCTGTCAGAACCAGAAAATTGTCATTGGGGCACGTTTTTATCTCAACCACTGAAATTTCCCAGGAAATTTCTCTGGTTCGAAGGAGCGTGTTGATGTTCTGTCAACTCCATGTCGTGCGCCTAAGGGGTGCAAATTCTCCCTTTAAGTGGCACCCTTCGTTTTTGAGAAACTGTCTTCGTTTCTGAATGAAAACCACTTTTTGACCATTAATGACAGTTTTTTTTCCAAAAACGAAGGCGGTTTCCCAAAAACGAAAGATGCCGTCTTGGGGGGATGATTGTCCGCATAGGGAGCATCCATAGCAAAATTTCAACATGATCCGCCACCTAGAGGAAGAGCAACACCTGATTATCACTGGAGCGCGCCAGAAAACTAAGGAAGGATGAAGTGATTTACAGTAGATTTACGGTGATTTACAGTACAGTTCACAATAGATGAGTGTGTTCGGGAAGCACCTATCTGTTTCATGAAGGATAGAACCAGTCACAGCTCTGACGCGTTTTAGACGCAGGTGAGAAGCACATGCTCCCGGCTTCGACTCGGCTCTGCGGCATTTTCATTCAGAGTGTGCAGATCCCAAGAGGAATCATTCAGAAATCGACCGGAGCGGAAACTATGACTATCACTGGACACACATCTAGTATGAGCCACAAAATCAATGCATCGATCGCATCACATCGTCCCGGAAGCTGGTACTAAGTTCCCCCGAATATGCTCAACGCCTACTAAGTCTTGCTGGTCAATGATCTCAACGTGCTGTGCCCTGGTTCCGTCGCGCCAACTAACGCCGTTGATAGGGTGTGCGCATGTAGTTCAGCGGGGGCTCGTTTATGGAATTCGTACCATTTGCAGGGTTTCGTGGCGAGACCCATCACAGAACACTAGTGAACACACCACATCACAGAACAACGCTGTGGACACACATAAAACACTTATTTTATTTTTTTTTTCATTATTTTCTTTTTCGCGTGTTTCACACTACTTCATCACTGTCAGTGAGTTCGTCCCGAAAAACCCTGATATACCGCGAAGTCTTCGACCCAAGAATTTCCGTGAGTGCTGCCTTTAAGTTACGAAGATGGAGCTTACAAAGCTCTGAATCATTCAAACCATTCGAACGGCATTTATCGCTCACCTGTAGTTTGCTCGTTGACTACTTTAACTAACAATTGTCCTAGTAGAGGACAAGGACTCTCGCAAAGAGCTGTAATGATCGTGTTCTGTTGTGTTTCTCTTAGCAGTCCATTGAAATTCACTACGAAATCCATAATTTCAAGAGGGTACTGCTCCATGTGAGACATTATTTTCATGAAGACATTAGCATCGAAGAACTCTGGAAACTTGTATCTTTAACACTAAATTTACCAAAAATGAAATTTACAGTTGCATTCATGCGATCACAAACACCTCCACATAAATTGAATCCCGCTGGCATATTACTTACCAAAGTGATGAAGCGGAGGAGTTTCCTCAGTTGAATATATTGTCGTCATCAGCTTTAACGCCGTTAAGTCTAATTCTGACAGGTTAGTACTAAGTGACTGGAATTGTAGTGCCACAACTTCTGGTAGTCGTGAGTTGAGAATATAAGTAATGAGATCGGAGCATACATCTACCAGTGCAACAATACAACGTAAGCTAGCTAGTCGAACTGGATCGCTCTGGTCCTAAAATTGAGTCTGTTTATGAGTTCTAAGGATTTTTCTTGGAAAGGAATGTACATAGGAACTTCTCGGGTGTCGCTCGTGATGAGGCGAAAGAGGATGGTCATGTTTTTGTGACTCAGACATTCAAAGAAGTGTTAGTTACAGGAACATGACTCGCCCGTTTCGCTGCCTGCTGACCTGATGTCCAAAGCCTGACCAGCAGCCTGGAGAAGAGGCATGTCTGACCAGGAAACGGGATCTCTAATGTATGTCTGACCAGAATACAGTTGATTTGAGAGTTACAGGTGCCGCCTGATTATTTTACAGCTCACAATGTTGCCTGACCGGGATACTGGTGATGACTTACCAGACTACATGCTTTAGCTGTAGCCTGCCCAGGAAAAGGGTGACGCCCGCTCAGAATGCGGGACAAGTTGTTGCCTATCCATATTACGGGTGATGCTAGGCGACTTTCGTGGTCGCACCACGTGATTTTTAGTACTATAAAATAGTGCTCACGAGATCAGCCAACAGCGATACCTTCCTGGGATTTCTGGAGATGTTCCATGGAGTTTCATGGAACGTTTTAGGTTTAGAGTGTTGCAGGAAAAATTTTCGAGTGTTGCTTGATCATTTCGAAGGCGTGTGTGCGTGACGTTCTGTGTGCATTGACAAGCCCGTCTGCCAACCAGGCAACAAAGCTCGCGACGGACATGAAGTTCTGCCACCCAGCCGAAGTTCTGCCGCTCAGCATTCTCCCACCTAGCAATGTCCAATGGGCCATTATGAGAACAAGTTTGTATTGAAAAGGAGAAACAAGCGTTTGGAACCGCAATCGCACATGCTTGCAAAACCTTCGTGGTCCAACACTAGAAAGCTACGTTTGCCGTTCGCCGCAGCTGGGTTGCAGTGAAATCGCAGCTCTATGCTAAGCAAAGAACGACTTTTGCGGTATCAAAAACACGAAAGACCTCAAGGTAGGATATATCGAGATAGATAGCTTTCAAGCAGGTTCGTACTTTCCTTAGGTATTATAGTTATAGTTATAACTGAAAATTGCTTACAATTTGATACACATTGATGAGATGGTCCATCCATTGATAGTCATCCATTGAAATCAAATGCATGGAAACTCGTGGGTCCGTTTTCTTCTAAGAATACCAACATTATGGATCTAGCAGAAAGGAAGAAAAAAAAACCAGGCGTACTACACATGAAGCGAACATTCCAATGTATTTCACGAGGACGTCATCGTCTTGTTCAGTAGAAAAGCTGAGCTAAAACTGCTGGTATAGGCGAGAAAGAACATGGAAGTATATCGAGAAATAATTCCAAACACCTCATATTTTTCCTTGAATAACGCCGTTAAGCGTTCTTTCATTTCTGAAAGAAGCCGATAGTCGTAGCAATTGTCAACTTGCACCGTGTAGGAGTTCACTGCTTCCTGAATCCGCATAAAAGACTCTCCTCTAAAACAAAACATCGATATTGCAATCGATGAAGAGAGCAGACATATACAACACAACGACTCACTGGATGAACGGTGCCATGACTGCCATACAACTCCTCGCCGCCTCTATGCAAGAGCTCAAAGGCGCATCCGTAGTCGAACGAACGGCATCGATAATATCACTTGCAATCTGCCGTTCGTCCAAAACACGCTCATACATTGCTATAAAAAGACCTCTGGTATAGTTGAAAATTACTCAATTGATTTTGTTGTTAACGAAAAATATTTACATAGTTCTCTTCAATGGCGCTAACGTGTGAGAGACTCAAGAAGTGCAGAGGAATAGGGAACTCTCCCTTCTTACAAAACCAGAGTAACAGAACCCATAAGCGCTTGCGTAGATAATCGCGTGTCCGCGGTGCATGTGCACCACAGAGAACACAAAAACATGGCATATGCCCGTCAGCTGCACAACCCTACTGGTGAGTTTTTGCCGTCCATTTTGCTGCTGGATGAGAAATTGTAGGACGGTAACGTGAAGAGTACGCCGGTCGATGTGAGTCGCTAGCAGGCAGCACACCACAAGCAATGCAATATTCTGATTCACTGGTGCACCAGCACACTCATTGATAGAATCCTTCTCATTCCAGTCGGCCCTCTCGATTTCTACTAAATGTCAGCTGCAGCGCTACAGATGTAGTGGAACCCATGTCAATGGACACCCTCCCTACACTAGAAAGGATTTTTTGGCCTTCAAAGTTCTAATGCCGTCGCGTTAATGTGAATAAATAAAGTCGCTGTCGAAAAGATAGACGGTTTCATATCGTCGCGGCCGCAGAATCGCGATGGCACCTACTGCACCCTCTCATTCGGAGCATGCTCTCTCCGCATCCATCGCTCAGGCCCCACCGCGTTTCCACAGTCACGGAATCCGTCTACCTTTTCGACAAGGACTGCACTCTTCTGTCTACAACCGATTACTCTCTACGCCAAAGCTCAAAGGTGTGAGCGTTTACTCGAAGTACTGAATGAAACGACTAAGATTTGGCTCTATAATACATTAGATCGTTGTTGCCTTGGACCATGCTCCAGCCACGTCAACTATAATACATCCCTTCTATAATAGTAATTTGGAACAGATTCCTACGAACAGCTTAGACACGGTTCTACTTTACGTGGAGTACAGCAAGAAATTTAGGCTCGGATGGCGGTGAAGGTGGTTATCTAGGAAATGATAATTCCCTTCAAGTTATTCAGGCATACACAGTTGTGGCCAATCGTTTGCACACCTACAATGGAGGCCGCGCCAAATCACTCGTTAACCCACGTTGGTATGCGTTAACCCAAACGTTGACGTTGACCCTTTGAGTTAGCGCTTATTAACGTGCGTTGACAAATAATCCGACGCAGTTCCATTTGCAGGTGTGAAATAACGATTGGCAATCGCCTTAGCTTTTCTGGCATGAATAATGGAACTCAAGGGAAAGGAGCACAGAGTGTAGAAGGTACTCTTTACCTGCACCTTCGGCATCACTTTCTAACTTTTAAGTGTAGATTGTCACGAAATCCGGTGTTTAAAACATGAAGTTTGGTGAGTGGTAATTATCAAAATAGTCCCGAGGAGAAAGGCCCACTTTTGCCTCATCATGACCCACACCCGCCGCCAGTAGAGCCTAACCAGTCTGCGCCAACCCTCCGACTAAGATGAATTCCGATGGACTTCCCACACATGTTTAACCTACCCATGAGCGCGTAGCTTACAAATCAGTGCTGTGACCAAACAACAACAGATTATTTTAGCATCATACTAAAACAAAGCAGTCCTTTCATGTTTAAAAGCAACTGTAATAGGAAATGGAGAATATAGTTACGTACCGCCCACTGTCCGACCACTTTGTGGGACGCCGAAGTTCCAGTTTCACGATCGAATACTCCTGTTGTTTCGAGATGGACTGTACCTGCTGTAGGACTCATTAACTCAAATCACAACACATACTCTATATGAATTCACCCAGGTAACACTTCGACGATACAGTGGTAATAACAGTCGCAACAACTGATAAGTACTAGCTCTTTATTACATCTCTATGATCACGCGATGCGTTGTATTAGTGTCCAAGTATAAAACTGAACCAGTAATTGAAAAATGCTGCATTCGTCAAAAAATATCACAGTTTGGAGTTTCGCTAACAAAGTTAGCCAAAATGCAGCTGGGAATCCCGAACTCTAATTTTTCCATCAGCTAACTTGATATGAGAAGTATATGGAAACAGATAAGAAGTCATTTGTTCCACAGCTTAGTTTTCCTTCATTTCAGGAATAACAAGAACACTAAGATGTGAAGAAATCGTCAATTCCTAGCATAGCAGCATTCCAGAGTGTTTTCTTTTTTTTGAACTACTGAGAATTGACCGTTCGAGAATGGAAAAGCATTTTATGAAACCTTGGACATTGTAGCTATAAGGCCACAATTTATCCCAACAGAGTAGGGTAGATGTTATGAAATGAATAGATTAAAAAAACGATGAACACGCCACAAGTATACATGCCAGTCATATACATGTTCGCTTTCTGTTGAATCGACCCTATCACCAGAGAAGTGGATTATTTTAGTGAAAGTTGACTCTGAAAGCCTAACTGTACCCTAATGTGAATGAATTGAGAGGGGTCTGAAAAGCAAAACCAAGATAACATCCAGTCGCATAAGGAGGTCGAAAATATTGACCTAAATGGACCAAAATGCAAGTTGTAGAGTTATCAATGACCAGGATTCCTAGCTGCACTTTAAAAGAAACTGCAGACTACAGGATGCAAAAAGCGATATCTTTGTGACCAACACTGCATACAGCAAAGCCGGAGCCACACTCTATTCAGCAAGCATGGCTCGAATTCGTCGCATAACATCTCTTTCCGCTTCAGGATCTAATAATGTATCGTAAGCCATTTGTCTGATCATATCGTTTTGTTCTTCATCGTCGTCCGACCCAGATCCAGACCTGTAAAGTACATGCTGTGTAATCACTAGGTGAGCACAATATTTCTGTTAATGCCCTGCGAAACAAAAATCTTTCTGGGAGCAAATGTGCAGCAATGTCTGTATTATCCCATCTCACTAACCTTCGAAAAATGAAATCAGAGAGATGTGGTTTCCGTCTTGCATGCGGTGCTTCACCAGGGTCAATAGACCCGTCCGGAAGTTGATGTTTGTAGAAACACTTGTTTCCGAATGGACAGCCTTCAGCCGATACTCCTAGCTGTAATAAGTTACCGCTGAATGAGTTGGTGTGGTTTAACTTTACCTAGGGCTTATCACAGAAGGGTGATGGGTGAACTGGCACAAAATGAAACAATAAGATCCTAGACCCTATCCCACAGCTCTAACTCGAAGATACTATGACCTTCCAGATGGATATAGCATGGATTGGGAAACGTAAGTGCGATGTGGAAAAACAAGTTCAACCCAGGCAATCGTAAATGTGGAAAATCTGGCAGGTCCTTCTCGTTGAAAGAAAATGAGGATCATTTTAAAGCGAGAAAACCAATGCTCTACTGATATCCCATTGCACTTGTCTGACAAACATTTCAAAAAAAAAAAAACACTGTGAGACTGCGTTCTAACCTTGTAGTATTTACATTGCTTCTGTGCCATATTGCTTCGATAGACTTCACACAGAATTCGTTTCTCCTCTTCTTCCTCCACCCATAAGATTGAGGGGATTACAAAATTGCTATGTTGTCGACATTCTGGGCATGACCTTCAAAAAGAATTTTATCAAAAGGATTCAGAAAGGTGAAAACGTACGGTATGACATACCGGACTACTTCGGTTTCGAATGTCTGGTTTCGTCTCCACTCTCTAATACAATCCAAACAAAAGCAGTGACGGCACCCTTCCAGGATTCCAAATCGAAGCGACTTAACGAAATCCAGGTAAGTCAAAACCGAACCAAACGCGTGGATATCCAAAAATTTTGCTTATGAAAATTATGGAATACCTTTATAAATACTATAAATGCCTTCACTTCATTTGTAAAAGAAAAAAATTTGCTAGCCGCACCTTTTTCTCGGAAGGGCGGGTGCTGTGAAATGAGTTCTGTAGCAATATTGGTAGTTTTACCGCCAAACATACCTTTTCCATAATATTCTCCATACATATTCCACAACACTTTCCTGCTCCCTTTGCTTCAGCAAATGCTTGCTCCATGGCCATTTCATGCTGCTTCAAACACTCCTGCAAATCAAACATTGTACGAATGTTATAGTGGTCATCCGAGCTAGAAACTGACCGTGAAGTGCTGTTTTTGCTGTTTCTCATCGTAGGGGTGAATGCAAGCACGCGAGCACATATCACAAACAAGCCCATGCACAAATTGACATTGTTCGTTGGTGCATTCGCCCATCTCGAAGTATGGGCATAGTGGTAGCTGGGGTTCACTTTGACTAGAGCCTGCTGCTAAAGCATAAGACGTACCTGGAAACACGGTAACCTAGGATGATCAAACCTAATACGCATACTTACTAGCGACATCCAACAATTTTCGAAAGAAGTAATGGTGCATGATGGTGGCCTGAACTTGATCCCATTTTCGATATGCAGCGCTATAGTTCTTAAACAAGCAGAGGCTACCGCTACACTTCACGTGAAGTGTAACACTTGTTCTGATACGTATCAATTATCAGTGACCGTGCAGCGGTGAGCCCGGCGCTGCTCCGTCAAGATCGATAGAAACCGGAATCAAAGCCGTTTTGACGGCAGCGTAAGGAGGAAGAATAGCCGCATGATTCGTTGAGAGCAACGCACTACTTAAGCGCAAATTAAGTTGTCCCATGGAATACTTTTCACGTATCTAACACTTCCTGAGGAGAATTTAAGGGTTAAAACATAAATTCGTCGGCGCTGACCAATTCTGTGGTGCGCAACGTATTGCAAGAGTCGTAGAGACATTTCCACACACAGTGACTGGCAAGGCATCCTGTTTGAGCTGACGGCATAATTCTTGAGCGCACGCATGTTGGCGTTTGTGAACGATAGTCGGAACGTTACTCGTGTTAACGCGCGTCAATTGACATCGTTAGTGGTCAGGATCAATCCCCCAGGGCAGCCTCAGACGCCAAGACGCGCGCAAAAGCGTCCTAGAACTCTGCGGCCACCCTTACCAGTCCGCGCTTCATCCTCTCACACGAATCTGGCTTCAACCTAAGATATGCAGAAACCCTGATAGGCCCGTGGCAGATCGCACCATCAACAGTTGTTTACAAAGATAACAAAATGTTTATGCACCCACCGGATGTGGCCCTTTTCCAGGATGGCACGAACTCCGCCGCATCTATATTAAGACCAGGCTGTGGTAGCTTTGCAGGCTTTGGTAAACTTCTAGAGAGTTTTGTCTTAGTTGCAGTGCCACCCGCTAAACCAGCTCCAGCTTCCTTCTTTGGGCGAACATGATCATATCTGCAGCCTGTGCCGTAGGAACAACTAAATCCAGAACATTTAAGGAGGAATCCATAGGAGATAATAATGGAACAACGTACTTGCCCTTCAGGTAGTATCGACAAACGTTATCGGCAGGAGCACTTCGGTCATGAGAATAGGAGCAACGCTCGCCTTGGCTGCAACAGCCACTAGCAAAATACCTACACAAAACACGACTAGAGTTTACTGCATCTGGGGACATAGATAACCTGAAAAAAACTGAATACAACCACTAATCCTACACAATTATTCACTGTTCCCAAACGATCAAAGGCACACACTCCGGCAGTTTCTCTCTTAACTAACAATCCAGCCGTGTGTCTGTTTGTCAACCTCGACACTTTCTAATTAAAGGAACACCATAATGTTATGGTTCTCATTCACGTCGTACTTCAGAGAAGCTTGATGTTAATGGTGTACTGAAAAGGCTGACAACGGCATGCACTTCAGTTCGAAAACTTTGTATAAAGAATGTGATTATGTAGACCTATGCCGAGAAACTTGTTATATCTGCGAATTCGTCAGCTTCATCGACGCTCGCAAGAAGTGATGGTAACGACAGTAATAACGGTGTTGACATCGACTGGCAATTACAACAAAAAGCTTTGTGAGTTGTAGTGAGTTGCATGCGCAAGACTCGAGCTAAAAATGAGTCTTATGAGGGATGCAACGGAGATAACCAAAGAAGCAGTCTCTTTTTGGAAATTACGTAGACAAATTTAATTGTAAAACTGAGCAATAGAAAAGAGTATTCTGACCCAACAAAAGTACAGAAAAAAGCAGAAGACATACGGAAACGTGCACCAGTATGGATTTGAACTGCGAAAACACGCGTTAGCAAAAAGAAAAGCAAACAAATCCATTTGTTATACGACTTTATTCTGCAAATTGAAGGCCTTTAACCGCATAAATGACTCGTAATGCATATCTGACGACCAGAACTTAGTGAAACGTATTAATATACAATGTGTACAACAACTAAGCTTCATAAAGCAACTAGCATAACAATAAAACATCTCAAATTGCATAAATACGTGGTAGTTACGTTATGTCAGGTAATGCAGTGAAAAGCTACGTATATGAGCCATCAAAAAAAAATCCAAAAAATTGTTCCACCTCCGAGGGTTTCATGAAATGGTACACTAAAAAAAGTTGGGTGATATGGAGTAATAAGAAATGTAATAAAAGAAGGGTCTTTGTATTAATGCCCACCTTCTTCTCTTTCGAACTAGAAGTTGCTGCAATAGGCCTTCCATTTCTATACGTTGTTCGCTCATAGGTAGCTCGACTGTAATAGATAGATGAAAAAAGAACCTACACTGATAAAGACAGAATAGCAAATTCACTGAATGATAGGAATCCTTATAACTTTTGGAAGATTCAAGTAAAGCGATGTTCTGTAAAAAAAAATACCTAGAGCTGGTTGGAGAATATTGCTGTGCTGGAGGCGGGACCTCCTGGCGAACCGATTCTTTGATTCTCTCCCTCTCAGCTTCTTGTCGAGCAAGCTCATCTTCGCATGCTTGCATTTCTTGAGCCAGCAAGAAACTAAACGACGTTCACTTTTTTTGGAGAGATACAAATCTGCCCCTACTTTACGTGATGTATAGTGAAAATGAAATTGAATATTAAACGAAAACGGAATATAATATCGTCAACTGGATTATATGCAGTCAATCGCAGCGTCCAGTCACCTCTTGCAAACAGCCTTCAACTTGAAGGTTCATAGCGATATGGATTACCACGCAGTCCGGCACGCAGCCAGCCAGCCCTCAGGATTAAAATTATTTGCTTTGATGGGACTTCCCTAATAAAGATTGCTGCGAAGGATTAAAATCAAATGAAAATCCAGCACCCAACAAATCACTCCAAAAGTCGAGCGATGATAGCTAAAAAGGGCATTGCAATGGCCGTAATGCAACACTAACCCAAGGAAAAAAAACCGTAACGACAACTAGCATTTGGAAAACTATGGGATGTCCCAAAATTACGATATCTACATACATCTTGTGTTTGAAAACTTCATTTTGCATTTAATTAGGGTGGCGGTCATGAAGAACGATAGGTCGTGACAGCTGCCAGCTGCACAGTGCAGCCCATAGAAGGGTTGCCCCGCCCACCTTGCGTTATGCGCATGCTTGACTACCCTGTTGGAAGGACCGAAGACTTTATTCGGTTTGGAGCTTCGCAAAATGTGGAATTTCTCGGTCTGCAAACAAAGGAGAAACACCGCGCGGTATTCCTATGCCATATTTTAATGAAAATTAAGCATTAACTGCTTCCTTCTTATTGATCCTTATTTAGTGATGGCATGACCATCTCAGTCAGTAAAAGCCTTCAATATCTGAAACTGAAACGCTTGGGAATCTCCGTGACCTGACTAGAGGAGGGGCTACAATTGCATGGGATATTGACAGACAGGTTCATGATAGCCCACTATTGCCAGCTATCGTTCTTCCTGGCATACACCCTTTAATTAAAGTCAGTTGGGAGGTCGTTTCTGGACGTTTATCTGAGACGGCGTTCAACGAGTCACTTTTGATTCAGAACTGAGCCAGGAATAAACGTTATAACATAATGGGTGCCTCAGGTGGCCACCTCATTCCTTAGATCATAATCAACTGGATTAGGTTTTGGCGGTACCTGAGGTGCAAACACGCACATTACCGCGGATTTTGGACTTGAAGGAAAAACGCTTCAAAAAATGGGGGATGAATTGCACTCCAGCCAGCTGCGGATTTTCAACTTCATTTAAAGTCACAAGCTGCAAATCGCAGCGCTTGCGTCGGAGCAAATGAATATCCATGGATGAGACCTTACTTTTTGTTCATCGCGAAGTAATGTACATAAATCCCACGCATCCCAGTACACATGGATAATTCAAAGTTATCACAACAATTCTATTTTTAAGACATATCAAAAAGAATTCGAGTATAAGACGGCGTAGAAGAAACATAACCAACGGATATGGGCAATCTTACTCTGCTTCAGTAGAGCATATCCCTTGCAAGTCGTTAGTTGCGCTGGAAGGAAGGGGACTGATTTTGAAGTCACTATCAAAAAACAATGAGCTCCCATCAACAGTGTTGAAAGATTCCCAAACAACGCAGGGCTCGTTCACGTAACCACTATCTGACACCAGGAGATAAAGGAGATCCTAAAGAAGGAAATTAGAAAAGGTTCTAATGTCATGATCTCCAGTTGAATCATGGAAATTGGCGAAATATGTTGGAAATTGGCGGAAATATGTTGGAGTAACAACACTAGAACCAAACCAACCTTTCTTTTGTGTATGGTGTGAAAGTGGTTGTTGCGAAACAGCACTGCCAGCTCTCCATCTCGCATACCTTCCATGAGTGCTACCAAACCATGATAAGTCAGCTGTGATATATTTTCACTGAGAAACTCCTCGAAAATGAATCTGTTGGGATCATTTTCGTCACAAATCCTCTCAACCAACTGATTGTAAGTCAACTCTCCAATAGCATTCTCTGAAAAGAAGGATACTGAAAATAAGGGCAGTGTCGCACTCCTGAACAAAGTTACACTCGCCAATACGATGATCTCCTTTTCATCAACAACGAAAAGACGTACGGATTTCCACGAATTGAGGATCAGGAAGCCAACCATGATATAAGTTAACACGAAGGAGATCGAATAATGAAAGTGCCGGCGTGAATTCGAAATCGGTAACATGACGAAATCTGCAACAAGGAGGCTTGAAAAAGCAATGCTTGCAATCACCACCAATCAGAATAAGTCAAAGATGTCCCATCCCTCGTTACGAGTGATAAGGATTCTATTTAGCTCACCTTTATTTTGTTCTAGTCATTTAATGATGTTTTCAACACACGAACAGTAAATTTTGTAAGTAGTCTTATCCACTCTATTTTTGATATAGGAGGATTGGCGAGTTTCATAGGATGATATGGTGAGCGAAAAAAGTTGTGAAGTTAACAAAATCGGAATTAGAAAATGATAGTGAGAAGTGGCTAGTAAATATGCATCAACTGATTTAAGAGATCTCTAAATGATAAGCAGAAAAAAAAAAGAAAACAATTCGTTGACCGGTCCGAGTGGCCTTTGATGATATTTGATGTTGGTGAATTTCTAGGACGAAGAAAAAAAAAACTAGGACGATTGCGCAAAGGACCAAAAGAATGATTCGTTTCGCCTCATATCAGACGGAATACGTTGGAATGGGTTCTTCAGAGGCTGTCATGTATTCTGCTACTACGGTCGTCAAAACACTGGCTTTGCAGTGCCCCTACCATTTCAAGTTGACCATGCCACACTATAGTGAGCACAAGGACTGACAAAAACATTGAATAATTGTGAAAAAAAAGTTTTGACTGAAAAAAATCTGATCAACTGCGCATGGAAAGAAACAGAGACAGAAAAGGCATGTTAAGGAAAAAAAGGAAACAAGAATGTAGGACCAAATTCATCATAACGTTCGCAAAAGTGTCTTGATGTAATATCAAAGTGAATATGCGATTGGGTACCTGATGTTGACATCAAGACCTTTTCCAAGATCAGGAAGCAGATTTATCACATCATCCAAATTCCTGTTGTAATTACTTTCCACGTGAGTATTCATGTTATCTGGTCTCATTTGTAGTAGCGTGTCCGCAACCTAAATTATAGCACAATAGCTAGACCAATAAAGAACGAAATCAAATTTACCAAGTGGGTTAGAGCGTCTCTAGTGACATGGCCAGAAGAAGGAAGTCTTGCTATACCTAAAGTACGACAGCCGGTAATTCACTCAAAACATTGCTAATTTTCCAGAAGAAATGATGAAATTGACTGACCTTTTAAGACTAAAACGTTAACCAAAGCAATGAGAGGACATGGACCGTTCAGATTTTGTGTTACAATGGAAAATTTGAGCGAATCGAAGTGAATAGTTTTTACCTGAAAAGGAATCATCATATAAAAATATGATGACAAGATGAACAAAAAGAAAAAAAAACAAGCGGTGGAGCCTTGAAAATAAAAACGAAAAAGAAACAAAAGCGATAGATTTTGAGGATAAATAAAAACTCGAACGGGAATAGATAGACTGGCATGAAATTTTAAAAATTACCTTGAAAATATCACGGTCACTTTCTTCTAGCGTAGCAATCGCAGCGGTCTTTGCCTCGTTCTCCTTAAAATCAACGAAAAAAGTGATTTCTTTTTGCAACTAAGGGGAAAAATGTATCAATAAATAGGAGAAACTCATACCTCAGCCTTGTTATCCTCGGGCTTTCTCAAGGAACCCGAAGCGGAAGCTTCGGCGGCGGAAGCGTTGCTGACTGTGCCATAGGAAGTTCCCTCCAAAAGAAGATCTTCTTCAACGCGATCGAGTACACTGTTAATTGTGTCGATGACAGCCAAATCATCAGCATCGTGGGCAATTTGCTCAGCTTCGTTAGTAGATAATACAGTCATGGTTGAACGCTGAAATCACGGCCAATTGTCAGGAAATGGTGTTACACTTGAATGTTCCGGCGACAAACTACGCAATCATTACGCAAGGTGCTTGGCGCATCGCTATGTGAAAGGCTTCTGCCACCCCTTTAGCATAAGCCTATAGGTTCCATGAATTACAAGAACAAAATACTTGCATAATCAACTCTTGACTGCGGCTGTAGTATGTATCAGGAACACAACAACATTATCAGCGACACGATTGCGTGTGCAGCAAGTCATAGGATTCGGACTGGAGCGCGAAATCTCCCCATGGGCACAAACATTTCGAAATCGACACGAGACTCGTCATTCAACATTGGCGTGGGCTTTTCTCGACGGCGACACATGTGCTGAGTCAGCGGCAAGTGGGTTCGCTCGACGAGTGAAGAGGCAAACTAGTTGGGGCGTCCACGTTCAGAGAAAGCACCGGTCCAAAATTTTAATTCGAGTTGACGCGCAAATAGTGACACAGACTGTCAATCCATCAAAAATGTTAAACGAACACAAAGAATCATGACTATCATGACCCACCTCCGAAGAAACTTGAATCGCAATCACGAACACAGCTGCTTTGAACGCTCGCGACGACGCGCCAGCTAACATGGGCGCGGTCACATGTATAGTCTGTCCGAAACGACGAGTCCGCCCACGCACGCTGGGATCGAGAAGCTGCCACGTTTGCCAGCGCTCCACGTTATCATCTCTGATCTTCGTATCACTTTTCATCGTTATTTTCATGGTACTGACCAATGATTTGGCTGTGACGTGGACGACGTGGCAGCCAACAGCTCACGTCCCAGCCGCGTCGCCTCTCGATCCCCGCGTGCGTGGGCGGACTCGTCGTTTCGGATGGACTATACATACCACTGATTCAATTCTACTCTCGGAAGGCAGAATTTCCATATTATTACTGCTCGTTTGTATGAGAAGATCTGTCGGAATAAAATAAACCTGAATCTAAATGTGATGCATATTATGTATGTGGCTACGAGCAAATCAAGTGGAGTAGAAAGCAGCGAGGTTGGGAACTGTCCGAACCATTCGAAAAAGCGCGAGGCTGAGACGCTTTCAATCAGGAGCTGACCGCCCGGGCACCCAATTGCTGACCAATTTTCATCTCGCCGTTAGATCTAGGAAGACTGCTGGTCCCTTAAAAGGGCCTGCGAAGTGCTAACAAGTGCAATGGCCGTGGAGCACGTTAACTTGCTGGTACCGTGTTGAAATTTTTTAAATTTCCAGCTAAAATTCGAAAGATGATAAAGGCTTTCAGAGGCTTTTCCCATTACTTGGATAGAGCAGTACTTTCTGAATTCAACCGTGCAAATACAATGGAATTGGAAACTAACTGATTCTGGAAAAGTTGTTTGAAGAAGTTGTGTAGAGTGGTGCTGGAGGCCGCTTCTTAACTAATTTTTTTCGCTGTAACCGAGAGAACGCGGCATTTCCATATTCATTGAAACGAGCTTCCTCTCCTGAAGCTAACCGCTCTAGCAGAAATTGAAATAATTGATTTTTAGGAAAGTTGTTTGATGAAAATTCTTTGGACCGGTGCTGAACCCTAACTTTTAGGGTAAAGTTAGGGTTCAGAGAATTCCAAAGCAATATCTCCTCTCAAAATCAATTAATTCTATTTCCCTCCGGCGGTTGGCGGGATATAGTGTCAGAAATCTATTTATAAAGTTTGAGTAGGATTCAATCAGTACCAACGATACTGTGGGTACTGCTAGGTACTTTTTCAGCTGCAACTCCTATCAAAATCAATTAAATCCAATTCTCTTTCGGAGTTGGATAGAATGTTGCCAATTAAGCTCCACTCAGAGTTTTGCCGCCGAGCTAGTTCTCGCCGGGCGGCAAGAGGAGGGATTGGCAAGCTTTTGCCGCTCAGCGACGTTGGGATACTCAGAGTTAGGCGGAAGCGCGGCGATTATCTCTAAGGCATCATTTCTACACCATCACTAATTCTTCCACTTTTTTTGGATTTCTGTAGAATTCGTTATTAGAACTGAACGATACGAAAGAGGAATGCCTTTTTTTGTATATTCTATGGAATAATATTCTGAATCTGGTATTCAGGTAAGAGACGAATACTTCATTAACGTAATCCCTGCTGTACCCGACTACCACCTCCAGAAGGCACTCTGATACTAGTTATGTTACAGGAAGCTCCAAACGTACGCAAAGAAGGGTCGGGGCCGCGGTGCGGCTCTCTTGGGCAGAGACGCAAGCGCTCAGCATGTTGAGCGGCCAAGTCTCTGCCCAAGAGAGACGCGCCGCGATCCCGATCCTTGTCTACGTCCGTTTGGAGTTCCCTGTACATCGTCGTCACCCATGAATAATGTACCAGAAATACAAAAGATAACGTAAAGGATAACGCATCACATGTTCTAGTTTACGGCTAATCACACACGGAAATTTTGCTTTTGTTTTGCGAGTTTTGCTGCGGCGAGCTCGCGCTGCGTAGCAGCCTGGAATGTTTCAACATGGGCGACTCGCCCGGCGGCAAAACTCTGAGTGGGGCTTTACAGCTATGTGCCTGTTCCCCGCAAGATTCGTGCAGAACCTGTCTTTTTATAAGCACTCAAAGAACTATTGACAGGATTTTCGCATGATAACCCATAATAACCCACAAACTTTTGCCAAAATCATTTGATTCCAATTCCTTCTGGAAGTTCGAGGAAGAGTAGAATCCTTAATCATATCACAAAGTTTGAGCAGGGTCCGTTCAATACCAGTGATGCCGTGGGTACTGCTAGGTACTTTTCTAAGCGTTTTTTTTTTTTTGAAATAAATTTTGGTTCTGTTCTTACAGTTTTTTCTTATTAAAAGCTATTTATTTGTGCCGGATCCATGAACTTGTACTTTCAACACTTCTACGGATGGCAACGGTTTCAACACTTGAGGACTTGTGTTGCTATCATACAATGGACCAGGTACACAGGAATGCAGAAAATCGTGTTGTGCAGCAGAAAACCCATTTTCATATGAAAAACCGATGCTAGTACCGGAAAACCGATGCTCGTAGGAAAAAAAACCGTGGATGACACTGGTTGTCCATCAGGTGTGCATCGGTTCGGGGCAGTGCATGAAGCTGCCATCCGATAACCGATGTTGCCGTCAGAAAACCGATGTTAACTTCATGCACATGATGTTAACTTCAGGCATGACCGGTTCCGCCCATGCATGAGGTTGACGTCATGACATGACGCAACACGTTGTTCGTGTTGCGCCCTGTTAGCATCGTGTTAAGTCAGTCCGAGCGAGTGATCGATGCGGGTGGTCAGTTATCGATCGACGGCGTTCCGTGCAACTATTTCTCAAATCTTTTCTACTCTCTTCTCACTGCAGCACTTTAACACTTTCTACTTTCCGTTTGATCTAATCACTAAAACTAGTCAGAAACAATCAGTACCGCTCACATCTTCAAAGCCATGCTCAACAACCACTACATGTTTTGTCTTACACAAACTCACAAGGTTGTCCCAAAAAGTGTCCGTTTTCTGTGCTTTTGATGGTAGATATATGAACTTGCAGCAAATTGTGGACATTCACTCTACCCTTCACTTCACTCCATTTGGTCTCCGCCGACCTGACTCTCGCTTTCGCAAGATTCAGAACACAAATGGAAACACTGGAAGAATTTCTAGCTGGGAGGCCAAAAGCCCAGCTATTGTTTAACGCCGACGGCTTTAAAATGGAAGGACTAGTTCGGTGAGCATTACTGTAGTCTTAGCAGGGCTAATATCAGAATTTGACTTTTAGTGCCCAGACGTGGCCAATCTACATCACTATGTGGGACTTGGAACCGAAAGATAGAGGATGCAGCTACGCCGTTGATGTGGCACCGTGCATAACATGCAAGCGAGATAGACATAATTTTTGGTCGCTACTAAGTGTTTAAGCCTTCTTTGGAAAATGAACCGATGCACCGACCTTCAGCGCTGAGTGTCGTACTTGCAAACGGGTAATGGCTCGCCACCATATTCTTCCACCTTTGTGTTGCCAAACACGATTGTGAATTTTTCTCTCTTTAAATATTTTTTTCCAAGCTAGATTTCAATCCGTTCATTATGTGGGCTAACCCAATCGCTCAAATACGTCACTGTTGGACTGTTGAGTAAAAGACAATGTAAAAAGGCGATTATAGGTGGATCGGTTCCTTTGGAGAGATCTCTCGCCAGAGTTCTGTCAAAACTTCGGAGGTTTATTGAAGCCACCAGAACCGATCCCATTAAAGTGGATTTTTGGGGGGGAGCGCGGAGATAGGACGTAACAGTTTGCGTTGGCTACGTCTTTTTGGACGCGGACGTGAGAAAAGGTTTGTTTTTCATGAAAATTATCCCATAGAACTTTGGATGTTAAGGCAATTGTAAGATGTTATCACCTAAACGGTTGGATTGGTAGCCATGGTTGCTCCCGTTGCCATCACCCCGGTATCCGGGCAGAACGTGATTGAGGGTTTCCATGGGAAGAGGTTCCATCACGTGAACGATCGATAGAGGAAATTCGTCGCGATGCTCACGAAAGACAGAACGGCTTTCGAAATATGTTTCCTGCAATTTACAAAACAACAAGTCGTAGTCAAGTATTGAGAGAATACTGGAAATCCGACTAATACACATATACAGATGGCAGTGGTGGAGGAGGGGGTACAAAAAATATTTTCAGTGATTTAAACGACACATTCGGTCCATTAACGAGGTCCACTCTATACGGTACGCTGTTGCAGGGAAGTTTTGAAACTTGACACTCGACACTCACCTTCCGTACATCTAAACAAATTTTAATATTGATTGAATACCACATAATGAACTCGACAGCAGTGTTAGGCGCCTCGAATAACTATGTGAGGTGACGTTCGCATGAATTTTTTTGAGGGACAGTTAACTTAGCTACTTGGGGGCAGAGCTAGCTGAATAGCTCAAAGTTTTCTCATTTGACCAGTAGGAGTTTTTTGCTCGCTTTTGCGCTCAAGGCGAATTCGTCAGTAGTTTCATTTTTGTCGTTGTCCTTTATGTTCTTATTTCATTGTTTTTCTTTTCTAATCCCGATCTCGGCAATAACATTTGTCTCACCACTTTTTGGCATTTGATTGGAACTAAGATGATTTGTTGAGTTTAGAGTGACCTTGAACAGATCAGTCATTGAGTGTTGCGTTCACCGCCAAAGCGGCTGATGATCGAAAATAGATTTCCATCAGCCCCCCCCCCCGGACATTCCACTCCCCTCCAGTTCCTGTTGATGCGAGCTGAAGCCGGACTATATGATTTTTTGTAGTAATCACTTCCCACACAAAGCTATATTTTGTTCAGTGACGAAAATAAGGGGATGTAGGAAATGTTGCTCTCATTGCACTGCACCACCTCTATCACTCGTACGTAATGATATTTAGGTATCTTCCTAGAACAACATAATTCTTCATTTCCATTTCCTATCTCTCCAATCTCTCCTATGTGAAGATCAAGTTATGGCACACTCTGTAGATGTCTTCGCCTTCCTCGCCCTTTGGCAATGTGTTGCCAATTTAGGCTGTTAGCGTTTTTTCCGCGATACATCCGATAACATATCCCAGTTCCAATCAAATACTAAGAACAATGCATAGTAGTCAGTTTCAGCTACTGAATAGCTTTTGTATCTATAAATAACTGCACTAGTGCTGTCGCTCCAGCAGTTGTAGTGAGGGTCTAGCGTAGCGGGGATGGCGATGCAAATGATACTGTAGAGATCGGTGTATTTTCATTTTCAGGTTTTTTCGGCCTGCTTACTGGACTTTACCCGTTGTTGAACACGCTCATCCAAGGTTAGGGCGTCCAGAAGTCTTCAAGGAACGAGCCGCACTTCAACTGCGAACTGTATCCTCTCCTTTATAACATGAAAATAGAAGACATGAACTATGTAGAAAGTACATAAATCTCAGAAATATTCTGGGAATTTAATACAAGGTATGTGACGACTACACACCGGGGATGTGCGGAAGTGAAGTTTCGATTGGCCATCAAACGTAAAACGGATCACCAAAACTGGCCATTGAATGGATAAAGTAAAGCGGAAAACGGAAATTCCCGTACACCCTTGCTTTACATTGATCTTCTCCAAGTATTGAGTCAATGCACTCAGGGCTCTCAAAGGTGAAGCGCCAAAGTCTTTCGAAATACTACCTCGTTAACGCAGAAGGGTTAGAGAAGCCACCCAAAAGGTGGGCAAAGCTACAAACGGTAAATATGTCGTAATTAAGATTTTGTTTCAGTGAAGGAATCCATTCAGAAAAAATTCGTTGTGAATGTTGCAGAACTTTTTCAACAACCCAATATTTCATGAGTAGCCGTATGAACATAAAAGGTGAGGGTTTAAGTCTACTAGAGGTAGTTCAACCTTTTCAAATAATAAACTATTGTATTTCTGGATCAATTAATGACTATAAGGATCTATTGACAAACGTATGACTACCGAACTTGGATCGATTACTGAAGATGTGATATATAAAGAACCTGTATACAAACACAGCGTCAACAAAATGCTGTTCCATCGATTAGCGCACGCCATCCGACAAATAACCCTCAATGCACTGGCCCTTGAATGGGCTTGACTTGTGTTGTGGGAAGGATCGTGAAAGCGATTGACGTGACTAACATTCGATGCTGTAAGTTGCTTCGACGTTTACCGACAGCTGATGTTGTCACGAGGGAGGTGGTAAATGAAAGCGAGCGTCTAAGCACTCAGCGAACAGGAAATGTGGGTGCGTTCTAGGGAAAAAGTTTAAACGATCATTTTGATATAACTATAATATTTTCAAATGTATCCGCTCTAATTCCTGCATTTGTGTTGGACTTGTTTTTGTTATGCTACCCCTTTCGGGGCTAGGAGAAGGAGTTTGTTGAATAGGCGAACTGTATATGCATCTATTGAAGCACATAATGAATCAGTAAAGGTAAAATCATGCTTCATTGTTGTTATTGTTGTTGTTGTCTACGCTGTTCTTTTAAAATCCTCCCTTTACTTCCCATCTATTATAGTTGTGCCTAATGGGTCCGTACCGTCCCTCTCGTTTCGTCCTACCATGGAATTGTCTTCAGGAGATGTAGTTTGTAGTGTCCTCACACGTAACTGTTTATGGTGAGTGGCCTCACCGGAGTATTCTCCCAGGGAGTAGTCTCCCACTCGTAGACGTGACACTAGGTTCAGCCGTATTTTTCACTATAGTCCTTAAGGTACATAAATGAAGAGAACGGTGCACACACGGCAACTGTTAGCACCCTTGACACTGGTTCGGGCACAGTTGAGGTGGGGGCAGTGTACTAGGCGCATCCTGAAACACTGTCCGGTCCTGCTGAGTTCCTGAGACGTCTACATTCCTGGCCCTTGGCCGCCTATCGTTGTCGCCCAAACGGTAATTGGAGCACTCCTCGTATTGGTAGGAATCATCGTCGAAAATCATATCCATTACACAGTGAGTTTCAGAGGTCTTAACAGATCCGAAGTAAACTTTTGTTTGTCAGTAGGTCTTGCAATACTGATGCAGAACTCTGAAAAGATTATGGGCAATAGCAATTTACCTCCCCACCGAGGAGGGTCTGTTCAGATTCAGATGGCAGAACTACAAGTCCATTTGACATGGATTAATTTCTACAAGTGAGTCTGGTTAAGGTGGACGAATATTTTAACTGCTGAAAATGCAAGTGAATAACAAAGAATAAACTCATGTAAAACATCATTCTACCGTTGCACTAACATCTCTGATGAACGAGATAAATCGTCAATCATCCGGAATCTCGTGGACATGAGGATTTAAGCAATTCCAATGGATGTATTCGCCGTTGAATGAAACATCCGATTACGTCACAAATATGTTTTTTTCAGAAGGCGTATTGAGACAAATATGATAACTGCTGAACAATTCGCCATTTATATACATCCATGTATTTGTATTTGTATTCCTCTTTTGGCGGTGACGTTATTCCGAATTGTGTTGATTCAAAATGTGCCCCTCTCTGATTCTGCATAAAAGCGCTCACTTTGGGCGACAGGTGCTCGATACATTGCTCCACTTGCATCACCTATGAAAAATACCACAAAGACTAATGATTTTCTTTATTATTATATGTATATTATATTGTATGTTATTTATATCTGCTTATTTGATATTTTATGTGTGTTTCTGAGTGACTGAATCTTAGTGTTTATTGCCCTGTGTTTATGTAGTCATATAAAAGTCATGATAGGTGCGGGTACGTCTTAAAGAGAAATGGAACAGCAACAGAAACGAACAGCATACATGAAAAATGAGCATTGCAATCTTGCCTTAACCTGCTGTCCTATATATTTCCTAATTCTTTATCCTATAATCCCTAATTCTGATTACAGCTCGTGCGGGTGCTTCTCCACTACACGGGTCATATATCGAATACAAATCCGAGAAACTAGCCGGGAGAGGATTCGATTTTGTACATTGAGGTGGTTCTGTGAAGTACGATATCAATCGAGCCATCACTCTTCGGTACCCGAGGGCATAGAGGCGATCGGCGATGGTGGAGTGGTGGCGGCCAAGCATCTGCGCTAATTCGTGGGTCGACGCCGTCGGTCGCTCTTCAAGCGCTCTTCACAGCTCGTCGTCTTTCAACTCAGGTGGTCGCCCAGTGGTTGTTCGACTTTGAGGGGATGTGTCGCCTGAAGAAAGCCGTCGGAACCAGCGGCTTACGGTCCCATGGCTCACAACCGTCGAGCCGAATGCCGCATTGATGTTGTCGGCTGTCATCTTTGCGCTGGTTCCGCGTCGGTGCTCGTACATCACAATTGCTCAAAGTGATTGCTCGTCCATTTGCACAGCTAATTGAAAAGCTGCGCAGAGCTACAGCCTTATATGCCCATGGGTAAGATGCTCCGAGAATATTCTATCATATACTTGTAAAGACTTGTTTATAAATCTTGAAAGAAAAATAAAACAAAAATTTTTCGGTGAAGTGTCTCAATCTTTTCCTGACAACCTAATATTTTTCCTTCAGAACGCGCATTGAGACAAATTTGGCAATGTGCGATTGAACAATTTCATCATGACTTTTTATGACTACATAGACACAGAGCAATAGACACTAAGATTCAATCACTCAGATACACACATAAAATATCAAATGAGCAGATATAAATAATATATAATATGTGTAATATCATGACTTATAATAACGGGCTTAGTCTGTCTGCCACGTGTGTGTGTCAGTGTGTGTGAAACGTAATTCGAGGGCGTGGCTTAGAGTGAAGAAAATGTTCTACACCGGGTCCACTGTTGCTGTAGGAGTGCGCCGGCGTCCAAAAGTGGGGAAACGCCTGGAGTCGGGTCCAACAGTGTGATAAGGGTGCGCCGGCGTCCAAAAGTGGGAAACGCCTGGAGTCGGGTCCAACGGTGTGATAACGGTGCGCCGGAGTCCTAAAGTGGGGAAACGCCTGGAGTCGGGTCCAACGGTGTGATAAAGGAGCGCCGGCGTTCAAAAGTGGGGAAACGCCTGGAGTCGGGTCCAACGGTGTGAGAAAGGTGCGCCGGCGTCCAAAAGTGGGGAAACACCTGGAGTCGGGTCCAACGGTGTGATAAGAGTGCGCCGGCGTCAAAAAGTGGAAAAACGCCTGGAGTCGGGTCCAACGGTGTGATAAAGGAGCGCCGGCGTTCAAAAGTGGGGAAACGCCTGGAGTCGGGTCCAACGCTGTGATAAGGGTGCGCCGGCTTCCACAAGTAATAGGAATTCGCTAGGCGGGTCTATTCATGCATGAGGGGTACGCTTATCCTGTTTCGGCGGACCCTCCTACCTAAATCGCCTAGATGTACATTGTTTCCTTTCGTATCGGTGTTCTCTTCCCATTCCTTTGGAGAAGAGCCACTCCTTCGTTTCCATTTATATACACCGGTGGACCCTTATCACTTGAATTACCACAACAACCAGTGAACCTAAATCACTTCAAGATAACATTTGCACTGAATTGGTTACACTCAGTTCTTCACGGCCATATACTTCGCTCATATGGAAGAGCATAACTTTGTTCATATGGGGGAAAGCTACCACTTACGGGATCAAGGGTTTCTCAGGAGAGCGATAGAACTGCGTGGAAGGATGCAGATTTTATCAATCCATCTACACTTTTGTGTTTGCTTTCAAGGTGCAGTGTGCGAGCGAAGCGAGCATCGATAGAAGTCTGGAAGTCCGGCGTTAGCCGGACGGCCAGACTGGTATAATATATAATGGTGAATAAAATCATTAGCCTTTGTGGTATTTTTCATAGATGATGCAAATGGAGCAATGTATCGAGCAGCTGTCGTCCAAAGTGAGCGCTTTCATGCAGGCTTAGTGAGGTGCACATTTCGAACCAATACAATTCGGAATAATGTCACCGCCAAAAGAGGAATACAAATACAAATATATAGATGTGTGTAAATGGCGAATTGTTCAGCAGTATGTTATCACCAAGCCAGAGCGCCGCTTCGCGGCGCTCTGTCTCGGACCCGTGTGCCACGTTACCTCCGGGCTAGGTAAACTCTAGAAGCTTCGCCGCTCTTCGCGGATAACAGTGATTTTCTGCGAAACTGCACAGCTCCTAAACGGTTTGGAGGTTAACTCTTATTATGTTTAATATAAATAGCTTCTACATGGTCCGTTGCATGAGTAGCAGCACAGATCCTCACGTGGTCAAGTCGTTTTTATTTATGATATAACGCTGAAAATCGAAATTGTTTTGATTCGGGCACAATTAGCTTGTAACAGGAAAAAATGCGTAAAGATTTATTCCTATTTCGTAAGCACAATATTAAGCTTATGGAGTGCACAATTTGTTCCCCTGACTGTTAATTTCTAATTGCTGCCACTAATTGATGCTTTAGAAGGAATGCAGTAAAAATTTCCGTTCAACGTTGCTGTAACGTGACGCTCATACAACGTAATAAAAGCAATAGCCTGCAAAATAGAAACAATAATCAAAATAATTATTAAAAAACTTAATAAAATCAAGAACAACAACTTTAGATTTACAATCTAATATTTTAAATTAAACTGTATTCTTTCCTTAAGAGTAAACCTTTTGATTAACAGTCAACAATTCTAAAAATTAAACTAACTCTTAAAACTACAAGAAATAAATTCTTAAATCCTGTTTTCAAATATTTGAATGATTCACAGCTCTGATTGCGAAATCACACTCGCTTCATCAATGATTCCCCCATTCTGCCTTAAAGATCCAAAATATTCCGTTTTCATTGCAAAATAGATGTCCTAATTGAAGATTTCTGTATTGTACACATCACATCACATGTGTTCATAGATCAGATCAGCGTTGTTTCCGACCGGTCAAGCGAGTGGACGTGAACGAGAGCGAGCAGCAGCCAAAGCAGCCCTGACACATAGCCACACGTTCAAAGTACACAGGGGGCTAGCGCTTTATTATATAGAGGGATAGAGGGATGTTTGCCTGAATACGCCTTCTGTAAAAAAATTTGTATCGTATTCAGGTGTTTCATTTGATGGCGAATACGTTCACTGGAATTACTCAAATCCTCATGTCTACGAGATTCCGGATGATTGACGATTTATCTCGTTCATCAGAGATGTTAGTGCAAAGGTGGAATGATGTTTCACATGAGTATATTCTTTGGTATTTACTTGCCATTTCAACTGGTAAAACATTCGTCCACTTTGACCAGACTCACTTGTAGAAATTAATCCATGTCAAATGGACTTGTAGTTCTGCCATCTGAATCTGAACAAACCCTCCTCGTGGGGAGGTAAATTGCTGTTGCCCATAATCCTTTTCAGAATTCTGCATCAGAATTGCTAGACCTACTGACGAACAAAAGTATACCTCGGATCTGTTAAGACCTCGGAAACTCACTGTGTAATGGAAATGATTCTCGACGATGATTTCAACCAATACGAGTTCTCCAATTACCGTTTAGGCGACAGTGATAGGCGGCCAAGGGCCGGAAATGTAGACGTCTCAGGAACTAAGCAAGACAGGTAGGAAATTGTTTGATGGGAAGAAGCTAATAGAAAAATGATTAAGTCACGTGTTTCAGTAAAAGTTGATGTCCACTAAATTCTGTATTATGTTATGGTATTTTTTCACAGTATCCAAGTTTTGCTTTCTCTAAATCTGCTTTGAGTGGATCTGATTGATTGAATTGAAGTTCTTGTAAAATTTTCGTATGTCGTGCCTTACTTAACTTCTCCCATATCAATTATTTTTGAAGGTCGAAATCGTGAACATGCATCATCGTGTTGGACAAAATTATGACAAAACTTTCCGTTAACTTGCTTAAATGCTGGATGATGTTGTTTTTTCAGTCTTTGTAGTTGCCTTTCTTTGGATGCGCGCGTTGCGAATTGATCTAATTGATTGAATTGAGAATATTGTATAATTTTTTCTTCTTGCGTGTGTTCGGTGCTCATGGAGAACGTTATCGTATTCTTATATATTCTTTCTTGACAACAGGCTCGCATGTCCTCCGCAGATGGTTTTCTTATATGAGTGGATACCATCTTCGCAACATGTTTGCCTCTTTGCCTCCGGAAATAATCCCACTCCTAATCTCTCTCCAAGAACACTAGAGGCTGGCCAGAGTGACATTTAATGTCTTTTATTTGAGATCTGTCTGGTGCTTAAGAATATATCTTTCCCTTTTGGTGCTTAAGAATATATCTTTCCCTATCTTTGAAATAACTAGCATTGTTAATTCGTTCGCATTTTTTATAACTTTTGGAGATGTTATTTGAGTTGTTCTGACATCAAATCACAGTCGTTTACTGTAATCTGGCTTGCACATACTATGAACAAGGGTATTCATATTTTCAGTTTGTATTCGACCTTTAGAATGTATTCCATATATTCCACAATTTTGGTGTGCTTCCAGTTTTGATAGTATTGGCAGTTGATACGTATCGGGGAGCAATCGAGCTTCGGCCGGAATTCCCTGACGCATATTGTAATCTAGCAGATGACTTGCACAAGAAACGAGTTGTACAAGAAGCGGAAAATGCGTGCATGCACTCTGAGGGTTAGTGTTCATTCTTCTTTCATTCTTCTTTTGCATTTCGTTTTTGGTTTTTTTCCTTATAATAGGATCAGCCCCATCATATCGCCAGGGCCTCATGCTTCTTATTCGTGCCCACCTCCCTTGTGCTGCGTTCGCGTGAATTTTCCAACCTAGCCGTGAACACGTCGATTGATCGTCTCTCATATTATCAAGTGCTGGGGTACCTCAAATATCGCTTTCTCCTCATCTTTACCACATCTCAAGAACACCTACCACACCACTACGGATCATTTTGGTGACGTCTTTCCTCTGTACTGACGGACATCCTCAAGCGGTTGTGCATCCCTTTATAGCATACTCTAGCGGACTGCCCTACTGCCACCGCTCTTACCCTTGCTGTGTCCCGTCATGTTTCCCCTCTGAATTCCTCGCTTCTGGCTGAACGATACCCATTCGCATGCGTTTTATAAGAGTTGATAAACGCAAACCGATGAATACAAAGTCTGTTTCACTTTCACTGTGGTGTAAACCACTGAAGATCTCTATAATGACGAAACGTGCACCAAAACACTCATTGACCGAGATAACATTAAAAAGTTGCACACTTTTTGCACACATTTTCCGGCTGATGACGAACTTCCAGATTTCTAATGATGCTGGCTTAGCTCGCATACTTCACATTTGAGGGTGTAGTTGTGTCTATAAACGGAAAGAGGAGTGTGGTCGATTCAGATGAGAAGACAACGTGAAAAGAAATAATGGACACAAAGTTGTAGGGGAGTATGGAAAACATGTAGGAGAAGGAGGAGGGCGAAATGGGTACTGATTTCTTCGCAGAACTGCGTCCGGCATTGGGTATTTCCCCCTCTTTAAAGGCAGCACCCACGATAACCTTCATGTCCAGAATTTTGAATGATTTGGAGTCTGGACGATAGTCCCACTAATTCTACGCAAGTTGCACTGCCGAAGGTATCGGCGTTCCCAAGATTTAACAAGTTAGACTTGGTATCCGGGTATCCGCGGGGTGAGATGTGGCGCGATCCGGATTAACTGATTTCTGCCACGGTCACTTAGTTTTCCTAAGATAAAGTTGGTTTTCCATGCTCATTTCCAGAAATTTTACATTGTGAAGATCTGATTCCCTCCTCTACGCTCTTTCAATTGTTGTTAGACCTTCTTTTCTCGCTTCTTTTCTCTCAGAGCTTTCGAATTTCAATTATGATATAAATTTCTGTTCGTTACAGCTCTTTACACTCAACCATAAATTCTGTTTCTTTTCTTGAGGCATGTCTCTGTGGTGAGTATTCTATTTCCCTTCCGTTTGTGCTTTTTCTCCACCAAGAAGGCTGAAAAATTAGTCGATTATCTAGTTGCGCCATGAAATTCGTTGACAATAAAGGCATCGTCATCGACTTCCTTAATCTACTCCACCAGCGTAACTCGGCCGAATCGCTATAAAATTGGTAGTATCCAAAAACCATTTTAACATGCGTTCTGACAAAACTGACTACATTATTCATGCTCCACATAGTCAGAAACCCAAGATCGCTCTAAAACCTGAGTGACAAAGTTTTTCGTGGGTGCTGCCTTTAACGCCGGTGAACCTTTATCACAGCCGTTAAACATTACCTGATTTTATCCTTGGCGGTCTACTTATTCCAATATACCACTGCACTTCTGTACCTACCCTCTTTGATGAGCACACAGTTACTGCCCCTGACGAATCTCAGAATATAGTAACGGTCCGGCGCAATCTCACAGACCCGCTCAAATTTAAGCCCTTTATTATACAGCACCGGATGGTATGTCTGGCTTCACCAGGAGTTTTACTTCTGGCTATTAAAGGCAGTGCCTCCGGGTTCATTTGGCCCGAAATTTCGAATTTCTCGGCCAGTGGGCGAGGGAATTCATTCTTCACCAGAAGCTTTCTAAGAGTGCGGCATGGTTTTCCAAGGGGAGAAATACTTGTTCAGTCAATAATAGCTACTGTTGAGAAGTTCGTTCTAATGTGCAATCTCAACTTCTCAGCTCCATATCTTCTAGCTTCTTAGCAAAGTAACTCTTCCGTTCCAATATCGAACAAGGCCTTCAAAATAGCGGTTTTTCACCTTTTTTTTCAGGTTTCTAGCACGTCATTGGAATCAGGGCATTGAGTAGGGCCGAATTCTTTTGATATCTCGATGCCCCTCGATACTCTTCATGAGATGAGACACTGCCTTTAACTCTATTGATGACAATTGTGAAACATCCTTTCAAAGTATTCACTATTTCAATGATCAGCCCAAGAGACCCTATATTACCTGATCTTACTCTTCAAAAAGCGGTTAAAGTTGTTTATTAGATAAATTCCTTTGAAATCCTTGTCATATTCACGTTCAGCGTGGTGGAGGAGGCCAGCGGAAGTGTTTTTACTCATTAATAATCAATGGTACATAGAGAAATCCATAAAATCAATTACTCGACATTTCCTTGAAAAGAGATAGTCATATTTGCGCTGAGCGTATTGAGACACCCAGCAGACATCCCATCATTAATTTCTGAGCAGAAATTAGGAAACTGGAAGAATCGATAAAAAGGTACTTCATGCAAAATGGATGTCATATTCATGTTCAGCGTATTGAGAAACCTCCACAGGTGTGTCTTCACTGACCGGTGAGCAAGAATATCGAAAATTCAATAAAATCGTTAGATCGATATTTTATGCAAAATGTTTGTCATTTTCATGTTCAGCGCATTGAGGGACCCCAGCATCCGCGTCTTCATCGAAAAACAAATCAATAAACTCAGTATAATCGTGTAGTCAATAGATATTTCTTTGCGAAAGGTAGTTTAGAACCTACATTTGCACATGCAAGATATGTGTGCTAATTTTGGTCCCGATTGATCGACCCTCCACGATTTCTACAAAGAATGTGCATACGTACACACACGCACAGACGTTCTACTTTATACAGTGGCAGAAAGTGGGCGGGAGGGGGAGCGTGGTAGAAAAAGTGGGGTCTCAGCCGCTTTGAGGATCCACATGGAAAATAAAATTAATAAAAATATTAATTATAATAATAAATGATAAATAAAAATTATAGCAAAAATAATCATGACTTATAATAACGGGCTTAGTCTGTCTGTCACGTGTGTGTGTCAGTGTGTGTGAAACGTAATTCGAGGGCGTGGCTTAGAGTGAAGAAAATGTTCTACACCGGGTCCACTGTTGCTGTAGGAGTGCGCCGGCGTCCAAAAGTGGGGAAACGCCTGGAGTCGGGTCCAACAGTGTGATAAGGGTGCGCCGGCGTCCAAAAGTAACGCCTGGAGTCGGGTCCAACAGTGTGATAAGGGTGCCGGCGTCCAAAAGTGGGGAAACTCCTAGAGTCGGGTCCAACGGTGTGATAGGGTGCGCCGGCGTCAAAAGTGGGGAAACGCCGGAGTCGGGTCCAACAGTGTGATAAGGGTGCGCCGGCGTCCAAAAGTGGGGAAACGCCTGGAGTCGGGTCCAACAGTGTGATAAGGGTGCGCCGGCGTCCGAAAAGTGGGGAAACGCCTGGAGTCGGGTCCAACAGTGTGATAAGGGTGCGCCGGCGTCCAAAAGTGGGGAAACGCCTGGAGTCGGGTCCAACAGTGTGATAAGGGTGCCCCGGCGTCCAAAAGTGGGGAAAAGAGTCGGGTCCAACGGTGTGAAGGGTGCGCCGGCGTCGAAAAGTGGGGAAACGCCTGGAGTCGGGTCCAACGGTGTGATAAGGGTGCGCCGGCGTCCAAAAGTGGGGAAACGCCTGGAGTCGGGTCCAACGGTGTGATAAGGGTGCGCCGGCGTCCAAAAGTGGGGAAACGCCTGGAGTCGGGTCCAACGGTGTGATAAGGGTGCGCTGGCGTCCAAAACGCCTGGAGTCGGGTCCAACAGTGTGATAAGGGTGCGCCGGCGTCCAAAAGTGGGGAAACGCCTGGAGTCGGGTCCAACAGTGTGATAAGGGTGCGCTGGCGTCCAAAAGTGGGGAAACGCCTGGAGTCGGGTCCAACGGTGTGATAAGGGTGCGCCGGCGTCCAAAAGTGGGGAAACGCCTGGAGTCGGGTCCAACGGTGTGATAAGGGTGCGCCGGCGTCCAAAAGTGGGAAAACGCCTGGAGTCGGGTCCAACGGTGTGATAAGGGTGCGCCGGCGTCCAAAAGTGGGAAAACGCCTGGAGTCGGGTCCAGCGGTGTGATAAGGTGCGCCGGCGTCCAAAAGTGGGAAAACGCCTGGAGTTGGGTCAACGGTGGATAAGGTGCGCCGGCGTCCAAAGTGGGAAACGCCTGGAGTCGGGTCCAACGGTGTGATAAGGGTGCGCCGGCGTCCAAAAGTGGGGAAACGCCTGGAGTCGGGTCCAACGGTGTGATAAGGGTGCGCCGGCGTCCAGTAGGCGTTCAAAAGCGGAGAAACGACTGAAGTTGGGTCCAATGGTGTGGTAAGGGTGCGCCGGCGTACGAAAGTGGGGGAGCGTCCAAAAATGTGAAGATCGACGGAGGAAGGATGCGCCGCTGTCCACTAATGAGGAAATGACATGAGTCATTTGCGTGTTTGCTCAATCGGTTCGCTGGCGCCTAACATCAATGGTAAAAAAAAACTAGAAGTCAGACCTCAGCAGTGATTAGTATGCAATCCGTGAAAATCCCTCCTCTTTACATCTTTTCTAGCGTTCTTCTCTCATCCGTTTATGAACACACCGCACCCTCCTCATTTATATGTTCAAACTAGCTTTTATCACTTTACCAGTCATAACAAACAAAGAGAGATAATTCATTTCATGTGGTCATTCCAGGTTTAACCGGTCATACACAATTATTTCAGTTAATATATATGTTTTATATAGTTCAATAGCTAATTCAGTTGAGCAAAAGATAAAATTGCCGCGAGAAACTCGGTTAACTTTTTTGATAGGTCCAGTTTCACATTAAGAAAGCAATGGAAAGGATGTGGAACGCATTATAAGTGGTAAGGTTGAGTTCATTAGAATGAAAAAAAAGAAAGTCATGCGAGCGAAGCGAGCATTAGGAAAAGTCTGGAAGTCCGGCGTTAGCCGGACGGCCAGACTGGTAATAAAAATAAGCAATTAAAAATAAACTAATACAAGATTTTTATTTATATTGTAAAGTAATTTCGAAAATTTGGCGACCTATTCTCGGCGGGAGGGCCTCCCCTCGCGTCCGCCACTGCTGCGCGCATGAGTCCACTTGACACTTTCGCCTTCACAGGTCTCTGCCATTAACAGTGGGGGTGTCTTCGAATTTAAAAATTGTACTTATTTCACAACCAGTAAGCTATAGATAAATAATTACTATTTGTTTCTTTCAGCAAACTTTTTTATTCTGTTTCTTGCGAATGATTATGGTTGTCCAAAGACTTTTGCAGGGCACTGTATTTCCACGGTCTTTGATAGAGGAGGGAATTTAATGATAAATATGCTTGTTAAACTATGCTCTATTTGGTCGGTGTGATTTCCAAGCGAACAGGTACATAGGTTACATGATGATGGGAAAGGGCTTCATAACTCCATAGTAGAAAGAAGAAATTCTTTGCTGTTTTTGATAATAGATATAAGGTTCGCGGAAATCCATGATGTTTTTAATGTTTTCGTCGTTCTGAAATTTGTCTCATTGCTTAGTTAAAATGCGTATGGCACATCAAAATCGCAATCGTTGCGTTCTTCCCATTTATCTTTTCTGAACGCAAATGTGAAGCTACGTTGTAGAACAGAATGAAAGCGGTGAAATACTCAGATAAACCACGTATAGTGGGCGTCAATGGCGGTGGCCCATCCGCGGCCTCGAGAAGGACGCCGCGCAGCCGCGCCGCGCGCGCCACAACCTATGTTTTCTGTTGCTGATGTGCTATTTCTAGCAACTTTTCTACCTGGTTTAAGGATTTTCGACTGAATCGGGAAGAAAGGCGCTTAGGAATAGCATTCCGGCAGCACACGACGCCGATCCCAGTGCGCGCGGCGCGGTTGCGCGGCGTCCTCCTCGAGGCCGCAGATGGGCCACCGTCATTGACGTCCACTGTACATGGTGAAATCGAATTCATTTTATTTGCCGCTTTTCGACTACTTTCACTTCGACTTCTTTTTTTTTGCGCTTTCTTCTTGACGAAGGAAGGAACTTGATAACACAAATTGATAATCTCTTGAATTCATTCATTTGATGTACTCGACGTCCGACAATAGCCTCCCTCTTGTGAATTTGGAGATTTCGAACTTTTGATTACTAAGATATAACGAAAAGTTATAGTACTCGGATAGCTATGCCACTATTTCAATGTCACTTTCTTTAAAGACTTATTCGTCCGAATCTTACTAGTCCGAATCCTTGAAGGTTTGCGAAAGTTTTCTGTGGCACACTCCAATTGGCAAGCCAAGTTACCGGTGCTTCTCAAATCAGCGACCCGGACAGAATTAACCGAGATATTCAGGCCGATTAAAAAAATTTGATACCCTGGATTGCCCTCTTCTCCGTGAATGATCATGACTGCTCATTTTCTCGCTACGAAGTTGAAGATACATACCAATCCCAAATGCTGGTGTAATACCTAATAACAGATGTTAATAAATTCATTGAAACCTCGTATTGGTGAGTTAAACTAGCTGAATTTCTAGATTTGTAATAGAATAATACATCAATAATTTACAAGGAAGGCAGATGGAGCGCGACTGCTCGCCGTATTCTGGAAACAAGTCAACACAGCGGGATGTTGAACCAGTTGGAAGCTACCGCGATGGCACTCCGTTCTGCTTCCAGTTTTGTTGGAGCGAGGGGTCCGTCCACGCGAATGCAGCCGATGAATAACTGAAAATGCTTTTCATGCTACACTCAGATTTTTTTTTGTTTTGTGGTTAGGTACATAAGTGGTTACCGCAGTTGCGTAGAAAACAAGATTGTTGAGGATCACAGATGAAGTTATCGCTCGAAGCTCGCCAAGACCAAGGCTGCGAACTTGGTCGGAGAACGACTGTAATGGAAATATTCGCTTCAAATTTTCAATAAAGTCAGGGGGTTATCTCTGGATTGACATGACAGCTCAATCTTGTAACAATCTTTGAAGCAAATACGAATGGTTGAGATAGAAGTGGTTCAATAGAAATAACAGAACAACTCTTTTTTTCGGACAATTCATGTTAATCTACCTCAAAAATTTCAAATTCAAAAAAAAAATTCTCCTGAACTTTACATCTGGGTTAAATTGGTACTCTGATCACGGAGAATCATACTCTCTCTCTCTCTCTCTCTCTCTCTCTATATATATATATATATATATATATATATATATATATATATATATATATATATATATATATATATATATATATATATATATATATATATATTACAGACATTATGTGACTTTGTGCGTGCGTGTGCACACGCACTGTGATTGGTCAGTGATGGTGATTGGTGGTGATTGTGAGATCCTATAAAAGACTAAGAACGGGTATGGTGTGGTGGAGTGGGGTGGAGAGATGGTCGAGCAGAAGGTCCAGCGATGTGTAACGGGTCTGCCAATGAAGAAGGGGTGCGCCGGCGTCCAAAAGTAGGAAAACGCCTGGAGTCGGGTCCAACGGTGTGATAAGGGTGTGCCGGCGTCCACAAGTGGGAAAACGCCTGGAGTCGGGTCCATCGGTGTGATAAGGGTGCGCCGGCGTCCAAAAGTGAAAAAACGCCTGGAATCGGGTCCAACGGTGTGATAAGGGTGTGCCGGCGTCCACAAGTAATAGGAATGCGCTATGCGGGTCTATTCCTGCATGAGGGGTACGCTTACCCTGTTTCGGCGGACCCTCCTACCTAAATCACCTAGATGTACATTGTTTCTATTCGTATCCGTATTCTCTTCTCATTCCGTTTGTGTCTGAATGAACCACTCCTTCCTTTCCGTTTATATACACTTGTGGACGCTTATCACTTGAATTACCACAACAACCAGTTGAGCCTAAATCATTTCAAGATAACATTTGCACTGAATTGGTTACCTTCAGTTCTTCACGGCCACTAACTTCGCTCATATGGGAGAGCATAACTTCGTTCATATGGGGGAAAGCCACAATCTGCGGGATCAAGGGCTTCTCAGAGGAGAGATGGAACTGCGTGGAAGGATACAGATTTTATCAATCCATTTACATTTCTGTGTTTGCTTTCAACGTGCAGTATGCGAGCGAAGCGAGCATCAATAGAAGTGTGGAAGTCCGGCGTTAGCCGGACGGGCAGACTGGTATACATACATATATCGTAATTTAGGGCAATTTCTGTACTTCTACGTTTATGTTACTGTAAGGAATACAGAGAAAACGTGTACTTTGTCTAGAAAAAGACAGTGTGCAGCGAAATAATGTTGATTTCCGTGATCGGCATATCGAATAACCCCACCAATGAATTCGACTTTCTTGATCAGCCTTCAAAATAGGTCCTGTTAACAATGATTGGGCGGAAACTATGACAATGAGGTCCTTGAACTATTATAGAACTAGCTAAATTTTCTAAGTTTTGGCTTTCCACGAACAAAACCTTGATGAAACTGTGCATACTGAGAGAGCGATAGGTAGACTGATCATCAACTCGACATCAAAAACTGCAAAAGTTTGGGGAAAAAACTCTTTTCAACTTTTCAGGATTGTGGATGTGGCATACGTGCATATCATTGTAAGCAATGTAGGTACTGAAACTACCGTGATTGCAGCTGACTGATCAGCAACTGGAGTCGCATGGATAGGCAGAGCAGGCGAAGGAGCGAAGTAGGCGATCGGCAGAGCTGGCACCAAAGAAGAAGGACCAGGTGTGTTTGCGACAGGGGTATTCGCAGGAGTGAGAAGAGGCATGTCGAGGACTGGCGGAGTAAACAGAGGAGCTTCTATTTGTCGCAGAGGAAACCCTTCGAAGCTGTGCGTTGAACTGAAATGAATCAATGCTTGTAGATCTCTACTGGAAAGCATCATTTCTTACATTGGATGTTGGAGAACGTGCTGTGGAATTGACAAAAGCTGATGTCTGCCCGCTGGTGGTGTCCTCTTCGCGCGCCGTCCAGGAGGAGGAGGACGAGCCCAACAGACTTCCAGACGACTCCCGTTCTGAATTGGTCCTGCTTCAGTTGTTTTCTGGGTGGTGTAAGAATTTTGCACTTATTGCCAGTGAGGATTTTGTACCAGCATTGCTCCGTTCAGCTTTTCTAAAGCTGCTTCCGCTTGAGCTCTTTTGTGAAAACGTATGAACCCGTATGTCCGTTGAATCTTCACTCGAGCCACACCCTGGAATGTAGAGCACCAATAATGGTGGATTCCAACCTTTCAAATGATTTTAAGGATTTATCGCCAATGGAAAATTATTTAAGAACTCACGGCTTCTTCCGCTCCGAATAATTGTTTGAGGGCATATTCCGACGTACCTGGTGCTATATTCCTTATGAACAAATTAGCTACCTGCAAAATCACCCCGTGAAAATTCCATTATGAAGTGTACGTTCCTTTTCATTGAATAGTGAAAGGTATTATATCATATAAAATATCTGCGCGGGGCAGTACCTCGTAATAATTGCTATCCAGTGACAATATTTCACTCTCTTACTCAAAAAATCTTTCCTTCATTAGAAGGCACCACATTAGCACCAATCTGCTTCGATAAACAGCAAAATCTCCTCCTTCGCTAATAATTATCTGTTTTTTTTTCAATTTAAATCAGAACAAGAAGAAGAAGTAGGTGCATATACAGGGAACGTCAATCATGATTGCACCGCTCACACTGGATGCACCGTGCCCATTTATGGTGTTTAGAAAGGGGGACATAACATCTTCTGGAAAAAAAATGTGACACTTGCCGTCTTCATAATTTCTGCGGATACAGTGTGTTCTGCTCGTGCCCAGTCCACCGTCAGTGCTCTACCTCCCATCTGAAAAAATGATTTCGATTTCTTTTCTTTGACATTTGAATATATAATACACATCAATCAGGGGTGAAAAGCAGCTGCAGGGGAACCCTATAAATTATCATAGATCATAAATTATCATAGGCATCACCCTAGAAGTCCAAGCCTAGGTTTAGACTTAAGTCTGAGCCCGAGCTTAAGCATAGATTTAAGCTTAAACCAAAGGGCTTAGACGATGTCCAAGCAAGAGTAGCTCCCTCCATCTCCTTTTCCCCTTCGCCTTGCTTCAAAGCCGTGTTGTAAATGCTATGTACCGGAAATGAAAATTCTGTTGTTTTCTTTTTTTTTAATGAAAGATGGACACGTTGCAACGTATTTCCGTGGTGCACGGCTGGGTACAGCTACTTCTGTTGATGGGTTTACTGTTTTACTCCCTTTATCTTGCACAGCTAAGAAAAATACCGGGTACGAGATAAATTCTTAATAATTCGCGTATAATTTTTAACAGAATGCGTCATACACTGGTGTGTTACGAAACCTGCAACCCGTTTGCGATAGAGAACGCCACTTCTTCAACAGAGGTCTGTTACGTCATGCAGGTACGGATGAGAGAAGATATGGCGGGGAGTACTGTATATTTTCATTTCATTGAGGCGTAGAAGACTCCAACTACATTTGAACACATAGAAAAAATCCAGAATATAAAGAAATGATTCCCTAAACGGTAACATACTTATTCACATTAGGCAAGATGGAATTGTTGGACCTGCTCACAATCAGTTTGCTCGTATCCTTTTTTATTCCAGCACCGGTTTCACACAATTTGCTGCTGATACCGATATATAAAGCTCAAACCGATATTTAATCGAGAGTGGAGTAGTGGTGGCACGTGAAGGCGTGACGTTTTTCATTGTTTGGAATACGCGTAATTTGGTGTTTACCATTCATCTCTAACAGGAGAAAGCACAAACCTAGGCTGCCATCACGCAACGGGACCTATATAGTTAGAATGCCTGTACAACATGATATTACAGGCTATATTTGAAATCTGCTAAATGACTTATGGAAGCTCAGAATTACCACAGAAAACCGAGAAAAATTTCCGATTTCGGCAGGAAAATGGCAAATAATGTTGATGTTCATGCAAAATAATGTTGTTAATCATGATTAGTGTCTGAAAATACCCTTATGTACAGAAATTGGGAAGATATTGCGAGACCCCGTAACTACCCTATATCCACTGCTGTGTTCTAAGTGTGCACCCTACATGTGCACTGCCCTATGTTGTGTCCGTGCGAAAAAGGCATGACTCCTGATGGAGAGAAGGTTCGCGAGAGGAAAACTGATTTGAAATCAGCGTCGGGAGCTGCACACGGTAGTCCACACATCGTCACGGAAGGAACGGAAGGAATGCCACACTGCCGGAGTATCTTTACCTTATCAGCATGGCTGCAGGTCATCGATGCGGAACTCTGGGCTTCTGTAAACTATTTACCAAATTTCAAGAATAGCTTCTAACATCACGTTGGGCATGCTCTCTAATCAAATAGCTCTCTTTTCGGATTAGCAGCTTAATTTTGTGCGCTTCCGTTGAAGACAGGCTAAATGCGATTGATCTGGAGTGTAATAATATGGACGCAGAACGCCTATTCCTATTTCAATACATGAGTCCTGTGGCATAGATGACATATGTGGTTTCATTGCTTACAGAATTTTTTTTTCAATCACGTCATCGACGAAAAAAAAGACGTTGGAGGCAAAAAAAGGAATTCGTGGAAAAAAAAAGGAATTGTGAGGATTTGAAGAATATTAGAAGAGTAATTATATCGATGATTTTAGTAATAACCCATGTGACTCTGAACATTATATCTCAGATATGGCGGAAACAAATGAGAGTGAACACAGACCTTTTCGAAAATGATCTGACGAAAATTGGGCAGAATTGCTGTCAAAATACGTTCAAAATGGATTCCCAATCTCAACCCCATAGGATGCATGTCGAATAAATTGAGAACGGACATGGGTCCAATGGATCGGATTCAATGGCTTGCGATAAAATATTAGGCTCATTGTTTTTGGAATGACAACAGAAAAGAAGAAAAAAAGGAGAAAAAAGAGGTGAAATATGAAAACCAAGCGTTGATCATACAGAGACGTGTTGCGCTAAGGATGAGAGATAGTTGTGCGAGAAAAAGGAGAAACACCTGCATGTATGATTCATTGCTGATCTGAGTTGGCACACATTGAAGAATTATTAATAAGAAATATGTAGGTGCGTATCACCGCTCATGAGTGCCCGGAACTCACTGGAAGAAGGGTTACAAACATTTCACAAATACTCTTCGCTTCTTCTGTGAAACTCTTGCTTCACCAGCGTACAAAGAAGCAGAGTGCAGGAAAAATGAGTCCCCTAGAAATGTTCACTTCTTCATAAATTTTTTGTGACTTACGCGTGGTCTGTCTCATCTTATTTGACACCTAAAAGAAAACAAATGAAATAAAAGAGACAGAATTAATAAGAGGGCGGCGTGGATATTTTGGAGCATACGACTACTCTTTTGGGGCAGTGAAGGAACTGGATGAGCAAATTAAACCTTCTCCAGCGATGAAGTAGGTGTTCTCCAAGGACGGATAAAATATGTCGGTTTCTTGTGCCTCGGGAATGCTTTAGAGTAACGTATGGAGGCATAGGCTCACATCAGCGAACAAGATGTCCTTGTTCTGATGTATGAGGGATTGCATTATACATTCCAATGAGATGGATTAGGACCAAAGAGTGAATGAAAGTATACATATAGGCATGAGGCTTCAATTAAATTAAAAGGAATAGCTGGTAGCCTAAGAGTCAGAATGTCACCATGGACGTGTATTACATAAAATGGAGCCTTCTATAGACAGATTTTTTCAAATTCTAGCTCTTCCATAAGTAGAAGAAAATCTTAGGCACAATCAGATCCTCCCTCCTCCAATTTCTCTTCGCAGATCACAAGTTATCAAGACGAGACTGTAATCAAAAAATTTGTCGAATCTAGCACTAACCAATAAGTTACACCAGCAGGAGACTCCTGCAGTGAAATAGGTACTATTTTATTCATTTTTTCTCCCTCCCCTGTTCAATCTCACCTTCACCGGTGAACTCAGGAGTTTTTCCTTCGCACGAACTGCCGCTCCGACATCGGCAAAGCTGACAAAAGCGAATCCTCGATTCCTCACAAGGGGGCTGCCTTCGGCGTACGCGTCGATGGACGTGGCATCAGGAAGCAGGCCCCGAAGAAAGGACTAAAACATAATTCTACATATGTGAAATAGCACAACAGTTAGGATCGCATAACGTATTAGATATCAAGCATGGATCCATGTGGCTACATGAAATAGATTCACACGGATATTCGAATATTCGATCAATTCAATTAATCGGTTTTCAGACGGAGCCGTTATTCTAAACAACTCATTAATTCAGCCTTCCAAAGGGATGATTAATACGAGTTCGGTCTCCTTTCACTTATTCGGTACCTTTCAGAAACAGCTCATTTGAATAATTCGACCATTCGGGCTTTCTGTTATAGAGATGATTGTGTTCGAAGTATTCATTCAATCGGAGTATCGGAAGAGGGCTACATTCGACTATTTATTCTGTCGATTCAACGAAAACCACTGGTATCAAACCAACACTAGATTGAGATGTCATAGAAGCGGGTGTTCTATTTTTAAATCCACATCATTCGAAATATGCATTTCTTCAGTTTTTCAAGGAAAAGGTTTTTTTAAGGATTCATCCCAACTAATTATTCATTTGGTGATCAAGAAAGTTCAATATTTGCGTAAGTTGTTTATTAACATGTTTGAGAAAGCGCGATTCGAATGATTCAAGAATGCGAATCTTACAGAGAAAACCATTTTTTTCAAAACACTTTCATTTTGAGCAGTTGAGGACCCTTGATCTCTAAAAAATTCAAAAATCTCTTTCATAACATTAAAAAAAGCGGATGACCTCATGTAAAGAAGTTGTGCTCGAGTCCAAATATCTGGCTTAAGAAATTCAAGTGCTCGAAAAAGAGAAGGAGCAGTCCAGCCTAAATAAGAAGATGCAAACGACTTGAAGGCTTTCTCTTCTCGCAAGTATTCAAGTACTCGAATAGATTCCTAGGTACTAATCAAACTGAGTGAGCTGTCAAGTTTTCGTTTGGTCTTGGCTGAACTTTTATTGCTGAATTGCCATCGAATTTCTCTAAGATTCAAGCCACAAACCTGTTGAATAGTTTTGGTTGAGAGAGGTCACGATTAAAAAAAAGATGAAGTAGAAAAGGTCATAAAGTGTGAGGTACCTCCACCCGTTTAGGCTCCCAGTCGCGCCTAATTTCTCCAATGAATAGTCTATCACGGTGTTCCACTGGTGCTGTAAGAAGGAGATCCCTTCACTGAATGTACCCGTCGTCTTGAATGAACAACCTACCTTCTCCTTTCTGCATTTTTCCTCAGCATTAGTTAGCAAAAAATCAATCGACAAAGCAGTTTGGCTAAAAATCACTTGTCAGAAGAGCTGAATAAATCTGAAGAATTCGGTTGTTCACCTGTGAAGCTCTCAGCAAGACCTACGTGTACTGCTATACAACTGCCATCGCTTCGAGGTATCACTGAAACGGATCACTAAAGTAGATGGACAATCCAGTTGTGGATGAATAAGCTACTAAATATCGATTCGGAGCCACCAGCGTTACATGGTCTTGCAATAATTTATACCTTACGCATGATAAATTTCACCTACACGCACTCCCACATATCTAATGACACGAAAGGAAATATTGATCACTGGTAAATCTGTTGAAGTAGGGCTGAACTCAAGTAGAGAAGATCTCACTAGTAATTCCAAAATTAGAAACTGTAGATGACTTCTCAAAAGTGAAATATTAAGAGAAGCTCTTCTAGAGCAAATATGTCGAAGAATAGCTTGCATGAGCAATGAATGATACATTTTCACGGCTTTTCCTCTCGGAGATGAAGCGATAACAAGGGAAAACATCGGCTACTCCGTCGGCTGTGAAAAAGGTGCTTGCTGATTCAGCACAGACCAGCTTTCCACAGCACACAGTCAGCTGCGCAGCTGGAATTTCGTCCTCACGTGATGAAGAACGTCTCTCATGCCTGAAAATGAGAAAGCTTCACTTAAGACCCCCACTTCTGATGAATGTGAGGGGTTTGTGACGCTATACCTAAAAGGAGTACTTTCGTAGGAACCAATGCGTCATGTGCTCGATTTTTTTTCAGAATACGGACGCTGGGAATAAATTTCATCGTGCTGCGCATCGTGGTAATGTCCTGGGCGTTGTTGGCTCTGAGCCCAATCTATTAGATTCCTCGGAAAGTTTGCGTAGTATATCGAAACATGAAAACGTCTCCACAAAAAAAAAACTTAGATCTGTTTTCTTTTTCTCCAGAGTCTTTCCACAAAATTCGCCTACACAAGTAAGGTAGCCGAAAGCCGAAAGTATATGCGTAAAAAGGTACACAAGTTTTCCTTTCATAACTAGTTCCTTTCTTTTATTGCGACCGGTGAGCAAGTATATGGAAATTCTGTTTTACAAGGAAAAATCCCGAGATAGTCTCTTTTGAACTTGGGTAGGCTGTCATATGGCGCGATTTTTAGGATGGTACCATTGGTAGACGTGATCTGCGCGCTCTCCTACCACCCAGTTTAGTGTCTCGTGTAACGGTTTGTCTTGATCTGCTTGACAAGGCATCTCGTCCATCCATCATCCGACCGTGAAGAAGAATGGTGAACTGAAGGTACTAGTGGTTTTCAGGCTGTACGGATGAAAGAACATTTCGCACATCAACCTTATTTAAATTGCAAGTGGACGTACTGTCGAAACAACAAAATTCTTACGGGTGTCAATGAGAACGCTGTCTAACAACAAGCTTTTTGGAGCTCATATTGAAAGTTGAGCAGTTCAGGTCAAGTTAGACTCCGTAAAAGTTGGTTTTTTATGTTTTTTTTTTCGTCAAGCCCTATCAGTTCCATGTATATAAAAGTGCAGCGCATATATTATAGAATTAGAACCTAATTACAAGGATTCGTTACGTAGAGGCATCTGCAATTCTGTACGCTTCCTTCCAGGATGGGATAATGGCTGGAAGGTGAGTTGCCCTGGGCATGTCCACACAAACCGCGACGCGAGACAATACATCGAGGAGTAGAAAAAAACCACAGGCAGACTAAAATCCGTCAATTTGTGGTGAGATCATGTATGAAACGGGAATCTAGAAACACTTACAATTGAAAATAAACAGAAGCGCCCATCGAGATGGACGCTTTCAACTCTGGTCGGCGTATGCACCACAGACAGGTTGCTGTGGCCAGATAAAAGATGGCTTCTGAATGTTGGTTGACGAAAAGACCGCAGAAGTACCTAAAGGGAACACTACACTGCGTTTCATGACTAGACGACCACTTTATTTTTTGCAGCTGTGGGCGATGCAACAACTTTGGAATTTTTCTATGGTTGCAAGAGATTCAGCGGACAAAATAAAGATAGAGCTTGAGTTTCTACACCGCACACTTATCTCATGACTTTTAAAATGCGGTGTTACAGTTTTTCCCACGTTTCATATCTATACGTCTACTAACGAATAACGAAAATTGATGGAAACTTGTTGCCTCAGCTTGTGTGTTTGCAAGGATGGCAAATGGTGGGTTTCACATTCGCCTCAATATCCGTCACGGTACATCCTCAAGCACAAAGAAGAAAGCTCAGTTCTGGCCTCTAAACGATACAGGACTGAGTGGTTGAGTCATCGGGAGGCTTGTTCCACTTACTGCCGCGTTCCCACTTGTTTGCGAAACTCTGATGGATAAGAAGAATACCAGAAGCCGAAGCGTCTCACAGCTCATGACGCGAGAAAGACCTGCAGGCAAGTCTCCAGTAGTTGCTTGTCACTCAACCAGATCCGAGCAGATGTGAAACTCCCTGTCTCAAGAGCATGGTGTGAAGAGCGCTACATAGCAACGGAAATGTTGTAAGAGAAGTTACGAAGAACTATCCACATCTGATTTTTTTAAAAGACGACTCAGCAAGAATTCGTTCGATGGAAAATGACAACAGATTCGAGCAAACCAGTGATAATTCTTTAAGTCGGAGTGGTACGAAAGGGACGGACCAGAGGATAGCCCTCGTTCCGGGTCGCATAGACTCGACGGAGTGCCAGACACTGCATAGGCATTCACTTCCACTCGTCTACAGAAGTATACCGTCCCATAGGTCAACGCCAAAGTGCATGCCAGCCAGGCAAACCAAAAGCTGGTTTTCAGAGAACAGAGCGAACGTCATGGACTGGCCCACATGCAGACCGGACCTGAACTCAATGGAGAATTTGTCGAGCGTCCTAGCACAAAGAGTTTACTGCAGTTGTTGAGCTGAAGACCACAACCATTAACGCGTGGGAAGATGTAGAGAACGATTTCTCCAAGAATCTGATGAATAGTATGCTGAATCGCCTCTTTGAAGCGGTTTCCAACCCAAGAGGGCCGATCGCCCATTACATTAGCTGTAAATGGTGTTGTTTCATCGCTAGATTCAAAAGGAGATTGAATTATCCACAAGTGGTCGTATTGTTATGAAACTGAGGAAATTAATAAATTCGAAATTAAAACTTAAGAGAAAAAGTAGCTCAATAAAAATTGGTGCTCGGAGGTTACTCTTATCTCTAAATCTGATGGATGGAACAGAAAAGTCTTTCTTGGCTGCATCTTTCAGTACTGCAAAAAATAGGGTGATAGGATAGTTATGAAACGCAGTGTACCATCCTCGTAGGAGATCTAAATACCCTAGTAGAACTGGCAATGAACGGGTACAGATGCCATGGAGGCTTTAGATACGGGATGAAGATGACGAGCGCATTCTGGAACATGCTGACTTTTACGACCTCCCGATCACAAATACAAAGTACTAAAGGCGCCCTTCTCACCCCTCTCCTTCTACAGTGGCAACGTGAAGCTTCAGATCGACTTCGTTCTCGTACAACATCGCGATCAAAAGCTCGCCATCGATGCAAAGGTTGTACCCTAAGAGGCCGTCGCTACGCAGCATCATCAGCATGAAAATCATGCCCCGAGGAGGATGCACGACGTTCCTCACTCAAAACCAACTGCTGCACTGTAGAGTAGAATGGGCGAGATCTGTGTGCTGCCTGAGAGCTCTCTAGGCATAGTGCAGCGGTGGTAGCCGTCGCACTTCCTACATGCCGCACGTTCCCGTCCGAGCATCCGTCCGGAAACTCTGAGCGACTCTTCAGTCACGGAAGAGATTCCAGTCGTACACTCACATGCATAGAAAAAGTGCGTCATTGTAGGCCATTGTGACACCTCGTGTGACCAAGTGTGTAATTGCTCAAGTTTTCGGAATAACTCCTAACTTCCTCCCATTGCTCTCACGATTTACAAAGGGTACGGACGCACGGATACTGTTATGGTCCGTTTTTTCCAAAACCAGAGGGATTCACTGTGGCTCTGCTGGAAAAGCCAGGATGAAGGAAAGGAAAAGAGAGAAATCGAGTTGTTACCATTCAAAAGAGCAGCCTTAACTTCCTTCGTAAGAGATCCGTCTTTTTCAAAACCAGAGGGCATTCCTCGATGCAACCCCAAAGATTGTTGTGGATGCATCCATTGGTACGCCAGGTATTCTGGTTTGACCGATAACAAGCTAGGACCATCACGTTGTCCACTGAGAGATGAAGGTTAACAGTTTAAGAAATTGGAAGATGTGAAAAATCTGTAGGAACTTTTGTCCCAAGGTCATCAAAAGTATCGGCGTTGATGTTTGAGTGTTCCTCTGGACAGTCGGTGGGCCACAGAGCATGTCCTATCTGGATCAGCATTACTTGCAGGTATCACAAGTATACATCTGATGGCCTGAAAACAGCAGTTGCATAAAGAAGGCTTGTAAAAATTGAAAACAGCTGTAGCTACCTGAGCTACTTCGTGTGGCACTAAGAGGGTATCAGTGTTGTTCAGGATAACTTCGCACCAAAATAAGCCATCCTGCATATCTCTGAGACCTTGCGGCCAACTGTGCATCTTGCAACAGCTTCAGATGCTTCTTTCTTTGTTTTCCTCCTGAGCTTTATTTATTTATGCTATACCCGAGAAGCCGTATCTTGACGTTCCCCACATTTTGAGACCACAGCACGCCCCCTCCTCCATCCACAAACCCGTATCATGCAGTTCCCTTAGCCTTCAGGCCACAGAAGATCCATACCTCTTCGGTGGACCCGAATGCTGGCGTTCTTAGAAACTGAGACACCTTTCCATCGGCATAACCGTGTCCTGGAGTCCCTTCAACTTTTAGGCCGTAGCAGACCTATGTGCCATGGGGAGACCCGTACCTTGGCGTTCCTCACAATTCGGCGACAGCGGACTCCTACTCCATCGGCATAACCGTATTCTGACGTTCCCACAATTTTGGACACAGCAGACTCATATTCTGACGTTCCTCACACCTGTGCCGCATCGGATCCCTTCTCCATCCATTAACAGTATCTTGTCGCTCCTCACAATTGGGTGAAAGCAAACCTCTCCTCCATCGGTATACCGCCTCCTGGGATTCCTCCACATTTTGGCCATCGCAGACCCATCGTGCATAGGTGACACGTATTCTGCCATTCCTCACACCTGGGCCACGTTGGACCCCCCCCTCCATCCGCGAACCCGTATCCTGGCTTTTCCAGCAGAGCCACAGTGAATCCACGCCATAACAGTATCCGTGCGTCCGTTCCCCTTTGTAAATCGTGAGAGCAATGGGAGGAAGTTAGGAGTTATCCGAAAACTTGAATAATTACGTATTTGGTCACAGGAAGGTGTCACAATGGCCTAGAATGACGCAGGTTTTCTATGCATGTGAGTGTACAACTGGAATCTCTTCCGTGGCTGAAGAATCGTTCAGTTTTCGGACGGATACTAGGATGGGAACGTGCGGCATGTGGGAAGTGCGACGGATACCACCGCTGCACTGAGCCTAGAAAGCTCTCAGGCCGCACACAGATCTCGCACATTCTACTCTACAGTGCAACAGTTAGTTTTGAGTGAAGAACAGTGATATCCTGCTCTCTATATTGTGCTGCCTTAAAGCCTTGCTAGCTCTGTCTCATCCGTTGGCTGTGAGGCCGCCAGCGTAGGACAGCCACTGTGCAAGTATTTAGAAATTGCGGGTCCCGCGAGGATCTAGTCTCATCTCGCTCCATAAATCGGTTTTTCGTATGACGTCCGTGCATCTCTCCCTCCACCATTGTCTATGCACTGCACTGCACAAAAGATTTCGCAAGACTCGTGGTCTGACCCAGAAAAATCTGGGTCCTTACCAGTCTTATATAGGAGGATTGCTCTTGTGTGCTCCTCTGGTGTCTCATTTTGGTTTCCATTATCTTCCTATTGTTTTCATCCTACTGGGGTTTCTCAATGCCCTGAACGCAAGTGTGATAACCGTTTTGCACAATGTATTGATTTATCGATTTTGTGGATTTTTTTTGCTAACCTTGCTCAAGGGCCGGCGAGGCCGGCTACTTTTGCCAGAGGGTCGGTGAAGATATGCTCACTGGGGTTTCTTCATACGCTAAATACGAATATGGATGGTTTCGCGCCGAGGCCTCGATTTATCAATTTTATCGATATTTTTCACTTTTGCTCGGGAACGAGCAAGGATTTCTCTACTGGGGTTCTCCAATTACTCGACGTGCTGATTTCAGAAATAAGCATGGAATACGTTCTTATGCTTCCAGATCTATAAGCATTTCCTCACGGCCCCGACGAATCACTGGTTTAGACAACTCAGGACGAGTACGCCACCATCGGCCCGCCCGCTACCACGGCCTTCGTCACCGCCGCCGCCAAGGCGGCCCTGCTGGCCCTCATCCTCGCCGCACCCGTAGGAGTTTCAACTGCGATTTTATTTGATTTAGCTTTGCTTAAGTTTTTATTTTCCGTTCACTCTACTGGATGCCTCGGCGGCGCAGGGGGGGGGGAGGAGCGAACGAGCCCCCGAAACTTTGATAGTTAAGGAAGTGGTATATAGGGGGGGCTTCCCTCCCGCACTCCCCAAACTCACGACTTCCTCGAGTTTGCCGACGAAGAGTGAATATTGTTGTTATATTTGTACATATGCAAAGGGAGGAGGTTCGTATTTTTAGCGCCTCAAGAGGGGAAGAGTCGTTTGGGGCTCGATTTTTTACCATCATCACGCTTGACCTAAAACTGTTTTCCTCACCAGACTACTAGAAGAAAGAAACGGTGCGACCCAGGACTGTGTTGCCTTAGCTGATGAGGGTGAGATTATTTTTGGAGGTGATCGCCTTTGCCTACGAAACTGACTTCTCTGAAAGTGTTTTCTTTTTGGGAGCATTCTTAGCAGAAGATCCTTCTGAAGACAGGTTGATCGACAATGGCCCACATCGTGCTCGGTTGAGAGCAGAGAATTCTCTCAATCTTATTCGGCAACAAACAATTTTTTAAGAAAGGTGAAGGGTTCCAATTCGCAATCGGAGGTACGTTTGACATGTTGTCGCCCACTTTGTACGGTTTGCGTTAAGGCGTGTGCGTATTTTGTGGAATGTGACGGCGTAGTACTATCTTGCACAGAAGCTGTGGATAGGTTTTTGCAATATCTGTCGCGCCATGCGCGACTCTGCCCTGTGGCGAGGTCGCGCCGCGCAGACCTGGCGCACGGTAGTTCCCACGCTGAGTCGCGTGCGGACGGCGCGGCGCGATTGATTTTCGAAATCAGTCGCTGCTGTGCTGTCGCGCCGGACGGTTGGGTTCTACGGTGCTCCCGCGTCGCTCGTTCTATCCGTGTCGTTCGTGATGATACCATCTGGAGTAGCAGGTCCTCCTCCGGCATACCATCGCCGTGTCCCGTGAGCAATACCACTTTACCATGTTCTGCTACTAAGCTGGCCCTAATACCATTTCGTTGTACATTATTATTGATTGCTGTGTATTGATGTCGTGTATATTCGTTACCATAAACTATCATCCATATCGTGTTCTGTTGTGTAGCAATATGTCGTTGTTCATATCCTACTTGTTCAGCACCATTGTGGGCGGGGCTGGGGTTGGAGGCGCAGCGTAGGGACCTTGTGAGGGAGACGGGAAGTGGGAAGCGGGATCCTAGGTTATCGGCCGGGTACGTCTGTGGGGATAGGCCGCCATTAGGTTAGTAGGAAGCGCATTCTCCACGGACGCGGCCAGTCGTGCTCGGGGTCTAACCTGAGCCACAGAGCCGCCGACGGACCCTGGGGCACGACAATGGTGCATCGGCCAGCTGGGTTCATCCTGGCACCGAGCCCGGCGTTGCGCTTCCAGGGTGGAGTTTGCAGCAGTCTTCCAAACACCATATGTGGGCCCTAGTACGCGCATCCGCTTAGGTTCTAGTTCGGGCACATTAGCGCTAGGGCTTGGCTTGCGTGGGTAAGAGTTCATGTGCGAGGGTCACGACTGGGGTTATTGCATCTCCCATGTAGAGAAGCGAACCGGCGCTACCATTGGGACTGGTGGCAGCAGTTCTGGTGGTACAATCTCCAAAGCGGAGTTGCACCGGCGCTCCTGCCGGCACGCATTCGGGGATGTAGGCTCCATAAGCGCCTTGCGATTGTTGCGGCTTGTGGATGGGGAGGCGGACGGTTGGGCTGGCTGGCAGTAGTGTGGTTTTACTGTCGGCGCAGCACGCTGGTTGGATTCAGGCACCTACACGTCTGCAGGCCCATACAAACTGCACATGCGCACGCGCCCAGACTGTTGATCTACCTATGGCTCTTGCACGCGCAACAACCTCGCTCTGGTTCTCTTGTGTCTGGCCTTAATCTCCGGGGGTGCTCGTATATCCTTGCGGTACTTACTTGGGTAGAGCTCTCCGGTGTCACCCTTGGGTTCTCGCTCCCACCATTCTGTCTACCAAACTGGCCACTACCATTCGCAGCAGCCCCTGCCCTCCCCACTAGTTGTTTAGCTCTTGTAGGGTTATGTCGCGCATAAGCTACCATCATTCACGTAAGCGTAGGTACCATGGCAGAGCATGTGGCCAGTGTTCTGCACAGTAGAATTACACGGCATCAATATATCTGGCTCAATCAATTTCTAGCAGATGGGAAGAAGGTAAGTTTGCGGGCTAGTCACCATCTCCACGGCTACCATCGACCCGGAGGATACCATCTCCTTACCATCTGAACGCCAACCGCTGCCCCTGAGGTTTACCCACGGATCGACGCATCGGAGACCTTCAATACCATCTGGAGACGCGATGAGGATACCATCTTCCACACCGAGGACAACCGGAACATGTCGGATTTACCATCTTCTTCGGCATTTTCTGCAGAATTCCAACTCCATCGGACAGCGACAACCGTGGAAGCCCAGGTTAACATCGGGATTGCGTCCTTTGAAGACCCCTTCCTGCAAAGAGAAGGAATTCCTGGACAGCATCCGCCTGGAGCAAGATCGTTCTTCCACGAAATACCATTTTACTACCACTACCAGTGTGATTCTCCGTGGATCATCGCGACCGTTGCTCTACGGAGGATCACGACCCTCTACGGCCATCAACTGTGGACGCCTTACCATCATGGGACACATACCATGCCGTTAAGGCTGTTTGTAGGCATTATTACCATCTGCAGTTCATTCATCTTCCTTCGTTTAGGGATGGACGACACTTGCATTGCCTGTTCCAGCTGTCGCTTGGGGGATGTCTCGCATGGTCCATTGTTGCAATCTACAGTTCGATGGTCCAACGATGCGAAAACACCGCTATGGCTTGTAGGACTCATCCACATGGATCTGGAAGTCGAAAGCATTCAGGTAAGTTTTGGATCGTTGGAGTTCCTCGAAGGTCTTGATGAGTTTTCCGAGTTTTGAGGTGTTTTTCGTGTCCTTGTGGGTTTCCTTAGTTCCGATTTCGTTTAGCCTAGTGCCGTTTGAGTTCCTTTAGCTGTCGTTTTCGTCCTACCATTGTAGTAGCTGGTTCCGAAGGGATCTTGTGGCAGGAGACTCCTCTGGAATCGTCTTGTGGCAGAAGACTTTCAGCTTACTCCTTTTGGTCGTGCGATTACGGCAGTTCACCATCTTCATGACGCTCACTCGGCAGGATACCATCAGCTACGACTTCGGAATTTCCTACCATCCAGTGGACACGGACTTCCTCTGATTGGCTCCACCGTCCCGTCATCACTACTCCGTGCTACTACTACCATTCCTCTTGAAACACCATCTGCGTCGACCGGCACCACTATCATCTTTATTTCAGGAGGCATTTCAGCTTGGAAACATCGCTGTGAATCTGTTCTTCCTTTATGACGCTGTGGGGAAAGCGGATTCACTCTGGAATACCTTCAATCCTCTACCATCTTTCAGGCGGACTGATTCGCTGTACTGGTCTTTTAGATGGTTCCCCAGGACATCGTTTCAGCCGTCTACACCATTCTCCTCGTGCCGGAACGCTACACCTACCATCCTCACTACCATTTTTCTGGAGGCACAGTACCACCTGTGCCCAAAGATACCATTTTTCTTCTTGTTGCAGGGCTTGAGCGACCTGGTGTATTCACAGGAGACTGTGGCCAGTGGAGATCAATGGCAATGCGACGAGTCAACCTCAATTTCATTCCTATGGGCAGCCAAATGGGTACCATTTTGCATTTTCTGCTGGATAGAGGTAAGTTTCCTTAGTGTCTGACCTGCAGATCATGTTTCTCCCCAGTTTGTGCTGTTCCATCCCCTTGTTTTCTCCCTTCTCCCTATTCCTTTTGACACCCTTCTTCTTCCTTGTTTTCTTCTTTCCTATCATAGTTAGTGCATGCCTAGTCTTTATCGGTTTGTTAGTTCCTCTTTTAGTTTTCTACACCCTCTTTCTCTTTCCTTCCTGCTGTGGTACTGCATGCATGGTTTCCGTCGTTGGCGGTGGTAGTTTTCTTCCCTCCCCCCTTTTTTTTCTTCTTTTCTAGTTAGTGCACGCTTGCTTCTGTTTACCGGCCTCATTAGCTTCCCCTATTGTTTTTCATAGTTTTCCTTTCCTTCTCCTCTCGTAGCAAGTAATTCCCCCCTCTTTTCTTCACCGTAGTCTGCGCTTCATTCTCCTCGTCCCTTCCTGTCCGTAGCGCATGCCGAGCTCCTATCCTTCGGTTTAGTCGGTTTCTCTTTAAAATCTTCTATTATTCTTTTTCCTCTTCAATACCTCTATTCTTTATAGTCCCTTTCATCCCGCTCTTCATTTCCTTCCCCTCTTTTCTTCCTATCTCCGTGCCTTTCCTCTATATTCCTTCTCTTCTTTTAGTTTTCTTCATTTCTTACCCCCTTTCCTTACCTCCCTTTTCCTCCCCCTTTCCTTACCATAGTTTGTCCTATTTAGTTGTTTTCCTCTCTATCCTTTTCTTTCCTAGTGCATGCTTCGCCCCTACTAATTGGTTTTCTTAGTTTCTTCCTTTCCTTTTCTTCCATCTCATTTGCCCCTCTCTTCTACCATAGTTTGCCCACCATAGTTCCTTCTGTGTAGTTTCTAGGTTCCCTTTGTCTTCTTCTTAAGTTTTTCTCTTCCTCTTGTACTTACTGTTTTTCTAATTTAGGTGTTCTTTCCTTCCACCCTCTTTCTTCACCCTTAGCTTCCTTTTCTACTACTTTCTTGTTTTTCTCTTAGACTTCAATCCTTTGTTTCATTTAGATTTTCTTTCTCTTCTTTCCTCCCCTTACTTTCTTCCACCTCCCATTTCCCTTCTTTCCTCTGTAGTTTCACTCTTGTAGTTCTTCTTCCTTTATCGCCCCTTCTCGCTCGCGCACGCTTCGATTCGCTCTGCGTCGCTCACCCTATATACCATTAACACCAATTTATTCATACTTGTAGGCTCATCACCATCTTATCTACATCTACCACTTACATCAACCGCGTTGAGGTCGATTATCATACCCTAACTCTGGCCCTACCTTGTTCCTTTCACCATAAACCTTAATGCAGTAGCTGTGTTGTTCAACTATCATTTTTACTACTACCTTAAAGTTGAACCTCAGTGTTCCTTGAATTGAAAACTTTCATTCAGGTAACCCTCTCAGCTACGTCCATTATGGTTTCACGTGCTTTTCCGAACATCTCTCCACACGGTTTGCGCCAGTCTTTGGGTAACGATACCATTAACCTCACTACGCCAATAGATGCAGGTAAGTTTTGCCGAGCCTTCGTTTTACCCTGGTTGCAATTGTCTCACCTAATAACGAAGTACTAGTTAGTTAGAACTAGTTTAGATTAGAATATTTTTACCTTTTTTTCATTCTTGCCTTGTTTTTTCTTTATTCCTCTCTTGTTGCGGTACCCTCGACAGTTGCAGCCATACCATACCCACCATAGAATACCATACCACTACGACGTCTGCGGCACCTCGACATTTGGAGTTCACCACCATCACAATTTCAGATTTTAGATCCAGATGTCCTTGTTGCGGTCGTCGTTAGCAGCGAACCACACGACGTCAACCACCATCAACTACCATCTTGGTATGACCCGCTCACGTGGGGATGGGACGAAAACATCATACCCCCCTCGTTTGGTTGTTGTACTAATACCATTTTTGGCTCGGGACTTTACCACCCTTCATGAACGCTCTCTGAGGATCGAGAAACATCAGATCCTCACACTCACTCTGACCCGCCCTAGGTAAATTTTTCCATTCTATTGTGCCTAGACGCGTATCAGTTCCTTCACAGTGTTCCAGCCAAGCCACAATAGGTGGGAGTATGTTGTTGTACGACCCTTTTCTTGTGGGTTTGGGACGGAAACACCATAACCCCCCACTTTTGCTTGACTAACATCTTTTGGTTCAGGACTTACCCACCCTTGAAAATCAGTAGAGGACCAAGAAACACCGGTACCTCAACCTCGCCGCGGCCCACACTAGGTAAATTCCATCAACCATGTGTTCAGGTCGTGTCGAGCCGCTGCCAGCCACTTCCGACTCATTCCATCAATGTCGAGCCGCTGTCAGCCATCACTCCCGAACCACTCCACCAGTCCGTAATGTCGAGCCGCTGAACTCCGTCCATCCTCGAGCCGCTGCACTGCCACGTCATCGTTCTACCACCTTGCCGTCGACAGTCAACGCCTTCGATCATGCCACGCCGTTCACCGTCACTCGACCACTCACACGCCACCTCCAGTCAAGCAAGTCGTACGATCTCATCTACTTCCACTGTTCCACGTCCGTCGCCAGCTTCCATTTAATGTGATACCTATGATCAGGAGACCCTTGCCTCCGGGCAACCCTTACGTCGCACTGTAGGTTACCCAGTAGGTAAGCATGTGCGACGTCTAGTTAACCCGTAGGCATTGTGTTTGCTCCTGTATATACCATCTAACTCGTAGGTTAAGTTCCATTCTGCGAGCGGGTGACCTGCAAGTAGCTCAGCTACATACCATTGATACTACCATTTATACTCTCGGCGACATTTTGCGGCGCCCCCCAGTGTCGCGCCGTGCGCGACTCTGCCCTGTGGCGGGGTCCCGCCGCGCAGACCTGGCGCACGGTAGTTCCCACGCTGAGTCGCGTGCGGACGGCGCGGCGCGATTGATTTTCGAAATCAGTCGCTGCCGTGCTGTCGCGCCGGACGGTTGGGTTCTACGGTGCTCCCGCGTCGCTCGTTCGATCCGTGTCGTTCGTGATGATACCATCTGGAGTAGCAGGTCCTCCTCCGGCATACCATCGCCGTGTCCCGTGAGCAATACCATTCCACCATGTTCTGCTACTGAGCTGGCCCCGATACCATTTCGTTGTACTTTATTATTGATCGTCGTGTGTTGATGTCGTGTATATTCGCTACCATAAACCATCATACGTATCGTGTTCTGTTGTGTAGTAATATGTCGTTGTTCATATCCTACTTGTTCAGTAACACCATTGTGGGCGGGGCTGGGGTTGGGGGCGCAGCGTAGGGACCTTGTGAGGGAGACGGGAAGTGGGAAGCGGGATCCTAGGTTTCCGGCCGGGTACGTCTGTGGGGATAGGCCGCCATTAGGTTAGTAGGAAGCGCATTCTCCACGGACGCGGCCAGTCGTGCTCGGGGTCTAACCTGAGCCACTGAACCGCCGACGGACCCTGGGGCACGACAATATCATGCTAATGACGAAATTGCGCACCTGAAATGGACGTTAAGCGTAAGTCATCGATACACTGGACTTTTCCCATGTTTTCCTTTTGCAAACATGAACAAACTGAGCGTTTACTCGCAATGTTTCCTGCGCATTCATCTGAACACCGCTTATCACTTGCACCTCATGGCCGTAGTTTTAACTCTCATGGTGATCTTTTCAGGCCACAACCTCAACTCTCTTCTTGAAGGCTGGGATCGAATGAAAAGTGTGAACGGTGATGAGCAATATGCACGAATATTATATTTTGTAAAGCTAACACCAATGCAGCTCATCGAGCACGAAGAAATTACCCCTGGTTGTTGAACTTTAGAAGACCCATCCATCATGCTGACATCATACTCGAGCCGCCTCTTCACAAATCATGCTAAGATATTAGATCTTCCCGATTTTACGTATGAATTCGCTAAAATTTTAATCGATGAGTGCCTTCAACGGCTTACAAGTGGTTTAATACATAGAACAAAACTTCAGAGTTTCATTTGGATTAACGTTGGGCCGCAAAGAAACTATAAACAACACGGCGAAATACCCGATATCACATCAAACTGAGTGAGTGTGTGTCTATTCGTTTGCACCTCTGTCATAATGCTAATTGTTCGTAACCAGCTATGGAGCCAAGCTAGGAAGAGACAACAGAATCGTACAGCCGCGTTGAAATTGCGGAAGCTGTGCCGAGTGGACTGGACTCTGCTCTGTTAGAGAAGCCATAGCTCGCGCTCTGTGAGTTTCATATGTGATCATAAACATACGCTCATCTAATTTCAGAAGTAACGGCCGCGGCTATGTCATCAAAGAGTCAGGATCGAAGCCGAGGCAGGCAAGCGTGGGCAATTAGACGACGTTTTCCAGATCACAGGAGTTTCACAAAACGTAGGCGCTTTTCACCACACGCTGCCTTGTCCGTTCTGTATTGAAAACATCCCAGTTACTTATTGAGATGAGCATTACTGAGACTTTCTGTGTTTGTTTCTAGTTCACTTCTCTTTTTAGGGTTGTTCCTGTTGTGATATAACCACTCATAGTTTATCACTTGTTAGCACCTGAGCTCCATTTAACTGCACTTGATATGACACAGAAGAATCACCATTGATACTCACCACATCTGATTCTGCCTCACTGTCATCTGCTGAGAATTTTTTTGGTATTACGTTCAGAGTGCATTATTTTCCATAGGTCAAGGCTCTACTCTAAGCAAATCAGGATACTAGCTACGGGACAACGGCTTGCACCAAACGCTAGCCATTGCGTTCATGTGTGAAATTGAACAGCTTGTATTGGAACCCATACCGCTTCTATATTGCCGTTACATCGACGATTTCTGCATTGTATGTTCAACTCCGGGCGATTTAGACAGTTGCTTCAATCTTCTAAATCAACGGTCGTCTCATGTGGAATTCACCAGGGTAAGGCCAGGGGGCAGTAATTGCTTCTTGTGAACGTGCAGGTGTGTGCGTGCAAGGGGGAGGAGAAAACGAAGTAATTTAATGGACCTAGTCGTAAAAACATCATAATTCATTTTCTTTCTGCTCATCCAAGGGAAGAAATACATGCTGGGAAGTATGTTAACCACAAAAGTTTTCATCGGAAGTCCTGAAGCGAAGAAGTTTGGTAAAACTGGTCAAACACATCAAACTCACTAATGGTTACACTGAGACCGTGTGCCCTAGAAGATCAGGTCGATTTTGTCAAGGTAGGAATCGAGCACCATAGGACAACTCTAAAATCGCTTCCTGCTTGCATCAGATGACGTAAGCATGGCGGTAAGGGCCAGTTTGCATAAATCCAATTTCGAAGATCACGTAGAAGTCGTAGAGATAATACCAGCTAGTCTGAAGACTTAGCTCGTTCCGAACCACTTTTATAATCAGCTGTGTAACCTTCAACTGTGAAATATGCCCATTTTGCGAAGAGGGAGGCAGCGTGGTCTCGAGTGTTGTGTATCTTACACCTGCCATGCACGTGGAGATCACTACATAGGGGAAAAAAGCCATCTCTCTATATACATCTGGACGCCACGACCAGATCCAGAATATCAGCACCTCTTGATGCTAATCGCAGATGGAAATTGACATAGTCATGGAAACTGTTCATTTGTTCATTTGAGGCAGCACTCAAAATCTTGACGTGGGAGAACAAAATTGTAGCTCGCATAACATTTGAATCGTTGTGAATAATTCCTAGATCTCCAAAGATGAATAGGAAGGAAGAGTGCATCGCAGTGACAAACGGACTGGCTCTACAGGTCTTTGCAGGTCTTAACCGACGAGGTCAGATGCGGAGGCACCCTTCCTAGTGGTAATGGCACACCTACTTTACATGGCGGCCCACTTACATCGCGACTAAACGGCTGTTTAGGCGAGTTTTGCTTTTCTAATCTCATTTTGTTTTTAATCTCCTGTTGAAGTACAACTTGGCTCCTCGTGGTATGATACGTGCATTTGGATCGAGATGTAGTGATGATGATGGAGCTATCTCTTTACTATAATGATGAGCGGGTCCATCTTTTGACTATGTGAGGTGTGCGCCTGTGCGGGATACATCAATGATGGGTCCACTGATGGGCGAGCAAGCCCCGGCGCCCCGTAAAGGAAGGATACAGACGAACGTGTTCACTGCCTTGAAGATGGAGATGGTTTTCGGAATGAGACCTATGTTAGGGAAGAGCTGCGCAGATGGGTGAAGAGGACACGGGGGCCCATACGTAGCCAAAAACACGTCAGGTGCGTCTATCCTACGATTATGAACACAAAACAACTTTACATATCAAAAAGAATCCACAGCTGTAGGTGTATTCGCAGCTGTAGAATCAGCGCAGTGGTGTTAGTAGTAGGAAAATGCAAAAAAAATCGAAGGTTCATACTGGGAAAGGTGCCGCCGGTGAGATCCATAAACAAATCTGAGAGTCTGGCGTAACCGGACGATCAAGCTTTACATATCAAAAAGAAAAATACCTTCGCAAATTTCTTCCCACTTTTTGAGGATGGGGAAGCGTGTAAATGAAGAAGTAGGGCTGATATGACATGATATATGACGCTGCCAACTAATTTGTCCGCGTAAAAATGCAAGTTGGGAATGAATGGCTACAATCCGGACCGTTCGAGGTATGGCACAGTGAGAATGAAGTAGCGGCATAACTGGAAGCGTTCGGATTCTGCCATTCATTCTCTACTTTGCATCTTTGCGAGGACAAATTAGTTGGCAGCGTCATATATGGTGTTTATGACGTGATATAAAATTACTAGCACTTTATTATATAGGTAGGATAGGATATCTATGTATCTACATATACATGTACACCTAGAATTTGCCTCCATATTTGGCCCAAGTAGCAAAGTCCTGGTGAAACATGTCCTCCATATGTGTACGTCTGTGGCGCGAACAACAACTCAGTATCAACCATTGGTTCCTCGCTGCAAAGAAGTAGCATTCACAGTTGCTGTGGCAACTGCAGGTTCTATTGCGTCGCCAGTGATAGTCGGTTCGGCTCCAATCCGTGGATATCTGAGATGTCATAACTAGAAAATGCTTTCACTAATCCTAATATCCTATCACAAAATTTTCAGTAATGACATACTAACGCAGGAACAGTTGCACGAAAGGTGTTGGGAGTGAACGGTTGCGACGACAACATCGCTGTGGAGTATTCGGCCTAACGTTTTCACATCCCAGTGAGCTTTTAAAATGTTTCCACCTCGGAAGAATGTCAAGCTAACCGCTCTAAATTGCTGAGATGAAGTGAATTGGCGAGTTTCTGGCGAATTCACCGAAATCGTTGCGCATTTTCGGCTCTCGTGTTATTCCAATAGTGGCCTTATGACGCCTTCCACCAAAGTTTCTTCCTAACCATCTGCGCCTGCCAATGATTGTGTCAATCATTCCTCGGAATGGTGTTAGCCGTTTAAAAACCACTCGCGCCAGAATCCACTACTGCGGAAGTGAATTCGGAGGTGTGGGTAATTTCGAGTCACTAAGACTGTTTTTCGGCTCTGATGTACACACGGTGGAATAACAAGCCAAAAACTGGAATTCAAGCAAATGAAATCGTTTGCAGAAATGGTTCTAACAAAAATAATCAAAAGAGCAAACGATCGCACGCTGTTGCCGTACTTTTGGCCACCGTTTTCCTTGTTGTATCACATTTTCAAATCCAAAAGTGCATGTCTCATGCCTCTGCTGAAATTACGAAAGTCCAAAATGTCGTAGGTCTCGATAGTAAGCTCAGGCTTCGCCGAACTTTCGAAGCTACTTCTTTTCCCCTTTGCCTTCCGGAATTCCTTGTGGAGGTCGTAGCTTGATGATTGTCTACGCCCTACAGAAGCTTCGAAAGTGAACAAGATCTGCGAATTTTACTATGATTTGACTAGGCTAGGGTGGGAAGCGGAATGAGGACAGAGTTAATGCTTTTACATGATTATTTAGCTCAAAGCTCGAGCTCAAAACTCACACTACCGAACTCGTACTTATTAATGAACAAGATCTGCGAATTTTACTATGATTGAGGGAAGTATTACACGCTTACAGTTCAGTGTTCGAGAAACATTTACATCAGAATGAAAAAGACACCTGTTGCACTAACAACCATTTTGAAACTTCTCCATTTATCCATTCAGGCACCAATGATAGGTTAGAGAGAAAAAGTGGCAACCATTGCTTGGACACATCACCTGCTGCTCATTTGTATTATTGCCTGACAAATGTTCTGCACTTTTGTGCCGATGTCGCTCTTTTTCCTAGCTCCTCTGTTTTCGTGTCCTGTTGTCGACATGGCGCAAGAAAGCAGCATCTTGAGCAGCTGTGAAAATTCATTTGTCGAAACGGAGAACAAACCAAACGGAAGAAGCAGATGAGTTTTGTCGTTCCACTCCGACGATGGCATTTCCTCAGAGTTCGAATCAATTTCCAAGTTCATGTAAACGAGATCACTAAAGAAGAGTTTATCCAAAAATTTTAGATTTTATGGTGGCAGGACAAAAGAGTGTGCAAATATTAATAGAACAAGCAAGAATGAGGAGATTGGTGGGGGCGTCCAGGTGGGACATTTTCTAGAAAACATGGTGCTGCGAGGAGAGGTTGGCGATGAAATATAGTGCTGCTGAGTTTAGAAGTGCAGCAATGACACGATATCAGACGTACATATCATACATACGTTCCCGTCCAGGGATAAGCACTTGATGCAACAGGTGAAGAAATGACTGATAAGCAAGTGCCAAATAACAGAGCTGAGTGGGTTCTGTCACAGTACAACAAAATTCCGGTATCGAAAGAGTGGAATTGTCCACAAAGAGATCAGCATCACATTCCTAATCTGTAGTTTGTTGGTTCCTCTTTGTGGTTCTTTACTCGAAACGAATCGCGAAGAGGAGAGAATTGGGAAGCAAGCTGATCAGCGATCGACGATACAGAGGCCTTTCGCCTTCTGTACTCCAGGATACGATACTTTTTTACACATGAAAAGACGGTATATTAGGTTTCTTTTGAGTTAGGGCTCGATACCAGTTCTCACGTGGCACAGTGGAAGACAAGGGATGTCATAGATAGTGTAGGGGAGGGGGAACTTTGTAAGAAAAAAAATAGAGATTCTCGCCATTCCAGGACCTCGGACGGCAGGATTTTCGAGACGGAGAACATTAAGGATGTCAGTTTCAATAATAAGTAAAAAAATAAATATAATATATTATAAATCAATAGCTGGAATGTTTGCTGGGTAATCCCCATGATCTTATTTTATTTTAATTAATTATTTATTTATTTGTAGCACTCTGGGTGCGAAAAACAAAATACAAAGTGCTGTATGGTTGGCAAAGCTCTCTCTGAAAGTGAATTTATGCTACTGTTGCCGTGCTATCGGGACCACACTGGTGGGTTGTCCCACCCCCCCCCCCCCTAGAAAAAATGGGAATCGCTGTTCTTAGAGGATCACAAGTGAAAATTTCCTATGCGTCTGGCACACCCTTTAATGGATTTTTTGGAAGAAAGTTATTAGACGATGAAGATATGTATATTCTTAACCACCTTAGGCTCTCACGAGATTATTCCGGCCTAAACAATTTTTCTAAGGACACTCCTGGAAGTTATTGCAGAAGAATACCGGAAGAAAAGCTTTACATTCACCTTCCCGGGACCAAACATGAAGGAGCATAACCCAATGATTTCATGTAATGGCATTGAACACACGTAATTGAGGGTCCCCTTCGCACTTTTCCGCATCCTCAGTCAAGTGCTTCACGCGACGTCAGCTGTTCCTTTCCGCTTGTCGTTAAGAACAAGAACCACTTCGAACTCTCAAATTTCCAAGCGATGGCTTTCATCGCTGGACGAACATCGTCAAAGAGTTTAACACACTAAAACATCAGTTCTAATAGGCTGCTAAACAAATCTGCTTTGAACCACGTGTTCTCTAATGTCGTACAGCGAGTCCAAGGTATTGGAATGTCTAATTGATTGCAGGCTATTCTTCTTGATTGTAAGAGCTCAACAAAATGATTGCATCGCCCAGCTAATCACGAATATGATCTAGTCGAACTATTTTTCTTTCTTCTCAAAATCCAGTTCCTGGAGAAGATTAAGTATGATCCGTTAGTGATTTGTAAAACACAAAGATTTCGATTGAGCTTGTTACTTCTGCAATATCAAACTATACATATACATCTTTCCATATTCTAAGAAAAGGAGGTACAGAGTTCCTCGAGATCTGATCCAGTTGATCGCAACAGTTCCGGGATTGGTTTTCAGCGCTACCGTTGGCGCAGGCATGTGACGCTGCCCAACATCAGCCAGCAAGGTTACTGCATCCAACCGTCTCGGGAATTTGTGGATAAATTTGGTGAACGACAAAAGCGGGTTAAGAACAGAGAAAAAATTGATTGCTATGGAAAAACAACGAATTCCTCCACAAAAAGGTGACACGAAATAAAACAACCTACTCGCTAATAGCCCAGGGAAAGAAAGGAGAAGAGTGAGCTATCGGTGATGCCTGAAGCGGTTACCACATACGAAAACGATGTATATGAGAGGAGGAGAAAATGAGAATTTTGAAGAACTTCCTTAATCTTGGACTTTTTTATGTGATCTTGAAATCTTGATGCTTAATGGCAGCGCCCAAGAAATTTCTATGCCTTGTTGGAACCGGAGCAAAAGTCCCGATGTTTCCACGAACGTTGCTTGATCGAAGGTGTTAGCACTCTCAAAATATGAGAGATTATACTGCTATCTTTCTCTTGTACGAAATGTTGCATGGCATGCATATGAGCCGTTTTGTTTGCAACCAAATCTCTTCAGCGGGGATGCTCTACCGGTTGTATCAAGCGGATGCCAGTACACCTTCCATTTGTCCCTCTCGCTTGCCAGAGTTGCCCAGTGGGTTGTGTATGCTAGAGGAGTACGAAGAGCATCACATCGTACTTTCATATCCTAATCCGTGATAGAGCTTGTTTTCCTCAGCATCTTCATAGTCCCCGCTCATTTCAGTCATCCAACACCTAAAGAACCAAACTGGGCGCTCTCAAAAACATTTTTTTAGTGTAGATGAAGTTGAGAGTTTTGACTCTGGTCATTGGACGCTGGTCAGTTCAGGGCTTGATCAATGCGTGCGTGGTGATAATGGTAGAAACCCCAGGATTAAGAATGTAGCTCGAGCACCAATTTTTGTAGCGGTGTTGTCCCTAATGCTCTTTTTAGTGTGATTGTCAACCTTCATGTTGTCTTTTTTACGATCTCTTCAGTTAGTGAATAACACTTTCGAGAACGTAGGGTGACATATTTGTTGACCAACAACACCTAGTAGCTGTCCTCTGCACCTTGCTTTGGGTGTGTCACATCCTAATACACTTCCCTCACACATCAAGTCAAGAAATTTTTGAACTCTGATCTGATGGTGAAGTCGGGCCAAACTCTCTGTACTGGTGGTGTGCTGCGGGCATTACGTTATCGAGGCACGTTGCAGCGTTCATTATCAAGAATTTGTTCCCTTCTATGCGAACTGTCACTTAGATATGTAAACATTGCACAATCGTATCTGAAAATGCATTCAACGAGGCGATAGTTGGGCACTTATAGATTGTCGCTTCACTTCGTTCGCAGATAACAGCGCTTCGGCTCACTTACAACTTTCGGCTCGAGCATCGCAAGCAAATACTCCGAAGCAGCGTGTCGTTTCCCACGCACCCTGTGAGCTTTCTTGCGACGGCTGTACAACGGAGTTATGCTCGTATTGTTGTGATGTCGGCTGAGCAATCAAAGCACTCATTAAATCGTATACTGCGCTTCAGCATGGGTGACTAGGCTATCTCTTCGCTTGTTCTCAGTCACATTCTTCTGAGTCCAAAACAATTCTAGCTCTTCTTGCATAGACTGAACGTGATTTGTACACGTGTCCCATTTTTGCAAGAAGTGTAATGATATAAGAACCACTCTTAGTATTTCTTGATGCTGAAATGTCCACAAAAAATAGAGGGGGATGTCGAGAAGCCTGCATCGTGCACCGTATACACTGCGCAGATTTGACGTCGTCATATTATCATTTGGCCCTTCGCTCTCATTGGGAAGAAAAGGTAGAAAACTTTAAAAGCGATTCGTACTGAGAGTACTGTGCTTTTCAAGTAATGCATTGATGCATTCATCAACATCCGTTTATAGTTACAAAATTGCTCGTTAGCCTCAGAATTTGAAAGCTTCCAATAATTATGTAGTGCTGTTAGCCGAATTCCTGATGTTCTTGTGTGTTCTTTTTCGTGGTTCATCCATGGCACCGTACCGAACCATCGCTCAACTCGTCCAACTGCATGTACATAAGTATTTGTAAGCAACGGGCACATATTGAAATATCTTTTTTGAATCCTATCGTGGAAATCATTCCTGAGGATGATCTTGGATAGTCCTCGCTGAAGACCAGGCGTTATTGGTGTGCTAGCGAGAATAAGGAATACGTTATCATCAAAATGATCTTTTTCTAGCTCCCTTCAATATTCAAGAAGAACTAAATGCCCCATGTTAGTTAGTTCACTTTGATACATTGGCTTCATTTTGCGGTGCAATTTTTCTATGCCCCATTTGCGGTCTCACTATATGCTTTTCATATTTTCTTGTCTTCTTCTTTGTCTTTATCTCCCTCGTGATTTCTGTCTAAATCTGCTGAGCTGTTATTTTTTGAGAGGCATTTCATTAGATTATTTCGCCTATCTTTCCACAAATCCATGCTCAAGTAGTTACTGACTACAGACAAGACAAGACTCTCCACAAGTTTCTCCTTCTTACTACTCTCCCACAGTTTCACACCTGAATTTTAAACCCAATCCTCTGCAGACATAGAAAAAATAGCAAAAAGGTCGGCAAAGAACTCTTGCTAGACAATAAACACACATGTGTGTAGTGCAACGTTTTTAGAAACCATGATCAGCGCTAGAGTTGAAGCGAATGGAGGTAAACTCCTGATCTCAGCTAGTAAAAAAGACACACTCACTTTAACAGGACTAAGTAGATTTCAGTTATGAAATTTCAGAGAAGAGGAGATGTGTAGCTCCTGTCTATACATTTTTGGAACTTCTCAAAATTCCATTCGGCGAGCTCGAGATGATATCAACGATAACACCATGAATGCAAAATTGACTATATCGGTTGTTTTTTGAGGAGGTGCTTGGCAGAAATATGCATAAGTGTTCAGTTCAGTTTTTTGGAACAATATTCGAAGGTGACACGCTATCCACCCCCTCGGTGATTTTGTCAAAACATTCCGTTCATGTCCACTATTGTGAACACAAATCAAGATCTGCTCTGCTAGACGATGTTTTGGACGTATTCGAATTTGAGTATCCGATTCGAGAGGAGACGAGGGTTTGGGTTTTCAGGAACGAAAGAGCAATGAAATCTCGGAAGAAGCATGGGAACAGTTTTTTTTCCTTTCTTGCATATTCTATTTCTTGAATCGGCACTGTCGATTTCAAGAATCTTGCTTGTTAAAGTACCAAATTTAGAAGTAGTAGAGTCAATAGCTACGGAGTTCCTGGGAAGATTGTGACTTACCAGCTCTTTTGAAATCGACGAGCTCTGGGAACAGAGATAGGTATGCTTTACCCATGTGATTCCTATTTGTGGGCGGTGATGCTAATCTTAAAGATAACAAAATATATAAAGAAGCTCATCCATTTTGGATATTCGGGAAAAATAGGCCCTCTCCGGTAACGGCCCACGAATTGTACCGCAGAAGGGAACGCCCTTGCTTAAGTGGATAATTTTAAGATTTTTCGAAATAATATTGACATATGAATCTGTTATCAGTACTTTGCTAGTGAAAATAGTGTAAAACATAAGGAATCAAAGGCTTTGCCCAGACAATTGTTCTAAGCCGGCTTAAGCTCCTAAAAAGCAGAGGTGTGAAGACTATAGAAAAAGCGTAATGCTAAGCAGTTATCACGCGAGAAGTAATACGCTACAAGTTCAGGGTGGGGACATAACCCGATTTTTGGTGTCTTGTTACTTGCTGCACCGCGAAAAATGAGAGGATATCTCCGAAACTTTCTCAGTCGCTTGCGACCGAAAGTCACTAACGACTAAAATGTGGGTGGTCCGCTGTAGTAGTTCTCGTATTTTTACACCATTTTTTCAGAAAGCGCTTTTGCACTCTTCACATGTCAGATTGTCTAACACTCAAATGTCTGCCATGTTGTGACGAGAAGGACGTTGACAAGGATACTACTAAACGATGGATTATAAACATTCCATGAAGGCTCATTTGTCAAATGCTCACTTAGTGCACAGCATCTTGATGTGTTTCGTGGACACAGGGACAAGTAGCACCTAACTCCTGTGATCCACAGGTGGCCCTATGGCGTAACCAAGTTTTCGAAGCAAAAGAAAGAGATGGACGAAACCTGAGTGCGAGATTATATAGTTCTATGGAGAAAAGTAGTGCCGACTATAGCAAGAAACTGCTTACTTCAAAAACAATTGTTGTCACATGCGTCGTACTGCTATTGCTGTTTCCACGAGGTAACTCTAGCCGAACACAAAAATCGCCACTGCTAATACCTACCGCGCCTTCTCATTGCTCAGTGCCGTAGATCTTCCATTTACACAGTGCTATAGTGCCCCAGTTTGTCTCAGTCCTCATGGAAAGATGTGATATCCATTATTTTTCATGACTTCAGTTTTGTGGAAATGTGTCTTAACCAGAATCGAATTTTCATATCATCCTCAGTCATTTTGATAAGCATCACCAAATCATTTCATGATCACAGTGAGATGTTCGATCAACTAGCAGTCACCGAGTAATCTAACCAATCAAGAAGGAAGAGCGGTACCTGCACCGGAACGCCCTACTTATGCCAGAACGAAGCTCTAACAGGCTGTCATTCATTGTTCCTCATCATCCATTTAAACATTGTTTTCAGAATGGAATGAATGCGAACTCATAACGATTGATCGATTAGGTTACTCAAAAGGCTCCCCAGCAGCAGTTGCTTTGAAAAATTCCTAGATGGTTCTTGGCAAACTGATGCGTACATACCTAGCCAACTTCACTTTGTGGACTACATATTGCAATTGTAAGAATATTATTTTTTAGTTTAATAATGGTGAAAAGGTGTCCCCAGCAGCATTACTGGACTATATTTGAAAACAGTGACGATAACATTGCCATTTTGGATTTTGAGCTACATACTTCGAACCAACGCGGATTTATTCTTCACTAGCGCCCCTTCGGGATGCTAGAAAGTGGGGTGGGCAGCCACTTGAAATATGTGCAAAAGCTTCACACATGCGAAATGTTTCGAATATTAGCAAGTAAGCAAAACTAATCATGAGCTGAGCTCAAATGCAAAATCCTCTCCATAAATTGTGTACATTCTGCGGGTCTGGCCGCCTCTCCAACGTCGGACTTGGTGTCTCTTCGCGATCCTAGCCTTGCCTGCAAATTCTTAGTCACCCACCTACATGCATAGCTAATTTCCGATGCAATGATGCTATCTATTCTTTTTTGTCACATTTCTTACATGCCTATGAACCCGTTATAAACAGCCACTCCCAACTTTGCACTGGAGTGTCTTTCACATGGCTTCAGAACTTGTGAACAATACAGTGTATGCAATGCCGTGCGAACGATCACCTGAAATGACTCAAGCTTCACGTTACTGAGATAGTCCAGCTAACGAGCCTCAGCTTTCTTAAACTGGAAGGAAGTAGAGTTGGTTGACTGAGACAGAATGAGCGCATGGCGCACCCCTACCTTACCGGCATACATGCATCTTAGCGTTTTCCCCATTATTGGGCCACAGTGGACCCATTCTCCATGCGTGGACCCGTATTCCGGCGCTTTCCCCACTAATGGGCCCCAGTGGACCCAATTTCCATCGATGGAACTGCATCGTGGCGTTTTCCCTACTTCTGGGCCAGGGTAGACCCTTTCTTCATCTGTGGAGTCGCTCCCTAGCATTCTCCCACTGATGGTACCTTGCGGACCCAGTCTCCAGTCGTGGACTCGTATCCTTCCGCTTTCCCCATTATTGGGCCCCTGTGGACCCAATTTCCATCGATGGACCGGTATCCTATTCTAACGTGGTCATCGTCCAGTGTTTCAAAATTGAGTGGAGTTAATGACAAAGCTCCAGCAGAGGGGCGACTCTGCTCCGTACTTTGCTGCTATGCAACGTCAAGTCGTTGTAATCACTGTCTCGCCCCGAGGGCTAGAGACCGCCAGCCGCTGGTCCCACCGCGAAATCCTGAGCGCACCCGACTTGCACTACGTCTATGCACTTATGACGAAACATCGGCCGAATGCTCCATCAGCTTCGCATCCTCGCGTGCACTGTCTATAACTGAAGCCCATGATGGAAACATGCGGTCACGTGCTGGTCCCCTACCGTTTGCGCTCTATAAAATTTTGTTGCACTACCATGATTTATATGAGAGGATTCTCAAAAAGGAAGCTGAAGAAAGAGTATATTTGGTGTGCTGATAACGAATATGAAGTTGCTTTTCATGTGGACGTCTTTCTGTACTGTTATGGTATTCATACTGTAGGAACTGTACATGTTCATCTTCTTCAGATTTTGGCCAACTTTCACAAATTATTTATTTGCCAACTATTTCACCAGCTGATCACGAATATGGCATCATTTTTGCGCTGAAATGGGCCTCTGAAATGTTAGTGCAGTACCATTCGGATTATAGGCTACTATACACAATAACCCGACTTTGCTCAGCAACTTCATAAAATTTTGTGTTCATGCGTACTGAATGCCTTATTCGTGATCAGCTTGTGGAATAACCTCTGTAGAGAAGGCTGTAATGAGTTCTAGAGGAAAATTTATTTCAGATGAGGCGACAGTAACCTTATAAAAATGTTCTACGACGGAATTCGAAAGTCTTTCTGTACTCAGCATATCAAATCTATTATGCCAAGTTTTACTGAACAATGGGTGAAAATGCATCTACCCACTCTCGCTGTGCTGAGCTACAGTACGAACTGGGCATCATATTCGTGATCAGCGTGTGAAATATGTCCTGCGTAGTGTGATTCTGAGAAAATTTCGCTAAAAAATCCAGTCCGTTATGTTCTAGCACGTCGGATGACACAGGTTAGCGGATAACGGAGGTGTCTTTCTCGGTTTTGCGTTATTTTTTATGATCTGCTGCCATTTTATTACAGGTAGTGCGAAAAGGGAATGCGGTGCATTATTTGGTGTGTGGGATAAGTAATACATATTAATTTGAATGCTTGGGCTTCCTAACAGCTTCCCACAGAAAGGCTTTCCGATATCGAATGAGAGCCGAAATTGCATATTTTTTGGACTTGTCATATTTTCTCGTTTTTCTTATTTCTCATTCATCCTATGTATCATATCTCGTGTGAACGCAATTTCACAAAATTCTGTTGAAAAAGGCAACCTGGATGAAGTATCCTCCTTTAATGGCATATCGAAGGCTGAAAATGACCACAACAGCTATTAGGCTGCCCTTTTCCTTTTCGGAAAAGTAGCAGTTTCTATTGCTGTTCTTTGGGAGAATATCTATGTTGCCTAATGCCTACGCCATGAAATATCCTTTGTTTTCCTCGCACTATTCTAGAAGTAGGACACCTGAAAGATCATGAAATCAGCAGAAGGAGAAACAGCTCGGCACGGAGGCGATGGGCATGGCTGGTACATGTGAGTGCCAGTGCAGCGATGTCGACATTATAAATCAAGACAGCAAGCAGAGTTGTTTTGATCGGCTGCGAAATGCTCTGACTCTCTTCTTTATTGCTTAGTGCCTGAAAATGTTCGTGCTGCTCACTTCCGGCGACTCTAGCTGAGTGTCGGTGTTTTTTGGGCTGTTCCAGGTAGATCGTTGACTGCCATGCTCCTCCTCACAGGGTATCATATGTCCTGAGGCGGTAGCATATGTTGCTTTTTGTCATGTGCTGCTGTATACATCCTGTATACATCGATTCCCCTTTTTACGTGATTTCACTTCCTTTCTTTTGTTCTTATTTGAGATGAATGCGTTTATTCTTTTGCTATTCCATCAATCCTATCGGAATTTCTTCGTTGATTCACGCTACATTCTATTTCAAGCCGTAATGGCGAGGATTCAGGATTCCCTGTTCTCTATTCTCGTGTTTGAGCCAGAACACTTTGCTTAAACTGCTCCAGAAATGTGAGGAAGCAATAGCGTTAATGATCGACAGGTGCATCTTATTGATCACATCTTATCTGACAAGCTATAAATAGCTAGATGTTGCACAGTAGCATCAGCTTTCCGAATTTTCTCCAGGCAATATAATAGCTCTTAATCTTTTTCTAAACAATCTCTCAGTTTGTCGCAAAAGTTTTCCGCCATTCTGATTTTCTCTTCAAATTACTCTCTCTTATTCAACACAATCAACACTAAAGGCTGTGATTATCAATCAAAACTTTGACTGTAACAGTATAGTGTGTGTGAAAAGCACTGACCTGCTCTAGTGAATCATAGAATCCATAAAAATCGTAGTTCTAACACTACTTTCACCAGTCATAAACAGAGAAAATGAAAGGAAACTCCAGTACCGCGCTGCAGATAGTAATTTTTACTTGATTCACGGCTTCTACCCAGAAGCTCTTGCGAAGTCAAAACAGTGGTCAGAAATAGCATACGTTCAGTCCTTCAAAATGTTTCAGCCCCTCTTTTCTAAAGTTGTTCCATTTTCTTTCTGTTTTGTTAACGGCGCATTTGAAATTCCTATCAATTTCGTCGGTTCTAGCCTCCCCCCTACAAAGATTGGTATCAAAACAGTAATCTAAAGAAGCATATTGTCCTTCCTAGCAACTATTGGTTTAACGCTGGACCGCTCCTCTTCTGACAAGACTTCTTTTTTTTAGCTCATAAGGTAACGTCGGTGAAAGCGTTGCAGTAAAAAAAACAATTTGCCTGCCTGTCAATTGAAGTATTATAGATGACAGCCTTAGTGCTCCAATTTCGAACAGTTGGATTGTAACACATGGACCATCTCAAGAAGCAAACATGTACTACACTCGGTATAGTTTGGACATGTGGATGGATTGTTCAGAAGAAACAAATTGTGAAATGGACGAAGATTTGTGCTCCGTAACACTGGAGTATACCTATGTGGCTTCCTCAGGGCCCTTTCGAGAATGGACATAACGTTGAACGTACCTAGTCTCATACTATTCACTCTATTGTTTTTGTATGCTGGAAAGAGACCGGTCACATCCATGACAGCTACTGGGCTTTTCACTGGTCATTTCAAGCGATCAATACTTTCATGCATCCTGTAGAGCCATAGATTTGTTAGTCCACAAATTCACCAAGTACCGAGCATTGCCTATTGGGTGTGAAGTTCTTAACTTGGCTTCGTACCTCAGTTTAATCGCATCCAAGCCACAGGTGCTTCTGCGCATGATTGCGTAGGGAACCAGCTTTTCGTCACTGATAGCCGGGTTGGCATGCTTCTTGAAGATACGAATGGAGAGTCACTTTACTGAGTCCATTAAAGGCATGGCATCCACGCAATTCTTGCGGGAATATTCTTTCGTGATAACTCTGGTGCGAGTGCATCAGAAAACTTTATTTCCTACATGTGTACTGCTCCTCCTAAATCACAGCATAATCTCGAACGTCGACTTTACTATTTAAGTACTCGATCTCCCGAAACTTTCGATGGAATTCCTCTAGTAGTGTACAATGTTGCGCTGAGGAAAATTGTGTACTTCCATGCATACGTTCCCAACTTTCCGTCATCCTGTGGGAAGATTGAGGGGAAGGAGGCAATCGCCCACCGCCGTAATAAATTTTTCTGAGCTTCCGACAGTGCGAGCTTAGCTTTTTTAGCATCAATTCAACATTATGCGGAATTGTAAAAGAATTTCTCCATGAAAAGCCCTAACCATGGTTTGATCGATTCGATATGAACTCATCCGAGCAGTATAGAATTGTTAGAAGGTCGCTTACAGTCGCAGCCGTTGGATTGTATACATGTTTGGAGTGGTACTATTGCCAGAGAAAACAGCGTAGATGTGGTAAGTTTCGTTCTACCCAAAGCTTTGAGCTTTCAAATCATGAAAAGCTTTCAGTTGAAAGTCATGGGATAAAGGACATGCTTCGGCGCTGGTTTGGATCGACTTTACAGTGGAGATTTATGCCCGTTCACGTAGGCAGTAAAAAATGCTCCCGGAAATTATGACCTCATGGACCTTCTCGCAGATTAGGGCGATCTCAAATAATACCTCATCTGATACTATCTCTCCGCGACTCTCAAGCATTGAGACTTTGTTCCATGTTGTCTTCGTATTCAGAGATCTGTTGTAACTTACTGACTCCGCCGTTTGATATTTAGCATATTATATTGTTGATATAGTACAATTTCATCCAATCAATGGCATTATAAGTACCAGCTTGATCGTCCGGCTAAAGCCGTACTCTCAGGCTTCTTTTCGTGTTCGCTTCGCTCGCATATTTTCAATGCCCTCAGATAAGACTGGTGCAGGTGGATGAACAGGCACTATCCACGGAAAAATATTCTATACCGCAGTTCATGGAACCACTGGCCCACTATGGACAGCTCCTTTCCAACAATTTGTGGTAACGCATTTCGGTTCCCTGTAGTGGACTCAAATTTTAAAAATTGACGGAGTGAGTGCAAACTGGGATTGGACCTGAACAACGGTGCACCCTTATCACCACTGGGACCTGTCTCCAAAGGTTCAAACCCCTGTACACCCGTATCATGCCGTTGGACCCGACTCAGGCGTTTTCTCCATTTTGGGCGCCGGCGCACCCTTATCACACCGTTGGACCCGATTCCAGGCGTTTCCCCACTTTTGGACGCCGGCGCACCCTTATCACACCGTTGGACCCAACTCCAGGCGTTTCCTCGCTCGCACTCTTATCGCGCGTTGGGTCTGACTCTAGACGTTTCCCCACTTTTGGACGCCGGCGCATCCTTATCACACCTTCAGTCCACCCCTAACACAACACTAAAGCGTAACCCTAGTCCGTGTCAGAGTATCCCCAGACTTCGCCAGCAATCGTGGCGATCGCCACGACAGCCGGCTGTCGTCGCGATCGCCACGACCGCCGGCGATCGCCACATGGATAAAGTGAATGAGGAGACCCCAGACGTAACAGCGATGATAATAAATGGGGCGTGGCGATCGATTGGCATGGTTTCCACTGTTGCTATCATTCACATCGCCAGTTCATTTTGAGCAAATCTTCGAGCGTACGGGCGATGAGCTCCGTTTGGCAGCGATCCATGGCGATGTAACGTACAATCAATACGTATCATTTCCGCGCTCCTTATCTCTTATATCGCCTGTCCATTTCTATTCATTTTGGACTGGCGAAGTCTGGGGATACTCTCATCCCTCGTTCGCATGGTTCCTCCTCTTCGTTATGGAGGTGTCCTACCCTTCTCTTTCCTTTATACGGTCCTAATCAAGAGCCTATCTCATTCATTCCGACCGTGATCAAAACAACTGTTGGTCATTAACATGTCTGAACATGACAAAAGTGGCCCGAAACTCCTGTATATCAAGGTGAAAATCAAAATTTATCACATTTTCGTACACAACTCGACGCGCTGAACACGATGGCGTAGGCATTTTCCATTTTTGATGGCTGGTTCTCGTGCGCACACACACACATACACACACAGGGGCTAAAAAGGTTAATGTGAATGCAATCTACTCAGTCAAACGCCTACGCACATAAATATGTATATGTAAGAGAGAAAGACTGCCAGCCCTTCTATTCTAGCACAAGGGTGTCAGTTACTAGCTTGAAAAACTTTAGAGGCTTTCTGTATCCAAACTCAAAATCCAAAAGTGAGTAGGAAAATGAATGCTTTCAAATCAGAGAACTGACCTTACTTCAACCCATTGTATTGAACAGTAGGTAGTTAAGCGCCCTAGGCGAACATCGTGCAGTCGCACCCAACGCCTTCACCTTGGAGGCCGTCGATAACAAGCTCTTTCTTCGTAAGCTCTTGGCCCGGCCCTGCTGTTAAGTTAATTAAGCTTGAAATTTAAACATGTTCCGATTGTAGAAATATCACCGAATAACATCAAACGCAAACTAATCAGAAACCAAATGCACTACCGCATATGCTCCACAACCAAATGTTGTTTGCCCTGAAGGGAGGGCAGGTGATTGCATGAGTTCGGCAGTAATCTACTTGACCTCTTGCAAAAGTTGTGGTGAACCAACAACTCTTACACTGAAATAGGAACTGTAACGCTGTCAATGGTCTTTAGATACCACAATACAGATTTTTCTTTGATAAATTCGATCAGTTATCAGGTTGTTGCGAAATTAATTGCCGTTTTGGGGTATGCTCGCTTAAACCTTTCTCTTCTGCCCAATTTAAGCAATTTCAGCTCAATTTATGTGATCTCCTGATAGGGCTTTTCCTCCTCTTTCGAGTACTGCTTGAATATTCTGGCTAGCTCTTTTCTGAGAGTTTTTGTGAAGTCGCGAACAAATCATGAGCCGACGTGATTTTCGGGTGATTATGGTTCATGACCTCAAACTCGATCACCCTTTGTCGGATGCTTGCGGCAATCTTGCATTTGTTTTGGCTTCGAATCGCCTTCCAAATGGGTAGTGAGCTTCGGTCGCACATTTTTCTTCCGTCGATTTTGGTTCCCAAGGCAACCATGGTCGTGACCACAGCTTGTTCTCTGACGATCAAGCGTTGAGAAGAGTCGTGGAACCTAATCCAGGTCCAACCATTTCGACACCCCACGATCTGACAGATGACCAGCGTCTCACCCGCTGTGTCATCGTTTCTAACTTAATTAACTAACTTAGCCTCAAAAACTACCCATTTCTACACCGCGTAACAGCTATCAATGGAGCTCGGTTCCTGTGCGATAAAAAGAAACGTGAATTCGTTTCAGTAGACACTTCCTCCCATCTCCAACTTTTTCTAAATCAAGTCTTCGCACTAGGGAGCTTGTGTCAGGAGTGTGGTGAAGTTGTAAGAATGTGTTCCACTACAGTCTTCTTCAACCAAGTCAAGCACTAACATCAGAGTTCTCAATTTCGAGTTGATACCAGCAAATCTGCTATAGATGTGGTCGGCAGTGGCGAACAAAAACTGATTCCCCCCTTTTTCCAAAGTAACGTTAAGCCTCACCCTCCAAAATTCACACGACAAAACTGATGTAGTAAGGCATCAAGGCTCTCACTCATTGACCTCATTCCTCAGACCATTACCCCACTGTACGTCTTTTTCCCGAGCTCCTGCAATCTTGCGACAGCAGCAGATTGCTGATCTGGAGCATGCTGAAATCGCCTTCCAAAAGTTTGTGGATCCTTGTGATCTCGATTTTAGTAGTGGAGGCATGCAATCCTCGTAGAATTATCAAGGAGGATCTACTGACTTGAACGGTTGCTGAAGCGATGAAAAAAAATTGTGTTTGAGCCGAGTTAAAACACTTTGAACTGGTGTGTCCACTTCGGCAGTTAATTTCGCAACAACTTAATATTTTGGCAAACGCATTTGAGCAGAAAAGGAAAGTGCAGCAGTGAAATCTGACGGAAAAAATAGGCAATTATGTGCCTAATCTTCATCAACTCTTCATTTTTCTCACAATCAGATGGTGGTTGTGAAGATATTGGACGAGATCAAAGGAAGCCGGTGAAATTGATGTTTAGGTCTAATGAAGCCACTAAAATTCAGTTTCTGTCCAGATAAGCTGCCTTTATGACGCATCTATAGACTTTAATACATATCCAAATTTCTTTTGGATGGCTCAATCCAGAGGTGATTAGTAGCGAAAAAACCCTCTAGTCAAATTGGCGCTGATCATATTTTTTTGGCCACGACTGTAGGTTTTCTCATGGGCAGCAGCTTTGCTTCGTGTACTTCCATTGTCAGTTGAGCTAGCATCACTATACTGGTATGAGGCTGATATTCGCGTCGTATGGCTGGTACTCGTTCCTACGATCATGATCGCATCTGTTTACTTGTATTGCTTCTGAAGGATTTATGTATTTCGTCGCATACCTATGTATATGCCCGTTACATGCTTCAAACCCTCGTTACATGCTTCAAACTAGCTAAGATACTTGTCACCGGAAATTCTTCCATTCTGTATTTATCGTCCGGTGCCTTAGGCTCGAGCCAGAGTCTACGGTGGAGGTGTGGACGACTGCGTTCGCCGTCTCCAGAGCTTTGGGCGTTAGGCAGAGCGTTTCAAAAACCAGGTGTTTCTCAAGCTACGGAAAGAAAACAGTCCTCAAAGTGTGTTCGAGGAAGCTTGGAGCTCCTGAGGAAGCCTCTTTCCACGGGGCTGGCTAACGTTTTCGAATCATTAGGTTGGATTGAATACTTTTTAGTATTTAATGATTTGAGATCCTTTTACAATAATTATGATCAATATGGTGTTATCATCGATTCAACAGGATTAATCGGCTAGCTTTCATTGCAACTCATGGCAATGAATATACAGTGATTTTCTTCGATATCACCTACATACATTCTCATAAACACGTCAATTTACACTCGCTGAAGCTCACTCGGTTTATCCTACAAGTTCGTCGACCCTAATGATGCCTCCCATGGTGAAGATACCGGCCAACACTGCCATGCGTGAAGTAGGAACGACCTCATTCCTGATAAAGTTCGATGACCGAAGAAACCTGGCGAGGCTGCGGCGATAGATATCTATGCAGCACATGAAAGCTAACATGTCTAAATGCCGTGCGTCGTAGACTGCGTCGAGTCATAAGCATTACCATCAAACTAGAAGCCCGACCCATTACGCATCTACATAGATTCTTGCTAGTCCACGCTCTCATTTCTGTTGCGCTTCTGTAATTTTCTTCTACAACTGAAAGTCGAGCTCGTTCGCTATTGGGTTGTCGTCAAGCTCAAAGATATCTTATAATTTCTTTTGCAGGAGCTTCAGGAAAAACTAGTTATATTTTATCCCGGTGACGAAGTGGTTCTAGTTCACACAAGGAATGAAGGTGACTGATGTGCATCTTCTGTGGAGTGCGCTACTAGGTGTGTTCTACGGTTATGGTTTTACTCATAATTTTCATGGGTTGACTGGCAGAAGGGAACAAATTTGTGGTGAGATCAAAGACTCAGTTACCAAGAGGAGCTTCCTGTTAACCCTCGCCGAATTATGGTAAGATATGGCCAGTTGGCCGAGGTATGGCCATTTGGTTACATCGATCAGTTGAGGGATGTTTCGAAGGCGGAAAGCTCTATTGCTCATCAGATTCCTCCCACAAGTCTTGTGTGAAAGAAGTCCTTATTGTCAACGTTTCTTCTTATCGTTCCCAGAATCGCAGTCGCCACACAAAACCCGGTCCTTTTTCTCACATTTCATGCAAGCTCACTGTCGGCTATAGATGAGTTACCAGTAAAACGCGTTTCTTTTGCCGTTCATGGTCTCATGCCATCAGAGCATACATTTGGAAATAATTACAGCAGAAAGGAACCTTCAACTGCTTCAAGAACAAAAGGTACAAAAATCTTCGCCTTTGAGATGCGTTGACTGTAAAGCTGTGTCAGAGTACCATGATGTGAAAGCGAATTTTTGCCTCTCTGGCTGCAATTGCGATGGCGCGCTGTTTTGATAATGTTACGAAGCCAGAGAAAAGCAGTTTTCCTACATTTTGCAATTAGAGGGGGGGGGCGCAGCGCGAGAAGAGACTCGCGCGCGGGCTCTCGCAAAATCTCTGGAAGGCCACCTAATTGCATCACTTGCTGCTCAGCCTTTCCGTGCCCTACGCTTTATCATGTCGCGGAGTGGCGAAACTGTGAAAGCCGCTAAAGCCTTCTTCGTCATTGATGCCTCAATACTGTTCCTAAATTAACTTTTGGCTGACTATACCTGTTAGTTCAATAGCGACTACGTGGGTCACCTTCCCATTACTGGTTTTTGAGATTCTATTCTATTTTTTTTTTGAATTTTTCCCAAAAGATCAGGTACATCTTTGCAAAGGTCTCTGTTAGAAATTTCATTCTTCAGAACAAATAGTACAGGTGAAATTTTTATGAATCAAAAAAAAAAAAACCTTTGGTGTGACTGAAGAAATCCAAACAAGAATGATTATCATTAGGGTATACTTATATATAAGTTTAAAACATTCCACATAGCATTCAACACACTGTAGGCTTGTATAGCTAAAGCGCAATCCAAACTCAATAATGCTTGTAATTCACCAGCAGTCGAAATCAGAGGAATAAGTAGTCTAGTCAGAGTCGAGAACAGTGAGCGGAGTTCCAGAGTACTGCATCTTTAAAGAGCAGGAGAATGACGTTGTTAGAAAAGTAACCCACTATTGGAGTCGGAGAATAATATTTCAGGTTGAAATACGAGCATCAAGATTTTCCAGTTTAAATCCCCTCAAATCCAGTATAAAACTTTCGTTAAATGATTACACAACGCTATAGCTTACTAGCGCCTGTTAAAAATTTTTCAAAGTCAAGAAAAGCGTTGATCTTTCCAGAACTGAAAATAGATTCATAAGAAAAAAAAAGATTTTTTTTTGGGTGGTAGAGGCACCCCACGGACAATTTCGAGATCAACTACAGAAAAAAAATCCATCACTAGAGTGCGTCAGTATACGTAATACGACACCGTCGCTTTTGCTTCCGTTAATACGTGCTCTCTTTGAGCTTTACTGAGCCCTGCTGTTTAGTGTGCACTGTTTCAATACGAAAATTTTGGACTCTGTCTAAAACCCAACGGCCAAAGACGGATGATTACTTAACGCTATTAGAAAACCTGTGGTGAGTGTTCCAGTGTGTGATATCCAGCGGATTGTCACGATGAAATTAAACAGTGGCGGCTAGCCACTCGCGTTCCAGAGAAAGCTAAACCAACTCAGTGTGACCGAAACTATGTCGTTTGATATAATCATCATACAAAATTAACATGAGCAATGTGGTGCACGCAGAAGTAATGTATCCGATAGATATAGCAAACAACCCTTTTGTTTCAGTTATCTGTGCAAGTAGTGCAAATGAGCTATCAAGGTGCTGCTCAGGCGGATCTCGGCATTTTGTACAGACACAGACGTGCTCTAACATCAAAGCGGAAGGAACGAGTGCAACCTGTGTCAGGTGTTCATTTTTGAAGTCATTTCATAAGCAGATAATTAGACGATAATGGGTAACCTCGCGAAGTTTCATGTGACAACGGTAGTTGTTTTCAGAACAGCTTCAATCTGCTGTCTCCGAGCGTTGCTTGACTCGGCATGCGAAGAAGGTACTACATTGGCTCGGCAAGACGACATGTGCCCATCAAGCATAAACACGTTGGGCGGCGGTCTCCGGAAGGTTCTTTTCTTCATTTCAAATTTATATGGCTCAATTAGTTCGTTACTGGGTACAAAAAGAAAAGAGATTTGAAAAATTCGTTAAAAGTAATCTCGAACTTCATTTAGGGCACGAAGTATTACTCAGTGATAATTGTACCGTTGAAAACACATAACGAGATGAGTAAAAGTGATCTGTGTGCCTGTACACTGCGCACAGCATCTTAGCGATCTAAACGTAACTTCGAGGAATGGCATATTTCTTTGTGTATACAGCATTTTTATAAGAAACCTCAACACTGCCATCTACATAATCAATGTGGACGAAAAACAATAATGTGTTTTCTTTTTGCAACCAACGCATATAACCTGACTAAGCGTTTGGCGGTGAACTTCAGATGGGAGTCAGTAGCAAGGCAAGCACTCTGTCCTATTTGTCAATGTTCCATAGCATTCCATGACCGCTTTTCCGGTTATTTAATCCGACAACTGGAGGTAATATTCTCGCTGCATAAAATATCCAGAATGGCACATTACGTTCTGACAGCACCACGTATGTGCATACAAACAAGAACATGGAAAAGAATAAAGCACATCTATCACTGTATCATGCAAGCCTCATAGCAATGGAAGAACTATAGAAACAAGGGAAAACAAGCTCCACGTCGACCATTGCAATGCTTTCAAGTTGCACACAATATCATATGGTACTTATTATAACCAAATCGCACAGACCTGTATAGTAAGATATACGCTGTTCATGTGCACTTCAGAGACGTGACTCGGATTACGATCGCATTTCTTCGGTGAGTTTCTCAGCCTCGCACGCTGCTTTCTTTCAAAAAAATCTTAAATCTCTTGCTCGATGCGACTAGTCACTGTTCCCACTAAGAAGAATAGACTTAAGAGGAGTCCCACTGGAGTCCCAGATAGGTACCCACCATTGCGCAGGTCGATATGGAATGGGGGAGAGGGAGGGAGTGTAGGAAGTGGGAGAAAAAAGTGGGGTTTCCGCAGAAAAGAGATCCGAACGACCGTGAAAAAGAACTCAAAGTTTTTTCAAGGGTCAGCAAGACACATGAGCGCTTCGCATTGATTAGATACAACAGGATGGAGTAGACTTTACTCCACCACAAACAACATCTATCTAACACGAGCTCTGGAAATGGCCGGTAATGATGGCAAGCATGCGGCTGTTGTTAGGCGCTGAAAACAAATGGTTGGTTCTCAGAACGACGATGCTTAGTCGAAACGGAACGGTATATAAAACCAGAAATTGATGTTCAAGAGATTGACTCCTCTGCTAAAAAAATTTGAGAGTTAGCCTACATGTGAAGATTCTGTGAAAAATGCTGCAATCTTGAGATTTGCTTGGACGAATTCATAAAAATAATTCTATAAGGATTGAGTGAGTGGCAGTGAGTGTAGCTGTAGGAGCAACGTGAAACTGTCATAGTAAATCAGTGACAATGTGCTACTTGTTGCTTCTTCTATTTTTCTCTTTTTGTGTGCGTTACGGTTATGGCTATCTTGGCATTATCGGTAGAGGCAGTAGTTCTCGCACTAGTTTGCTGTTTGCTGCACAGCAGTCATTGAATATGTTGCTTATGTTGTAACGCTTTCGCCGTTAGCGGCATTATCTAACACTATAACTGTACTGGAGTCTCTTCCTGCAATCTCTCATTCTAGGAATGTTGCGATTGTTGCCTTCTTGCTAAAGACTTACTCCACAAGAATCAACCCTGCATAGCTCCTACAGGATTTTCTGCTGCATGCTTGAAGTCGTTCACTCGCTGTTGTCAAGGCTCACTTGAAATCACTCAGCCGTTCCCCCAAATTACTGGTTAGATGGACAAGTCATTACTGTCAACATCCTATGTCAAAGCTACATTTTCATCAGGGGTTCCAACGTCAGATAGCAATGCAGTGTATCTTGGAGACCGGTGCGTTAACGCCAAGTGCGAGCATCTTTGCAACGACAGGTGGGTGTAGTTTCATCTCTGGGGAACTTCATTCATAACAACTTCAACTTTGTACAACTTCATCTTCCTGCTATAAAGACCACGCTTTGTACAACAGGTGGTAAATGTGTTTCGGCGTTTCATGCAAGTTTTAGTACTTCCTTTTGTAACAGTTAGAAAGATATTATCATTTCGCATGAAATCAAAGAAAAAACCACGTTACTAAACTACTGGATCTCCAGCTATGCCTAGCAGAAGGTGAAATGAATTTGCTTCAACCACATGGAGGATAGTACTTGCTACATATCCATACGGATAATGTAATGTGCTAGTGTTACCTGACTCTACGTGTTTTTTCTGTCCAAATGACATAAATACCACACACAGCGTCAGCGCTGTTTTGGAAACAGAGCAAAAATTTCCAAACAATTTATGTATATTTAAATGAGCTCTTTATTAAAGCGCGAGAGTAGTAGCCTGTGTTGGAAGGTACCCAAGCTTATATTTGCAAAAGTCCCTCACGTAAGTGGAAAACATACCGATAGTAGTACAACTGAACAGTCAGTCGATAACCAGTACAAATAGTCCAACTGCAATGCTATTCAGGAGAATGAGTTGAACCAGAACAACCTGTTCACAACACACATCAAAGATAATCTAATTTGCTCTCGCCTTCGTGTTGCGACATACACATCTAGTCCGTACTGGAAGCCGCATTACCTTACTCGCGAACACAAAATGATTACATGCATGAGGTTGTGCACAATTAATTAATGCGGCTTTTTTCACGATTTCTTTTCTCGTTGAAAATCAACAATGTCTAAATGGGTTCATCACGGAATGTTTCTTTTTCTCAACTTTGTAAACGTGCCATGAAAAATCGTGCCTAAATGCGCCATCGCATGCTCTATCATTCTGGAGTCATTGCACGATCTCAACGAAATTTCGGCTAAAGAATAATCAACAAAACCAAGCAAAAATTATTTACGTAGCTGAAATAGAGCGGTGTAATCATCAATGATGGAGAAGGAATATTTTGACGAACAAGTTTCGACGACCAGGAACTTTTAGCAGTCGTAGATGGGAAGGAGGTTCGATTGACAAAATTCGACTGAAAAGGAGTCTGCTCGTTTTGCAGCAGAAAATTGGTGATAATTCGAATAAGTCCAGAGTCGTTTCTGCCTGAGTTTTCAGGGACCCATTCAGCAAATCTCCATGATTTTCGGAGCTTTCTGAGAAGAAGAACGATTGTCGGTTGGTCCACATGGAGTTTTTTAGCAGCATTTTCGTTGTCAAGCTTTCGTCCTCTTCCGGCTGCCCAGAGCTCTCGGTGTTCGAGATTAGGTGGCCGTCCTCTTTTCTCTTCATCTGTGGAGTTTGAACCTGATGAATATGAGTCATTTTTCAGCTTGACTTTGCTGATGGCTCCTTTGCCAAATAATTCACTGGGATCACAAAATGTCTGTGGCGCATTCCAATCTTTCCCGAACTGGCAGAGCATATGATGGCGAAGGTGGACACGATTTTTGATAGCGCCATAATTAAGTGGAAGAGGAGGATTGTTATCGTGAAAAAAAAAACTTGGAAATATTTGGTTCTCAGCGAAAAAAGATCTCGCGAAAAAAAAAACCGCATTAATTATGCACTCAGTGAGGAAACACCACTGTTCTCAATATCCACCAAAATAATGTCCTCACATGTCCTGAAAAACCTAAATTATCACTTTAAATAAAGTTCAAAAGGTAATGAAGTATGAACGTCAACTGGATCGTAAAAGCTTAACCTCAGACAATCATGGCATCGAACAGCAGGTAGAACCCCTATTGCCCCGCCTACTTTTTGGGTCGAGGGAGCGAATATCGATGTTCTGCTTGAGCAGAACGTGTTGCTCAGTCGGCCGTGCTGCGGTCCGCTGGGATTCCCCAGACGTGCTGTCGTTGAATTGAAGAAAATTCCATTTTGAATTGAGGAAAATTCACCATTTTAATGTACGGCGCACGTCAGGTGTGTGAAGTACTCAAAAAGCAAAAACGTTTGCTCTTCCATGAGCAGTATTTTTGTTACGAACCCATAGCGGTGTTGCTGCCTGGGGTGTCCTTGAGAATAGAACGTCAAATATCCAGCGATCTTCGCGCATATTCCAGCAGATTTCACTTAATTTTCGGGAGCAATTCGCGCAAAATTGAGCGTATTTCGCCTGTTTTCTGGAGATTTACGTGTATTTTCTAGGTGAAATGGGGAAATATTTTGGCGAAAAATAAGCGAACTCTGCTCGAAAGCACACGTAATCTGCTCAAATTTTGTCATCTGAACTTATGTGAAGAAGCGGCATCGCTTTGCGTGATCGGGGATAGACGCGAGGGCACGTGGGAGAATATCTGCCAAAGCGCGTGTGAGGACGTCTGCGATATATGGGGTGTAATGCCCTCCGATTTGGCCACCCCCAGGTACAACCGGAGGTGTACCAATTTCCACCTGCAGTCAACCCTCACGATTGCCTGAGACATCCCACTCAGAGTTTTGCCGGAAAGTGCGTTCGCCGGGCTGCAAGAGAAGGGCGGCGCAAGTTGTTGCTGCCGACGGCAGTTCTGGCCCCGCGCAGTAGAAGTGGTGAAGAGCATTCCCTATCGCCGCTTGCTGGCGAGCTCGCAATGAGCTCAGCGCAGGAAAACACTATCGGTGACATCCCTAGCGCGTTTTGTGGCCGCGAGTACGCAGTCTGCGTGGCAACCCAGTATGTTACGATGTGGGCGGCTCGCTCGGTAGCAAAACTCTGAGTATGGCTCAAGGCTTAATTCCTTACTGTCAGTTCCTCACCTTCGAACGAAACCTAATTGAGGACATTTAAATGTTGAGCTTGTTCCCAAATCAAAGTTGGAGCAGCAAAGAAGTATTGACATGGTCCCTTCTATCGCTTGTTTTCATTTATTACTGTGAATGAGTATCACTGCACACTTCATCTGAAATTGTGATATAGGACTGTTATGGAAGGATTTACCCCAGTCATTCCAAGTTGTCCTAATATTATCTAGTGGCACTGGTATCCAAGTACTTTATGACAAAGTATAGTCCAAGACATTGAGTTCAGATAAGTAGAAGAAGCCGTTCTATCTAATGCCTTCTTTTTCACACATTGCTTATACAGTGCGTCGGATGCAACCATTTAGAGGTGGCGAAACGATAGAGTGTAGCTGCCGCTCTGGATATGACTTGGGTCCGGATGGATATAGCTGTGTTGGTGAGTCAATTCGTTTTTTGCTTACAAGAATGAATTTTCTTTGTTAGCTAATCCTATAGAACAGACTAATTTTGTAAAAAGATCGCAACGAGTGTCGTTCATCGACACCTCCATGTGTGTGGGGACGAGAAGTGTGCGTGAACACCATCGGAGGATATCTCTGCCAGCCATTGAGACCGCTTGCCAGACGTCCATTTTCTGGCGAGAGGCCTAGATTTGCAAGAAAGAGAGACGACAACAGAAGAGCAGCTACAAGGAGAGCGCAAACATTTATTCCATTCCCAACAGCCCCTGTTGGAGGGGGATTGGATGCTCCAGCCTGTCCAACAGGGTGGTACCCACGAGATGGAAAGTGCGTAGGTGGGTAGATGCAAGCATGCAATTCGACACAGTTCGCCTGCCGTGATGCGAATGCTCCCCCTCGATTGTTCTATTATAAAGAATTCCACTGTTCATTTCCTGGACGTCTTCCGATTACTACTGCACGTTGGCGGGACATCAAACATTATGTCATCCTCATTCTCTCACTAATGTTTCTCAGGTGTCGCATGGTTAATGCTTATATGTGTGTGGAACTAACAAGCTTGTTCAGACATTGATGAATGCCTCTTACTGGCTGACGACTGCCTGGAGTCTCAGCGTTGCCTGAACTTGCCTGGTTCTTTTAAGTGTATTAGGACTCTGTCTTGTGGGACTGGATACGCTATGGACTCGGAGACGGAGGAGTGCATTGGTTTGCATAAATTTTGTGTGCCGTTGTTGCTGCTGTTTGCATGATTTCCTCATTGTTTCTGTCGCTGTTCGTAGTTCAGCACCTTTAGACGTGGACGAGTGCAATCTTGGTTCCCACGACTGTGGCCCACTGTACCAGTGCAGAAATACGCAAGGCAGTTACAGGTAAGGTAGAACATAACCCAAACACATTTAAGATACCAGTACATGTTAAGTTGGGCAATGAGTTCGTGCGGTTTTTTTTAGCTCAAATTTTTACGAGGATTCTAAGTCCGATAGCCTGTCATAGGTGATCTTGTAGCTATAGTTTTGCTCTTCACAAATATTATAACCAATTTCCCCATTTCCCGCTTCTTATTTTCTGCCGCATGAAATGTGACCCACCAGTTCGACAAGAGCGTACATCTCCGACACCTCCAACTGTTTCACTATTATAGCGGAACAAAAGCGCCAAGCCCAAGCTGCTGGGGCTGTGATCAGCGTCTAAGTGGAAGCACCTTGTTCTGCACGCAGAGGATGCACCTTGTTCTGCACGCACATTTCGTAGAGTTATGAGACGATTTTTCGCGAGGACTTGCTCTAGATGTGGAGAAGAAGTACTGCGAATATTAAATTTCAAAAAAAAAACCTAGGTTCAACTGGTCCACTTCGTGAAAATACACTTAATGCTCAGAAAAACCACACGAACTCATTGCCCAACCTAATACATTATGTTTGCTGAAGTAAGACGTATCTGAAGATGTTGTGATTCAACGGCAATCTTCTTTCTTTCGTTTTACTCCGCAGTTGACGCACCGCACATGAGCATCTAGTATAAACTGCACTGGGGAAACCTTTGAAAATCAACACCATAATAGGTTTTTGGAGAGAATGCTGCCTAGTTCACTTCAGAATGAATTGGAAGTAAGTGAAGGAAGGAAATTCTTACTCGCCCTTACATTAGTTGAAATTTTGAATTTTATGGTTGCATAGAAAAAAATCTAAGCTAAAATACTGTTGAGGTTTCCGCTCTCTTCGTCCACTATTTGCCAGGCTTACCGCATTCGTTTGGAGCTGCTAGTTTGAAGTCGCTGTAATCTCATGTCAGTCATAACTGCAATCGCGAGCACCGCTCCGCAAAGTGTTGTAGCGACTCACTTTCGATGCAGAGCTACCCCGGGTTTAATACTCACGAATTGGGTCCTATGGGGCCTTCATCCGTCCTCTTCACCTCAACCAGTCAGGACAGACGTAACACTTGTCAACGCTTGTCAGAAGCGGAACGAAAGTGTGTCCCTGCTCACAATTTCGTGATTGCGAAACGGTAGGTACGAAGGCACCCACTGTAAATCAGCATAACTACGATTATATTAGGTTGTTCTTTATCAAAGTCTTTTTTATTAGAGTTCTAGGACAAATAGTGATGACTTCAAGGAATCATAACTCAGTAAAGAGCTAACGAAAATAGACACATGCGATCTACCTTTTGACAGAGCATGGAAGCTCTCCAAACTGCAAACCAACGAACATACCGAACTAGTTCCTTTCCTTTCGCCATTCTGCGCAATTTCAAGCCCTCACCACTCCATGTCCGCAACGCATTACTCCTTCTCTATTTGAGCTTGAGCGCACCCACACTTGGCTCAGGCACCTAGTCACCGGGGATGAGAAGTGGATTCTCTATTCTAACCTTCACTAGCGTACCCGAAGGGTTGATAAAGGATGTAGAAGACGTCCTTAAACCCAACCTACACGCCCAAAAGATTATGCTCTGCATCTGGTGACGGTAGAAAACAGCACGCATCCGTAGTTTTACAAATATTTCCTGAACTTTTGAAACAACTATCGCATCACATCAATTTGTTTTTCCAGGTGTGATCCGAAAAAGTGTGGAGAAGGAGAGCTGCAGAACCCCCAGACTGGGGAATGTACGAGCATTGACTGTCCACTTGGCTACTATCCGTCAAATGGGATGTGCCATGGTGAGAAGAAAATTAGTTCGGAGTAAAAGGATAAGATTTTGAATTCATACTGCGACATAAATTTGTTTACTAGATTAAGGACATATTATTAGGTACATAACTGCAGAGGGCACCATTTTTAAAAACAATAAAATTTTTGTGTGAGCAAAGCAAGCTTTTCTGTGGTCTAAGTGTAAATAACGTGGAGATTAATCAGGTGCCATAAAATGTTTGAAAAAGACTCATTTTCACAGGTAATAACGTCCAAAACTTATTTTTTGTAGTCAACCATGAACACCTTTGAACAACACTTATTGCTTCTATTTCTCCAAGAGAAACGCTCGAGATGCCTATGGGTCTGTTTTCTCCAATACCGCAGCTTGCCTCAGTGCGATTCCGAAAGCTGTGTTAATTTTCGATAGTTCCACTAGTAAACATTATAGTAACCGTATTCCCTTGTTTTCTGATCATAAAACCTAGGCATCTTTGCTTGATTGTATATGATAATTCTTCTGTGGCACAGAGTTCGGCCTACGTTTCGACTAAACGTTGACTTCAAGGCATGAAACAAGTTCATGTTTTCTCCCTACGATCTACAACAGCAGAGACCTCCTCACACCTGTTTCCTCAACTCATCCCGGGCAGACAACACTAAGCCTCCCGTCGACGGACGAACTCACCACGTGTTTATCGGAGCAGGATGCAACCGCAACGAGAATTGTTGTTCCGAGCTGGCGAATGGATAACGGCGAATGTATACCTATGCCGCAATATGGACGATCAATTGCTGCTGCGGTTGCATCCTGCTCCGCCTGCTTAGTGTTGCGTGGAGGGGATGAGTTGAAGAGACGAGTGTGAGGGAGTCTTTGGTGGTGTAGAGCGTAGATAGAAAACTTGACCCACGTTGAGGCTCTGGAGACGATGTTCGGCTGAAACGTAGGCCGAGGCAAAAACGTATCCTTATAATAACCTGTGTGGCACAGAAGAAGCATAATATACAATCAAGTAACCACAATATTCGCTGGGATAAAATATGTGCGTCCTAAATTGCAGAACAAACTTGTTAAACATGCCAATATAAAAAGGACGGTCTCCTTGTTCTTCGTTTCGCAGTTTCCCGAGTCCTAGGCGCAGGGTGTCAGGTCCTGTACATACGATAAACAAAAACCTAAACAATTACATCTTCTACTTACGTTATTCATTATATAGTTCATTTAAGATGTGGAAAATTGGAGCGAATGAAGAAAAACCAATCATTTCCTTCGCAGCAATCCAGTATATGTATTTGGTGAATGGCTATTTGAGGCGGTGATGACAGAAATAACACGAACACTTTCCAACTCTGTTCTTGTTTCTGAAGTTGTGCGCACACTCGCTCTCGGAAGCGATCTACTGGCGCTCGATTAATTAATTGGTGGTTTGGCGAATGTTTAGTGTTTTCAATTTTCTGCTTAGAAAACTATCATACAACCGCCAGTTCCTCATCCTATTGTACGGCCTTCAAAAAAGAAAACAAATGGATGTACTCAGCCAGTTTAAGGAAACTGCATACCACTGAATGATCAAGCCAATACAGTTAAATTTGGCTCAGCATCAACATTCTGTCTTCGCCGCTCCATGAATGGAAGAATTCTGGCGTTGCAAGAAGGAAGTGTGCCTTTCCGTAACTCACAAAACGGCGCACGGGTGCAGAAAATGAAAGGTACAACTCAATCCGACTTCAAATCCGGAGACTGTCACTGCGACAAAGGGGAGGGCATTGGCGGTAGTCTCAACAACAAAAGTCACACAACCACTAGGTACTACACTTGCGTAAGCCATTCATCTATAGCAGCATTCACCTTTGTAGCACCTAGTAGTATTAGTTGCAGAATTACAGGTTGCTTAAGCTTTTGCGCACGGTTTATCAGTGACGGTCAGGAGAAGGAGTTGATATGTTGGTGAGAACGCTAGTGAAGTTCAAAATACGGCAAATTTGAAAATGATTCCATTATTGCTAAGAATCGACACAGGCAAAATTCCTTTATAAATTTTCTAGCTCTTTTATTATAAATTCTTTCCATTACATTAATAATTTCATTAACTCAAAGTATAGGTCCTAAAGTAACTAATTCAGATGTCGACGAATGCGCTACTGGAGAAAGATGTGGTCCTGGTGAGGAGTGTGTTAACACCGCCGGTTCATTTCGATGTCAGCAGAAAGGAAACATGTGCGCCGCAGGCTATGCAGTCAATGAGGCAACTGGTTTTTGTGATGGTGAGTTGCACTGTTGTCCTACCTGAAGCGAAAGCTAAGTGAATGACTTTTTAGATATAAACGAATGTTTGGATAGTACAGTGTGTGGTGGCTTGATGTGCATCAATTTGCCTGGTAGCTACAAATGCCGATGTAATGCTGGATATGAATTCAATGAAAAGGTAATATTATAAAAAAGCTGAGGAAATATCGACTGAGGCAAATGCACTATTACCTAAAGATGTTAAATACATGAATTGGGTAGTTTTAGCTAAACGGTTGGAGACGCTAGCGTTCACTCCATCCAATACGAAACACATGATTAATATCTCAGTATTAATGAAAGCATCCCAGAAGTCGAGAACTCCATTCCAGAAGTCTGAGCTTTGGAACATGGGAAAGAGGCTAGTTGCGCTCAGAAAAGATATTAGGATTTTGCATATTTCACGTTGTACCTCTAGAAAGACCCTCATACTATAGTGAGCTGGATCGCAACTTCTGATGTTTTATGAATTACTTCTGATGTATTGAGGGCTAAACGTTGACTGATTATCTTACAAAACTGCGACTCATCAAACTTCTTCAAAAAATTTCTATTCACTGGTAGGAAGTTGCTATTTTTTACGTTATTTTCCATTTTCTAGAAACGCTTACATGATGATTCTTATAGGCGGAAACTGAGCGTAATTTGCATTTTTCGCAATTTTTCCGATTCATTTGTCCTAGAAAATCAGCTGTGTTAGTTGTTGATATTTATTAAGCTTGTTGAAGCTCAGTACATCACCAAAATGCAAGTTAAAACGTAGAATACAGACGAGACCGGTAATAAAACTGACGATTACTGTTCGAAGGTGAGGTAATGAATTTGAAAGTTGAGCCAAAATTGCTCTGGTTTTTGCGTTTTCGAAATCACTAATTGCTAAAACTATTGAGAATTAAGATAACCCGTTATTTGTTGGGGGTATCAAATGCAGAGCTGGAGAGGCTTACATGTAACTTGTTCGCGAAGTGGCTGCAATATTTCTAAATAATTAACAGCAAAGTATTCAGGCAGTACAATATGTATGTATTGGATGTACCTTGTGATATTCCTTCCATACTACATATACCCTAAATAAACGGAGAAATGGCCATCATGAATGCTTACATCCAGCATTCATGATAGCATTCACGGAAATTTCCACCTCTGAAGGATAGTCACTTACCGTGTAGCCGGCAGCTGGACAATCACAAGACTAAGTTGAACACAGCGAATAGAGGCCTACCTGCGAAGATACTGCCGTGGACACATCTGCCACTCTGTACAAAAGGGGTTCCGTCGATTCAGCTAACGCCATTGAGTTAGTGTGCGTATGTGGCATATCCCAGGGTCTTGTGTGGAATACGCACCATTTGCAGGGTATCGTGGTTGAGCCCGTCACGGAAAACTCGTCCACCCTGTGGACGCACATGAAATAGCGCCATCATTTTCTGTGTTTTTTGCTGCTTCATCATTGTCAATGAGTCCGTAGTCCCTAAAAACCCCGATATGTCGCGAAATCTCCAAAGCGGAAATTTCCGTGAGTGCTGCCTTTAAGATACTGAGCTGGCCATCAATACCTTTGCGAGACATTCGCAAAGTACGCAAGATAACAGTCACCCCAGGGCACTCCTCCACATTTTTGTTGGGTTGAAAGAAAGCCTACATCATGCGTTGATTTGCAGGAATGCTTGGTGCCCTCACCATGGCAGGTCACAGTTTCATGGAAATTTTGTATGAGTCCACTCCTCACTTCTGTGTAACCTTTTTTTCCTTTTTTGAGATTTTCGAGGAGAGTAGGGCACTTGTATGGCATATTTGGAACTACGATGAAGACCAGCAAAACCGCGAGGGGACATTTACCCTGCAGCAGAGACAAAAAAAAGAAACAAAATAATTCGAACTTCGAGGCGTTTAGACGTCAATTTCTGCGCCATTGTTGTGAACCCATGTACACTGCGCATCGAAACACGAGAACCGTCTTCAGTATAGGGAAGTACACCGGAAACAACGATCCCTCTCACTCCATTGTTTTCCGGGATTTTCCGTTTTCCGGGCCAAAAAACCCGTAAAACGTAATACGTAAAACGGAACGCCAAAAATGGGCGGAAAACGGAAAGCGTAAAACGGAAAACGGAAAATTCCGCACACCCCTGTTCAAAACTCTACAATCTTAGCGAAAGTAAGTCCCGTAGTTTTCTCAGCCATACGATTACTGATCTTCTCATCGACAGGCGGAGAGATGGAATTACGGTAACGTACTTTCTCTTGAGCAGTTTTATCTTTCATCATTTCATAACATTTTGACGCTTCTTCTACCGCGTAGTACTGGCAGATGTCTGGACGTACTATAGTGCTAGCGCTCCTGAACAGCGCTAGAAAGTAGAGTGGGGGAGACACTTAAGGTATGCGCTAAACCTTTCCAAGTGCTCAGAAAATTCCTATGAGTTGCGTATATTCTCCCAATCTGCCTGCCCCGTGCATCCCTCCTCCATCGAACCTCACGAATGCAGAGGTCCCCACAATATTGAAAGCCGACGCATCCTCCATCGTAGGGCTTGTATCGCAGCGTTTTCTCCACTGTTGAGCCCCGGCGCGACCCTCATCCATCGGTGGACTCGCACCTTGGTAAATCTCGAGGGCAATGAAGGAAATCTAGGAAATATCATTTTGTATAAACGGTGGTAGTGCAGCAAAATTTTCTAGTATTGAGAAAGTTTGATTATTCACATAGTTTGTTACCAACAATATCATGATAAGGTATAATAACGCGTTTGTCGTGGGTATGTGAGCATCCCTCAGGTGAATGAAGGGATTCCGTGGCTGCAACATTGAGCCTGGACCTGGGGAGGGAAGGCGCCCTTGAAGTGTTCGGCGTGGGAAGGCTGACTTGGCATCACCCCTTCTCTGCGGCCTCGATACCACGGAGTCGTTCATAATGCTAGAATGGCTTCACTCGTTACACATCCCTGCATCTTCCCACAGGAAGGGAGGGGAGCGTAATTCTGCCCCGTATGTTATGCAGCCTGAAAACCTCGTAAACATGTCTCACCCGTAGACTCCGGGACTGCCAGCGAAGGACGTTGGCTTCACAACAACTATGCACTTATGACAAAACATCGGTCATATCGGCCGAATGTCTCGCCAGCTTCGCATCCTCACGAGCACTGTCTATTACTGAGCCTCATGATGAAAGCATGCGATCACGATCAATTTTTTTTCACATAGGAGGGTGAGATATTAGGTAACATTACTGATGTAGCCTTCATAAACTAGTTCCTTTGGCATGTTTAAAAAGTTTCAACTCACTGTTTTAACCCCTCTTCTAACATACAGGAAGCTGCAAATGTCCGCAGTCAAGAGGGGCGTGGCTACGGCGCGGCTCCTTGATCAGACACAGGCGCTCTCTATGCTGCCTCTGGCTTCTCTGACTCTGCAGACAACCGGTGGCAGCATGAAGAGCGCCTGTGTCTCTGCCTCTGTATGTATGTAAGTATGTAAGTATGTAAGTATGTAAGTATGTAGGTATGTAAGTATGTAAGTATGTGTGTCAGACCGTTACGAAATTCTACGATTGGACAATGATCGTGATTGTGAGATCATATAAAAGGCTAGGAACGGGTGTGGTGTGGTGGAGTGGGGTAGGGATGAGATCCAACAGAAGGTCGGATGGTGTACAACGGGTCCGTCAATGGAGCCCATGGAGAAGGGCTGCACCGGCGCCCAGAGTGGGGGAGACGGGTCCATCACCGTGATAAAGGTGCGCCGGCGCCCAATGTGGGGGAGACGGGTCCACCACTGTGATAAGGGTGCGCCGGCGCCCAAAGTGGGGGGAGACGGGTCCACCATGTGATAAGGGTGCGCCGGCGCCCAAAGTGGGGGGAGACGGGTCCACCATGTGATAAGGGTGCGCCGGCGCCCAAAGTGGGGGAGACGGGTCCATCACCTGATAAGGGTGCGCCGGCGCCCAAAGTGGGGGGAGACGGGTCCACCACTGTGATAAGGGTGCGCCGGCGCCCAAAGGGGGGAGACGGGTCCACCACTGTGATAAGGGTGCGCGGCGCCCAAAAGTGGGGGGAGACGGGTCCACCACTGTGATAAGGGTGCGCCGGCGCCCAAAGTGGGGGGGGGGGGAACGGGTCCACCATGTGATAAGGGTGCGCCGGCGCCCAAAGTGGGGGGAGACGGGTCCACTGCTGTGATAAGGGTGCGCCGGCGCCCAAAGTGGGGGAGACGGGTCCACCACTGTGATAAGGGTGCGCCGGCGCCAAAGTGGGGGGAGACGGGTCCACCACTGTGATAAGGGTGCGCCGGCGCCCAAAGTGGGGGAGACGGGTCCACTGCTGTGATAAGGGTGCGTCGGCGCCCAAAGTGGGGGGGAGACGGGTCTACTGCTGTGATAGGGCTGCGCCTGCGCTCAAAAGTGGAGGAGCGCCTGAAAATATAGCTACCGATGCAGGAGGGGTGCGCCGGTGTCCACTACTCAGGGAAATGTCATGAGTTAGGTCCATATTTGTTAAATCGATTCGATGGCGTCTAACATCAATCGTTAAAAAAAACTAGATGTCAGACCACTGCGCGGATTAGTATGCAATCCGTGTGAATCCTTCCTCCTTACGTCCTCCCCCGCGTTCTCCTCTTCTCATTTGTTTATGAACACACCGCACCCTCCACTTTTATATGTTCTAACTGACTCTTATCACTTGACCAGTTATAACAAACAAAGAATGATAGACCATTTTCTGCGGTCAATCCAGGTTGAACCGGTTATATTTAGTTACAAAAAGCTATTTCAGTTGAGCAAATGATAAAATTGCTTCGAGAAGGTTAATCCTCTTTGATAAGTGCATTTTTACATGAGAAAAAGCAATGGAAAGGGTGTGGGACACATTATAGCAAAAATGTGGAATAGCTGTGACTTTATTTGAATGAAGAAGAGATGAAGCCATGCGAGTGAAGCGAGCATTAGGAAAAGTCTGGAAGTCCGGCGTCAGCCGGACGGCCAGACTGGTATGTAAATACAGTGCTTATCATGAATATACGGGCACCCCAAAAATGACGATATCTGCTCCTTCGGACATCCCTGACAAAAACCGTTGTTACCATCTAATTCAGCGTTTCCGAGAACCCTATTCCATTCTATTCCAGTTTGAAAAGTCGAAAAACTAGGGGCACCATGGCGCCCTTACTCTGATAACTGTGCAGCACGAACGCAGCCCGAACGGCGTAATGGTTCGGTTAGAAACCCTAGCAGCAACGGTTGCCAGTTGCTGCCATTCTCCCCTTGATTGCTGCCGTCCCTCAGCAATTGCTGCTAAAGGGCCGACAGATTGAGCAGCAATCGAGGGGAGGATGGCAGCAACTGGCAACCGTTGCTGCTAGGGTTTCTAACCGAACCATTACGCCGTTCGGGCTGCGTTCGTTTTGCACAGTTATCAGAGTAATTGTTTAGTCTCATTTTGCAGTGTATCATAATTATACGGGCACCTTCAGTAAAAAAATTGAATAAAAACATCCATTCATCCCAGAATTCCTGTCTTAAATTTGCAGTAAATATTAGCAAGTGCTTGCCATTTAATTTACAATCCCATGATGATCGGAGTGTTCTGACGCGGATTAGGCGCATATACGGACTCTTTACTATACGGGTCTCTGTATTCGCACGACTGCCGGGCAAGTTCGATAGAATTCGAGTACCATCGACGCCGCCGAGCAAGATCCTGATTTCTATGGTTTGAATATGAGATCTCCCAAGCGAGAGAAGTCATAACGGTCACGTTTATTTTGTGAGACCATGCTTTCCTCAAACGCCCTATGTGTATGGCTGCATTGTTCTGCTGAAAAATGAGTGATAACTCATTTTTCAGCAGAACAATGCACTCGTTACTAACTAACTCGTTACTTTGGTCCAGAAAAGGTACTGGATGTCGATCACTTCCTTGTAGTCGGATGACTTCATTCAAACCAGAACGAAGGCGTCGCCGAGCATTTGTTCTCGACAGAAGCCACCCAACACTACGACTGTGCCAGCTCCGAAGTTTCTTCCGCTGGAGAGCTGCGGAAATCCTACCAGTACTAGGTCTTCCCATCTGTTCCGTTCAAATTGAACTTATTTACGTCATAGAACATCACCTGACCACGTTTTCAAGTCTTTAGGTACCTGAGAAGGATTATGCGTACCTCTGACCTACCTGCTGCCCTGTGCACTCTGACAAACTGCAGCTGTACAAGCTTATAAGACCACATGAGCCTAGAAGCAAGTCGAAGACGACAACAGACGATGTTGCCGTTACGTGTGGTCGTCAACTATACCGTTATTTCAAAGATAGGAGACGATAATTGCCTCGAATTCCGTCGATAAATACCACGGCCTTCAGGACCATCCGTCTTTTCCAAAGCTCTTCTAGTGGTAACTGCTCCTATATCTTGCAATTTTTCTTATTTTAACTGTAAGAATATGGATTCTGCGCGAGGGTGTCGATGGTGCTTGAATTCCAGCGAACTTGTCCGGCGATGTTGCGACTACAGAGGCTCGCCTAGCAAAAAGTCTTTATCTGTGTCTGTTTCGCGTCAGAACAATCCGATCCTCGTGGGATTGCAAGCCTAATTGATAAAGACTTGCTAGTACTTATTGCAAATTTGAGATAAGAATTCTGGGATTGAATAGATGTTTTTATTAATTTTTTACTGAAGGTGCCCGTATAATTATGATACACTGCAGGGTGAGAACAAACAATTAAGGACGCCATGGTGCCTCTAGTTTTTCCACTTTTCGAACAGAAATACAATGGAACAGGGTTTTCGGACACGCTGGATCAGATGGTAACAACGATTTTTGTCAGGGATGTCCGCGGGAGCAGATAGCATCATTTTTGGGAAGCCCGTATATTTATGATACGCACTTCCGAACAACAAAAAAGGCGTGAAAAACTTATCTAGCAGCTGGCTGCAAAGGACGGTGTAAGCAGCGTCAGCTGATGGAACCTGCATATGGTGCCAAGTTGGGTCACGCGGTTGCCGCGCAGCCTTTGAAAGGCCGCCGGAACCATCCACGCCAATATTTCGGTTGGACTGCTTGTCTAGCATTCACTTAAAGAGCATCGTATTTTACTTCTGAATATGACCTAGGGCTTCGCACAAGAGCAAAGGGACGTTTGGTGTGTTCCACACATTACACTCAATTAGTAACGTGCAGGGTATGTTTTGTGGTCTTGTCCAGAATACATACACTGTGCGTTTTTCGTGGCCTTGAAGAGCACGCAGCGCGGCCGGAATCCTCTCCGGAACAACAAGCTACAGTGTTTTCTTGATGGTTGACATCAAGTATGGGTGGAACTATCAAGAAAACCCTGTCGACATTCCATCGGTGAGCCGTGCAGTCGCGAGGCGTGCTTCTCGAGGTTGCGGAGAACGCGACCTCCATTGACGCCTTCTGTGCAGTTTCTGAGTGCTTATCATCTTGGCCAAAGCCTTACCTATCAAATCAGTCTGAACTGGTTTATCGATCTTTCAAAGCTTGTTATTGTGCAGTGTAAGTGCATCACTGAAATGACGCGTCAAAGTGATTGAGTGGCATTTTCTTGTCAGCGTGAGCGACTCTTCGTTATGGCACACGGTGGAAAGTATATTTTTACACGGAGCGCCAACGAAAGTCTTTTGTGCAAATTTTTGGCACTACAAGATATGCTATTTCAGTGTCTTTAATGTGGAACCGGTCTGGCCGTCCAGCTGACAGACTTTCAAACTCTTCCTAGTGCTCGCTTCGGTCGTATTGATTCACCTCCTATTCATCCGGACAGAATCTAATAGCCATGCCGAAATTTCCTTTTTAAGGCAGTCGAAATTCTCGACTTCGAGTTGAACCGCAGCACATCAAAAAAAAATTCATCGAACACAAAGAATCACGACTTACCTGCGAAAAAATCTAAATTGAAGTCGCGAACAGCGCCAACACAGCTGCCTTGAATGTGATAGCGCACACAGGACATGGTCGCTAGGTACAAGCGTGTGTGGCCTTCGCGTGGCGGGACCCACGAGTGTCAGAGCGCGCTTAGTCGCACAGGAAACAGCACCACGATTTCGTGGATTTCCCGTACGTTTCGCGCTGTTTCACTAGTGGGTATGAATTCTAGATCATTCAAAACCCCAAAAACTCGAGAATATCAAATACGAAGACTTGACGAGTGTTCCGTGACGGGTAACGCCACGAAACCCGCAAACGGTACGAATTCCACAAATCGGCCTCCGCTAAACCACATGCGCACACCCTGCCAATGACGTTAGCTGGCGCGACGAAACCCTTTTGTCTACAGCAGCAGATTTGTATCTTATCGGCAATTTCTTCTCAGGTAGGCGACCATCCACAGTGTTCTACTTTTTGTTGCCATTGTCCAGCGGCCCACTGCATGATAAGCGCCTCATTTCAAAAGTGAAAATATCCTTGAGTGCTGCCTCTAAACACGTTCGCGACCTCGTGCAAGACCAGTCGAGCACGCGGAGTTTGCCGCGTGAGACAGCGTGCACGACCGGTTGAACACGCTCATTTTGATGCCATATCTGTATGAAACGTTCACATTAACCAATTCCTTCTTGATAATATGCTAATAGATGTCTGAAGAGGTTTTCAAGAACTTTTTCATAAGGTGTTTCGAATCGTGACAGCTAAAACAACAACAGAATTTTCAAAACCAGAGCAGCACCCAATCATACTAACATCGTACTAATCACCACACTACAAACATTGAAGAAACTATCAAAAAAAGTACGTCCGAAAAGACATTTCTTCGGAAAAAGATAGCGGTTTACATTGGGATAGAGAAATTGCTACCACGTAGGACCTTGTGCTCAACCAGTCGCGCAGAGGACCCACGTGCCCGGATTTTCGTTATCTTACGAAATTTATGTTTGGTTTGACTGCAATAGCTACAGAGAATCCCTGCTGTTTGTTCCCCATGGACTTTCACAAGGTTGGTTCAACAACCAGGATCACCTTGAAATGGAGTTGTCCGCGTTCTTCACTTCTCAGTCACCAAGTTCTCTGTGAAATTCACTGGTGACCCATTTGGGGAGGTTTGTTCACCCAGGCAAACAAACTCCGCCAAAAGTCTTGCCAAACAAGATATCCCGCCAAGTGGGTCCCCATGCAAACCTCGCCAAATGGGTCGTCATGCAGGCTCTGCACTTTTACATTGTACATTTCACAATGTACTCTTTCTGTACTGTTTCCTTCCATTGCCAAGAGAGGGCTCCAAAATCACATTCAACATGCTTTACATTTAGCAGTCAGATCCAGAAAGTACTTTCAATCTAGAGTGTACCTTCCCAAGCAATTGAAACGATGAAATCCTTCGACTTCGTGCCTCATTGCACGAAGTTTCTGAATATCGTAGGGGTCTGCGGAGTCTAACAGGATGCGCACCGTGGGACGCTGTACGGCGGGGATCGCAGGGACATCCTCGAGTAAAGATCTCCTTGCGGATATGGTCGAGCGGTAGGACTTCGGTCAAACACGTCGCCCTCCTGATCTACGTCTCTTTTTCGGCGGCAATTGTATCGACGCATCGACTCAAGAGCCAAAATGTCGTGTGTAGTCATGGATCTTCAACATATTATCTTTTCTTTTGTCTTACCAAAAAAACCCCGGAAAATGGGGCGCCAACATATTCTCTCGACTTTTGTACTGCCAAACATACTTTTGGTTAATTCTTTCGGAAAATGACTTGCCAAGCAAGATTCTAACTCGTAAAATGTATTGCCAAACATATCCTCCCGCCAAACATTGTCACTGAACTACAGAGTTGGAAAGAAGGAATTGAGAAACTTCCCGACAGATGACACATTTAACTGATAATAATGATGATTATATTGTAGGATGACGTCGTAAATGAATGAACAAAAATATATTCAATAAATGTATCATACGTGTCACAGGACTATCTAACCAACCCAATAGCTATCATTTTTCGTGTCATGAAACACGCCTTTACCAAAGAAGAGGCCTTAACACGAACATTTTCCTGTTGAAATTAGGTGGCGACAAATGCTTCTTCATCCTTCTCCATTTTCCTCCCACCTTAGATAGGGCTTGCAACTACAGTACCTGCTCTATGGCTTCATTGACACCATGTCACTCCCAAGGCGCGAAGCCCGCATTCGGGTGATGGATACGGAACTGCATTATAAAGTTATTCATGCTTGCGGCGCGTCAAAGTTTACGCGCCGATACACAGTGCAAAGGAAGGAGGTAGAAGACAAATCCTGGCAGGTCAGCACTGTTCGTAGTTTCCCCGTTGCGACTGCCGCGCGAACAAACCGCGATTCCATTTTCGCCACCTTGGGTCGGCGCGAAAACTTCGTGAAGTTTTGTCTAGGCGCGTAAACTTAGACGCGCCGCAAGCGTCGACGTCATCCTACATAACTTTTAATTGTCCATGGATTACTGGTTCATGCGCATCATTTCCACTTGAAATGCATATCACTCTTTTCGAAGACGTTATTATCAAACTAATATGTAGCTATGCTACTGACTTATGTTGATTTATGTAAAAGTACCGTAACACCAGTTCGTTGCCGGGTAAGGTAATGCGTGATTGGTAGGACCTCAATGTCGAGGCTCTTCTAGGATTATTGAGGATTTGTAAGTGTTTCATTGCTTAAGTTATCCAAATCTTTTAAAAATATAAGCAGCCTCTCAGTAGTGTCGTTCATGCATAACACTAGCACTGGCAACTTTCAGACGAAACGTTGTGAAGACATAGACGAGTGTGAGAAGTTTGCTGGACACGTATGTGATCTCTCTGCTGAGTGCCAGAATACAGTTGGATCATTTATCTGCAAGTGTAAAGAGGGTTTTGAATTGGCTGCAGACGGCAGGAGATGCGAAGGTGGGTATGGAACAAAAAAAAAGATTTTATGGTTTGGATTGTCTAATTCAGATATTAACGAGTGCGAACGGGGTACTGCGCGGTGTGAGCAGAAGTGCATCAACATACCCGGTTCTTACCAGTGTATATGTGACAGAGGCTATACAGTTGGTTGGTCCTTTTTGTTGCATTCATTTATGTATGATTCGAAGCCATAGTGTTTGAAATACAGGTAGCGATGGCAGGACATGTGAGGACATCGACGAGTGTGCGCTGTGGGCTGGATCCGGTAAGTACTACATCATTCTACAGGCAAAGTCTTTCACTTGTGCTGATATGTTAAAGTTGTCAGCTATCAACTCGAGTGTATAATACAGCTCATTCTTCAATCGTGGTCAAAAAAGCACAAGCTAATTTATGCAAGTCGCGTAGTGAAGCAAATTCGCAGAATTCACCGTTACCTGAAGACGGTAGTCATTTTCTTCGAGTTCTGTAGCCCCAAGGGCAGAGTGGTACATAGGATCAAGCGGAGTCTGGATCAGATTGAACAAACTTTATCTACATTTTCCATTATTCAACAAATGCATAGCTGTGATAACTTTGAACAAAGATAGAGCAAAGAAATTGAACAATTAATTTTACAGAATTAGTAGGTCAAAACCGATGAATGATTAATAATTCCGAGACTATTTGCTTTCGTCATTTTGTTATTTTAATCTTTTTTCGCTGGTACCTCAAAATTTAGGTAGCGATCTCTGCATGGGTGGATGTGTAAACACCAAAGGATCTTATCTCTGTCAGTGTCCACCGGGTTACAAGATTCAGCCTGATGGTAGAACTTGTGTAGGTGAGTAACCGCTTATTTTTTGGACTTTGGGCTCACGACTACCTTATTCAGTTAGACTATTGCTTGTTAACGATTTATGAGACACAATTGTTAAGGAAACCATTACTTTCCGCTGTTTCTGTGACTACCATTAACAACGCTTAAAGGATATTTTCAAACTAGTGTAGTTAATTTTTTGGTCGTCAACATTATTTTTGCTCTCGAGTTCTTAGTCGGGACAGTCCAGAAGAGTCCTCTTGTACTTACTCTTGCGAGTTGGTACAACGCATTCATGATTCAAGAGTGAGCAAAGATAGCGTGACTTAACATCTTACGTAAGCTACTAGGTTGTAATATAAGTTTCCGCTGTTCTAAGATTTTCGACGAGAAAAGTTTATAAAAAATCATGTAAAAACATATACCAATCGGAGTATGGACCACAACAGTCGCTGGTCTTTTGCTGTTTTGCCAGCAGGAGCTCCACTCCCCTGCTTCAAAAATTCGTGGACTACGAGGCAAAGAACTCAGTCGGGCAGTGCTAGAGGTCACTGAATTTGCAAATCGTTTTTCGCTCAGTAGACATTCTAGTGATCTGATAATCGGTGCATGGTTAGAGCTAGATTTACGCTACATAATGCACAATTAAAAATTCCTCTGCGAGCTCTTCTCCTTTCTGGAGAGCTCGACCAACAAAATTAAGGCGCCCTCCACGGTCTGGCAAAATAGTGCGATTTCGACAGAGCGCTTGGAATTTGTCCCAAAATTCCATCGATTAGTGTCCGCATGCAGTTGATGTTTGCAGCAACAGTGGAAGAAATCCCACTTCAATTCGCTTCAACTCCAGAGAGAAAAACGGCATAATCAAAATTTTGGGTCACCAAGTTTGATGCCTTTGCCCGAGACCGCTCGGGTAACAAGACTGGGAGGGAAAGTATCACGAAGAACAAAAATGGTCTCGAGACTACACCCAAATTTAGTTGGTCTCTTTCAACGCTATGGTGAATATATTACTCGTGCAAGTGGGCATACCGAATTTGCTCCGAAGTTAATTATATCTTCAAAATGAGACGCAAAAATCGGTCCCACAGTCTAGAATGTTCGCGGGATCATGCGCTCTAAAACAGGATCCGGACATACGCTAAATCTAATCGGTTTTCATTTATTAGAAGCCTTTGAAAGTGCCTATGCGAAAACAGCGGAGACCTATGTTACAACCTAATATTTATAAACAGAGCAACAACTTTATAGTTGGTCGCTTATTATTCGCTCGAGCTATTTTTCCATTTAGTTTTCCTGCTTAAGTTGTTTGGAATCACTTGGGTGTGGGTTTAAGGAAAAACTATGAGGAAATATCATTTTAGACTACCAACTCGAACCCTCATACACTGCCAACTCGAACCCTCATACATTATTTTCAGATGTGGATGAATGCGCTCTCGGGGAATGTCAGGGTCACGAAAGGATATGCGTGAACACTCTTGGGCAATTCAAATGTCATCGTATAGAATGCCCTCCGAACTACGTCCATGACAACAATTACAAAAAGTACGTCCGTTCCTCATTGTTCTTGTCCATGCGTTACCTAATGATTATTCGAGCTGGTGCGAGTAGGTGGACCTTTACTTTTCGTTTCACTTATATTCCATTTCATGCCAAGTGATCCGTTGGGGATCTCTGAAAAACCAGTGCCTACTTGTCCCTAAACTAAACCAATTGTTCCAAACGTGCATACTTTTGTGGCTACCGCTATTCGCGTGAGAGCAAAAGAATGGGATTCATCTAGTATTAAGGTTCCTAGATGAAGGTTCCTAGATGTGTAGGAAAGAATTGGGGGCCTGGTACATGTGAAATATGTCCCTTCCATCATTACTGCTTCCTTTCAATCAAAATTATTCTCAACCAATCATCACCCCTTTCTCCCCAATTTGTAGTAAGGAACACGACCAACACAATCAGAGGCTGTGGTCCTGCCATTCCTTCTGAGGATTCTGCTATCATACGATGCTTGTGACGCTGATCCCGAACCCGTTTTCCTGCTGCAGAGCATTTCATAAAAAGTTGCCTGGCAAATCTTCAGCTCAACTTCGTAGTGACCAAATTTTGTTCTCAAAAACGAATTCCGCTAGAAAATCCCGTGAAACTGCATAAATCTGAGCAGATTTGGAAAGTTTAAATTCATTCCATTCAGATGTTAGTTTCAGCTCACATTTCGACAGAATATATTAGACTAGTAAGAAAGTCTTGAGCCGTTGGCACCTTTTTTTCTGCTTTGCTCTATTATTCAAAATACAATGAATAAGAAATGAAAGTGAGCACTGACGAACGAAGCTGTTTAAGTGGATATTGTTCGTCTTTTAAGCTCTTGCTGGTGCAAGGTTTTGTGCATCAGGAATATTGTACCAGTTTTCCAGTCGATGTAACCGCCTGCGTTCCGTGTGCGATGGTATTCCTGATTCTATTTGTAAAGCACGATTTCCTGTTCATATAACCTGGCAATATATCGCAATTCCGAAAGGAATTATCATTTCATCACATCGTCCCACCATCACCCTTTTTACTATCAAAGGACCTGCACATAACGACTCTATCGTTCAGTTCGAACTTAATCTCAAACGAGCTATACCTGGTATGAATTTGTGTGGTTTCTTTAACCATGCATGCGTTTGTTTCTAACCATTCACTTTATAGAAGCTCCATCAGTACTGTTAGCAATTCGCCAGAACTTTCTTCTTCAAAAGGGAAAGGACCGTAACTCTGCTGTTGTCGCTGTGCGTGACACACTGGACGGACCGCAAACAATCGAGATGGAGCTGATCCTCAGGCTCACGAAGAGGAACCACTTTGCAGGAAAATACGTTGCTAACCTCATTGTGCACGTCGCTTCACATAAACGGCACTCTAACACATTTGGCTATTAGTAATTGGAAGTCTTTTAAGAGAAGTTTTGGTCTGAACACGTCAACGAGGCACTATTTTCAGCGATAATGGGATGTACTGCGTAGTCACCCTTACTTTTGCCCAATTCTGCAATTTTGTTGCAGAGTTGTGAAGACGTCTTTTGCCAAATACAATAGACATTAGAATTAGATTCAGATCAAAACTAGCATGTAAGTCCGCACTGGGTTTTCGAGTACTTTTATTCAGAAAACAAGTTCTCGATACTGCAGAACTTCTCCTTAATGACTACTTTTCTATAGAAGAAAGAACAAACTCTGTTTTAAGACTACCACCTCAAACTATTCAACGAACTCATATTTATGACGAACGCCTGTTGTTTCGTAAGATCAATCACGCAGGCTCTGTGCTGGCCTCCAAGACTTTTTCGTTTAAGTGCCTACTGAAGGACTATCCCATGTTTGCAGTGTGGATCGAATCGAGAGAAAAGCGGGTTTACAATTCGTCCGTTCCTTTTTAGCGCTACTACCACACAAGCATATTTTTATAGTGCGTGACACTGGGTCTGTAAATTCGGAAATAATGTGAGAACACGTAATCTGTTGTAAAACAAAAATATGCAATGCCAAATTTTGTAAATCTTGATTGCCGTCCTGTAATCAGGCGCCTTTCTGCTAGCACTACGTTGACGCGAAATGCCAATTTGTTTCAAATTTCTGAACAAACTCATTCAACGAGCTTTTGCCAGGTTCTAGACCATCCTCTTTATTACCTTGTCCTGTGCCTTTTTCGGGATTCATCAGATGTTTATTCTTTTTGAAAAATAGTTTGTCATGACTGCTTACTCTGTGATTCTTATCGAATGATTCGCTAGCAGTGTAGTCTGGTGATTTTCTTCGCAACGGAGATATTAGTAATTCTTTGCTGCATGATCTCGAATTGCCTCGCTAATTTTGTTAACCCTTTTCTTACGTTGTTTACTATTGTTTCATAAAACTAGTTTGATGTAATGTATTTTTACTACACAATTATTGCATGATTGCTGTTCAGAAACAAAGAGTAATATGCCCTACGTCATTTTTTTTGTTTATTGCTGTGTTCGTGTAGCCAACGTGAACCCAATCGGTGAAGTGCATAATATGCTGTAACGTGAGTCATGGAGAATTGAAGAGATATTGAATGAGAATGTTCATTTGGTAACAGATTTGCAGTTACCTACTCCGAATGCAAGCCATATGCGCTTATTCTGGTTCTTCGTTCAGAAAAAAAGTGCAGTTACATAGAATATGGAAGCAGGGGTGGGTGTAGGAGCGCATGTGCATACATGACATTATTGTGGAACTGTTGAACACTCAATAGATACTGTGAAAACATAAACAACTTTTTAGATGAGCTCTTTTTTTCAAGTTAAGAGGGATTCCGCTGAGCAGTGGCTGCCTCCACGATTCCAGTCATAGGTTCCGATATTTAAAGAGAAAAAAAGACGCAGACGCTCCTTTCATGTGTGTATGTCTTTTGCTACGACTCACTTCAAATGAAGGATGTCCACATGAATGGATGCATTTTGATATCAATGTTTCGAGGTCTATAAGATGGACTTGGCATTCGTCCAACGCATGCATGGCTCATACTGTGGGGGCATTAGCGATATGAGCTCCATTGAAGTTAAAAAAAACGCAAAGCAAAACACCGGATTTTGACGCGGATCTCAGTGAAATGTTATTGTGATTGGGTGCTCATAGCAGAATAACGAAACTATATTGTTCCACTTGTTTTGGCAAGCATTACATTTGTCATGATTTTGCAAGATTAGTGCGTCCGTAACTACACATTACATTCTTTACATGGTGAAAGTAATCGTTCTCATTTATAAATTGAACCTTTTTGATTCCAATGGATCTAATCGATGGAGGGGTGTCTTTGAAGGCGGTGTCCCACCTCGCTTTCTATGTTGGTGATATCAACAGATTCCTCACTTCCTTGCCACGCTGATTCCAGCAACGTAACTCAAAAGTAATAAAAGTAACGCGAACCTAGTTTCTGATCAGGTCAAAGTACACGCTCCTCGGAGCCGGCAGGCGGATCGCTCCTAGGTGTATTGGCCTTCCTCCACAGCTGTAGTGTTGAATAACAATTGAATGAATTTTTATATTCAATTAGGAGCCTCTGGACACAGGCATATGTGCACATACACATATATGCGCAGATACACATATGTACCGTATGCAATTGTGCACCTTCTTTCCATAATCGAAATTGCACAGAACTAGTTTTCATAAATTCGCCCTAAATCCCTTTTACAAACGTAGTACATGCGCATGTACCTTACCTTACATCAAGATCAACGAAAGAAGGGTTTAGTAAAAATTTGCTTCATGGATCGTGACACTTCCTACATGCTGACCGCTGAACTAAGTATGGTACCAAAACCTGAACAAGGTCACGACATCAATATGTTGAACGATCTGAACCATTACATTGATCCTCTTCTCCTTCAAGACGACAAGCTGAATGAGAATATCAAGCAAGCTCTAACAATGCTCTGCTCAAACTCGTTGACATGTCGTCTTTGTTGAAGAAGAAAAAGCTCAGTAACTAACGTATTGGAGATAGCTTTTTGTTTTCAGTAGTGTCCAAGACGGCTACTCTTGCATCAAGGTGTGCAAGAATGAGGACGCCCGGTGTCTTGGCAACCACACCAAAGAGATACTCTATCAGTTCCGAGCGCTACCGTCTATGAGTTTTGTGAAGTATCCTATTGAGGTAAGCAACCTTTGCTTCCTCTCAAGCACCTGACCTTTTCCAGAAGTCTACGCTAGGACAAAAATTTTTAGGTGTCCCGGATACGAACGGATATGGACACACCCTTCTCAGTCGATTACAGTCTTGACACCATCGGAATGAGGCATTTCATCGTCGAACAGGATCGGAACATTGGTAAGTGTCCTTCAATCTGAAGTAATATTTATTTTTTATACTGAGGAGCTGCACCCACAGAAGTAGCATGTTGGACAAAAGCACGGCTTGCTTTACCATCTTTCATCTTCATCTTTATTGGACATGTAATAAAATTACATGTGAAAAAGTAAAACAACAAACGAACAGAAAAAAAACAGCTACCTATAAGAATTCCTTAACACGTTTTCTGAACATGCTGATTTTCTCAACAAACGCATTTACACGTAAGATATGATTAAAAATGGAGCAAATCCTATTGCTGAAAAACTTCAACCTAAGCTGAGACCTAGCTGTAATGGTTGAAATCCTAAATGAAGCTCCTCTCGTTCTGGTTTGGATTATGCGGAAAAATTCTGATGGTTCAAGTTTAACTAGGCCTTTAAGTAATTTGTATGCCATAACTAAGTCATTCCTTTTTCTTCTCCACTCCAAGGTCCTTAGACCAAAGATCTTGTTCCGCTCAGTACCGCTGGGTATTTCGGAGTATGTCAGTTGTGATGACCGAAGCATAAGCTTCCTAGTGAAGCTATTCTGAATCCCTTCAAAAGCGTAAATATCCTTCTTTTTAAACGGGTAAAAAACAGTAGTACCGCTTTCTAGGATTGGTCGCACGTAAGTTTTATAGGCTCTGAGCAAAACTTTGGAATCCCTGGAGCGTAAAGCTTTGAAGAGGTTGAACGTTCGATTATGTCCCTTTGCTACCAGTAATTTAAAATGTGGAGTAAAACTGAGGTAGCGATCATAGAGAAAGCCAAGATCCCGAACTTCTGAGACAACATCCAGCCTAATGCCGTCAAGTAAGTATTCCGGATTCCGTGATTCTTTACCAATGCACATGACATGGGTTTTGTGAGACGATATAGGTAGCCCATTGTTCCTTGACCACTCAGAGATTTTGTTTATAGCTAATTGAAGGTTATGATCGCACGAGTCACCTTTGACAGATCGGTATATTTTAATATCATCGGCGAACATATTGCACGTGACAGCTAAGGAGGAGAGAGCGGTAGGCAAGTCAGCAGTAAATATATTGAACAATTTTGGTGAGAGTACTCCGCCCTGGGGCACGCCACTCGAAACGTTTCGAACTGTTGAGAGTGATTCTCCAACAACAACTTGAAAGGTTCTGTTATTAATGAATTCAGCTAACCAGTTCTTAGCTAGAGGGTGAACTCCAATGTGACCCAGTTTTTGAATTAATAGGTTATGAGGCACTTTATCAAATGCTTTATGAAAGTCAAAATAAACTACATCTAGATTACCACCAGCATCGTACACTGAGGTCCAGTCATTGAGTGATTTAAGTAATGAGGTTTCGGTAGACCTACCCGGACAGAAGCCGTGCTGACAATTTGGAATAATGTTGTGCGCATTAAGATGATTAACGAGGTATTTTTTGAGAATTTTCTCGAACACACGGGCGAATATCGAGGTTAGACTGATGGGTCTGTAATTTTGAGGATCCGAAAGAGGTTTCTTTTTTGGCAGAGGGAGCACAATGGAATGTTTCCATCTTTTTGGAACCTCACCCCGCATTAGGCTGAGGTTGAAAAGAAATTCAAGGGGAGAGGCAATTTCGTAAACGCAGTTCTTCAGGACGATGTACGGTACATCATCTGGGTTCATAATAGCCGGCGAAGTCCATGAATTTAGTATGTTTATTATATCTTGTTTGTAGCACCATGGACCAATGCCTTGAATTTGCGAATCCGTAGAAGAATTCGAGGAAACCTCTGCAAAATTAGAGCTGGAATAGACACTCTCGAAGTGGTTGGCTAACATGTTCGCCTTGTCAGCATCGACAACTGCTCTGTTAGATTGGTTATCAACAAGCGTACCTATCCTAGGCTTGTCAAACAACCTTGCATTGAGCAATTTATACAAAGCCTTTGTTCCTCCTTTATCAATAAGCTTCTTTTCCATATAAGCATTATATTTGTTTAGTTTTTTGGTAAACTTCCTTGTAACTTGTTGAAAATCCTGCCAACAGGACGAAGAACCTCGTAAAACCGCTAGATTCCACAATCGGTCCCTTAACTCAGATATTGAGAGTAGATAAGCCGGCAGCCTATGCTGCTTTGTTGTTTTAAGTTTAAATGGAATGAATAGATCCATGGCGTGATGCAAAATAGCGAGAAAAAGTTCGTATTTATCATCTACATCGTTTACTGTATTAAGTGATCCAAGCCAATCGATATTGCACAAATAATTTTTCATTCCTGCAAAATCAGCCTTTTTAAAGTCACGGAACCATTTGAAATAATTGCGCGATTTAGCAAGAGACAAAGTAAAACTAACTGTGGAATGATCACTATTACCGATTGGGGGATAACTTCTTACTGAAGTAACCAGGGAGGGATTGTTGCATAATAAGATGTCAAGGAATGAGCCACCTCTTGTTGGGAAAGAAACTAGCTGAGAAAATCCATGGCTGTCAAACATCTGAATAAATTTTGCTGACATTGAGTCTTGGCACTGTTCTGGGTGTAGCCAGTCGATCAGAGGCAGGTTGAAATCGCCTGCTATAATGCATGTGTTTTGACAAGCGCAGAGATCACTTATTGCTTTTGAAAGTTGCTCCGACTTTTGTACGGAGCAATTTGGTGCTCTATAGACAGCTATGATCCTAATCTCAGTGTGGAATAGCAAGACATCACAAGCTAACACTTCATAAGAATCGTTTAGTGACTCACTAAAAACTATTTTAGAAGAATGAGGATGCTTTATCAAAACCGCAACACCACCCCCTTTTTTGGATGTTCTATCAGCACGTAGGCATTCATAATAAGAGCCTATAGTTCCTAGGAGAGAAGCTGAGTTGTGCTTAGAATTCAGCCAGGTCTCTGATAAAATAAGTAGGTCGTAGTTTTCCTTACAAATCAATAAATTCAGTGCATCAGAATTCCTTGCTAGAGAACGGATGTTAGACAACAGGCAAGTAATCACAGATTCAGAGGACCGAGGAAAACTTAGGCGTTTTCCGGAATCACATCATGTTCCATGCGATTTTCAGAGGAGGAAGTAAGATTCACAGTAGGTTGAGTGGGAGGCTTCACCGCGGGAGGTGTTTCGTCAGAGTTGCGCTTAGCGAGGCGAGCATCTCGCATGCGATCCCTCTCTTGTTTGGTTAGGGATGGGCGAAGGTAAACGCCCTTATGTGGAAAGGATCGCAAGCGTGGTGCACGCTTGACAGCTAGTTGCTGGAATTTCGTAGTCGGTAGCACAACTTTAACTAGACGTCCGCGACTTGAATTAACTCTGCCCATCCGGTAAACGGAACAAGGTACACATTCAACATCTATGTGGTTCAAGATTGAGTTCACACACTGAAGGTCATAATATGATCTTTCGACTGGAGAGGGGGAGTTCGACTCAGGTATACCCGAGATCACGATCGATCTCTGGCGCTCAAGTTCATGTTGCATAAAGAAAGGATCAACAGAATTTTGGGGAGGAAGAGAAGACGGTTGAGATTGAGCAGATTTCAGTTGAGAGTCTTTTTCTTCAATAATTTTCCTAAGATCGGAATTTTCTACCTTAAGCTTGTTATTTTCCTCAGTAACCTTGACGCACCACTCTTTGATCGTTTCCATTTGTTCCCTGGTCTCCATCAAAGCTTCCAATATTATCTTCACATACGCTGGAACTTCATGCGACGACGACTGCCCCATAAGCTTCGCAAGTTCATCTTGCTTCTCTGGAGAAGGCACTTCCACGTGACGTCGCTTGGAACGGAGTGCTGGAACAGAGGACGAGCGCAAGGGAGTTTCCATTATGATCTACAGGAATCGATTGCGATGAGGTCGTCTTACTGACAACTTCAGCGCAAAGACAAATGGTAAAAGAAGATGGCAACAATGCACCTGTACCGGTGGCTAGAACTGTTAGAAAGGCGACTTCTGCCACAGGAAGTCTCGTCTGAAGTGCGAAGACAATAAGCAGATCCTGGAGAACTGGTCTCCTCACCGGTAGTCGAATTTCAGAAGGAGTTTTAATTCACTTCAGATTATTCAGCCGAATAACAGCGTGGAATAGTCGGAATCGGAATTAGGTCGGATTAGCCCCGGTAAGATCAGTACCCAACAGAGTCGATGAAGGTAAGGCTGATCGATATCAGAGAGGGCACGGGAAGCGACCGCTCTAGGCGAGACACGGATCGCGAATGATCTTGTCCTTCCAATCTAAACTAATGCTCTATATCTCCTTCAACCGAAATTTCTCGGGAAAAGACACGTACAATGAGCGTCAATGGAGCTAACGAATTTGTGGATTTGAGAGAGCACTTTTGAGGGTTTATTTAGTGTTCTTTCAAGTTTTTACAGCAACAGAATCATACCGCGTTGTCGAGAAGTATGGCATATGCAAAAGGCCACAAAATCGTAGTAACCCCGAACTTGAAGGCAATTTTTCAGCAAGCAGAGGCGGAGTGCTCGTTGGTTGTGGTGGTTGAGCAACACTCTGCCACTGATGAGCTATATTTCTCAGGCAATAATTCCAGATGACCCGAGGGAAATTTACAGAGTGACCCTCCACGCTATCCTAGGGTCACCCGGTAAACTTCTTTGGCTCGTCTGGTACGTTCCCCGGTTCGCCCGGCAAACACTCTCGGATCGTCTGGCGCATGCTTTCGACATGCTCGGCCTAGTTATTTAGTTTACTGGCTCCGTTATCCCTTATTCACGATAATCATCGTAAACTATCTCAGAACACAAGTAAACTATATCAAAACACAATGAAGAAAAAGAACTTTCATACGTTCATTTGGAATGCTTAATGCAGGTTCAAAAAGGTGGCGAATTGAAATCTGGAGCTAAAGCTGGAAGTAGAAAGCGCGGCAAGGTCGGGAACAACCAAAAAAGCTCGCTATTTGTTCGCAGTTCCCTATATTCTGGAGGATAGTGCTGTTCAAGATGTCCGCCGACCCCCTCTCTCCAGAATTCTTGCTCTCGTCATAGTTCTGGCTACGTATACTATAAATCAGCCATGTTCGCTCTCACGTTTCAACATACACGACAGACGAATTTGTTTTGCTAGTCGCTTCGCCATGAGGTGTAACACACAAGAACATCGTAAAAGCAACCGCAGGAGACACACGCTCGCACTCCACACATACATTAGTGAAGGTTCGCTCTTACATAGCATAGCGCGCAGCGAGGCTTAGCGGATAGGCGGTGAAGCGTGAGGCATGGATTTCCGAAGACTATAGGTAGACAGACCTCTAGTAGCACAAGGGATGGCCCATTTAAGAGTATCCCCGGACTCAGCCATAGCGATTGCAAAGGCAGCCGGCGATCGCGGCGATCACCAGCGGTCGCCACATGGATGAAGCAAATGAAGAGGTTCCGGAAGCGAGAGAAATGATAACGAATGGAAATTGATATTGTGTGGGGATATATGTGCCGCCATTATTGACAAGAACTTCTGCTATAACAGAAGGATTTGTTGGCAGCAGCTTTCAATGAGTAGTTCTTTCGCAATTCCACCAAACACTGATCATTGCCTTCTGACGAGGTAGTTCTCCTTTTGGAGGTGGAATCTATGGTCACCGGTGTCCGAGCCATGTACATTTCCTCATGTGATTTACATAGGAAGCCCACTTCCTGTCACTGGTAACCAAGTTGGGAAAGCGAGCGCACTCTGTTAAAAGCCAAGGAGTTGAAATGTGCACCTAATACTCTTAGAGATGGTGGAGGTTTAAGCAGTGACGAATACATGCGCCATATTTCCTTCACTCTCCGAGTAGATATAGATGAACAGTTATTGTATCTTTATAGTCCTAACAATACGATTCCTCTACCACCTCGCGGGTATCACGCTATGAATTCCATTCAATCAGCTCCGGGAGACGCTAGAAATTCATCTCACCTTATCGGTCGGATCGCGGTCTGTCTTAAGTCCAAGCCACCTTCTCTTAACTTGCGGAATCAAATCTTAACCGTATGATAAAAGGTAGAGAAGAAATCTATCGTACGACATATGTATGTCTTGGGAAGCTTCGCTTTCGTTGCTGTTCTTCCTGAGCACACAAATCTGGAGCAGCAGAACATGCTTGTACTTAATGGCGATTTTTCGGTAATAATCATAACAGAATACTAGGACAAACATGTGTATGTAGGCTACAGACTGACCTTCATATATGTATGTTTTAGATAGAAAGTTCCGGAGAAATTCCAGAAATTCTGGCAATACACGAAAGTGAGTGGCGGGAAACTTTCGCGACAACCTAGTATTTTGTACTACTTGTATCAATAATTCAAACAATTATTGAATGTCATCGCGTTGACTTCATTCATAAGAATGTATTTATAAATTAGTATGGTTTACCCGCGAATAAATACAGGGACATAAAAAAGGCATAGTCATCAGTAGTTAAAGGGTTTAACTACAATATGTTATTTCAGCAGAGAGCTGCATTGGTAGTTGTTGGTTCTGTAAGTATTGGTTTTTAAATTTAAGAATGAATCAATCAAAAATAAAAAGAAGAGGAGAAGAAAAACGACAGGAGACGTCCTCCTGGAAAGAAAGTGACGTACGGAAACTCGTATCTATTTTTTACAAGTTCCGTTAGAGGGGGTGCAAGCGATTGCCTAGAATTTCGATAAAGATGGATATCTGAAAAAGGGTGTGTGGCTAAACTTTGTTTCGATAAAGCGTTGAGGAAGCGTCTCCATGGCGAGGTAGCGGAAGAGCTGCGATGTTTTAACAGATCCATGAGTCGTGGACGATGAATGTTATTGTTTTTGCAAGGCGATGAGCCTCTCTATGGGCATAGTGCGCTTAATCCGTATGGATGCGGTTTCTCCTAATTTAAAATGTCTTTTCGTGGGATCGTGGTAGCGCTCGTTGTTCCGCTGCGTATACGACCAGCAGATGCGTAAAATCGGCGAAATTAACTGGAAGGCAGAGCAATAATCAACGCTCATGCACATGGTCATTCCTTCAGCGAGAGCGCTTGTAATGAAAGAATTTCAGGAATCGTGAAGCTAGCGCGGCCACTGGTCGGCCCGATGACGGAGCGAATCCGCGTGAACATCCACACGAAGTCGCGGACGGGCGTGATCCTGGCCTACAACGTGGCTATCATCGAAGTGCACGTGTCGCGGTACTACTTCTGAGCCGGTCGGCCTAGCCATGTGTAACAATGTTTGTTGCGTTCGCGTGAGCGTTCCAGCGTGATCGCTGAGCTCTCGCCGATGACTCTGCCCAGTTTTTGCCACTTCCGACGTTTGCATGTTCGCGCCGATGTATCTAGTCTCTAGCGATACTCATTACCGTTTGTTTACCATGTTATTCTTGCGATATATTTAATAAATGTAATAATCCGATATAGGGATTTCCTTCTGTTTCCGGCTAACTTTTTGAAGGCCCGAATGCTGAAACAGTCCTGATGGAATGAGGGAAGAGCCTGTGTAAATTTCCTGAGTACACTCTAGACTTTCCACTGCAATGTTCGATGTAGAATTTCTTCAGTAGCAGCAAAGGAATTTTTGTGCCCCAATGCTTTGATGCACAAAGTTTTCGCCGAGAATATTTTTGAAGGCTGCTGTAGGCAACATAGGTATCTGCACAACCTCTAAAATTAAAATTGTTCTATAATTCGGATGCAATTTCTGCACACGCTCAAAAACCTGTTCCTATTTTTGTCGCTGCTATACTCGAGAGTATAGCAATTTCGCTCGCTGCGATGTGGCAACAGTGGTCTTTATGCGTATCGATCTTGGCCGGGGCGCGGCTGGTGCCGCTCAATACTTATCAAAACTATTGTCGCTGCTGTCGCAACAATGGAAAGCGCTATACTACCCGAGGTGTATAGCGGCCTTCAGAGAAAAAGCTAGCCCTCCTATTTGACATTTCGAAGGCAGATGCAGATGTTGATAATCGTTTATGGAAGAGAAAGTGGCTCAATAGTTTTTGCTTGATACTTCGGCGCAAAAATATGAATTTGCAGACTTCCGTGATCCCTCTCATCTCCACATTACCTACGCGTTACATCCGGAACTGTAAAGCAAGGGGGAGCTGTCGAAAGCATGAAATAAAATATAGTATAAAAATAATAAAAAGATAATAGGAAAGGGACAGCGTAGAGTTTGCGACAGCTTTTCCGAAGTCTACAGAAAAAAGATCATGATGTCTTGCATCTGTTTCATCCTAATAGTACTTTCACAGAGCATATTTCACATCAGAGAAAGGGTAAGTAAGGTCTACGCTATCCTTCAGGAGTTGGGCCTTCAAATTTCTCTTTTGTTGAGGTAACCGCGAAAAACAATGACGTAACGAATGCTAGATTCAAGGGTGCGGAAAATATCAAAGTCACACTATGTGATGAATGTATTATTACAGTATTTGCATTTCACTTACATCGGTCTCAACTGTTGTACAGATTCTATAATGAATTCCAGTGATTCAACATGTAGTTATCACCTGATGTGTTCAAGGTGCGCTATGCTACCGTTGAAAATTCTCATCATTTTTCAGCTTTCCGTGCGTAATCCAATACAGCCGACATATAGTGAGTCATTCGTTGTCACCATCTGACAAACATCGTACGGGAATTTTAGTTGGTTAATCGGTGCTCCAAACAGTATGTATTCTCCTCTTATCACTCGTACCGTAAATCTACACCCTCTTGCTCACTCCAAGAACATTTCTTTTCACCACAAGTTGCATGCGTGCATCATTGTTGTCTGCAGCTCCTGTATCCTCGTAAGAAGTGTGACTTCAAGGCATTCGAGGCCACGTTCAAGCTGGCGGACCTGGAATTTGATTATCGTAATTATACTCTGAAGAAAGTTTTTTTTTGAAGTTGAAAAGCGGGAACAAGGTCCACAATAGAAACCATCACATCTTCAAATTTCTTTTTAAAATAATGGCTCATTTCAACGCTCAGGTGTGGAAAATTATTCGATTCTCAAAAAGATTGTGAACACATCTTATTCGCAGCCACTCGCAGCAAATGCTTGCATATAATTACTACTCTATTTACATCTAGCACTCCCAAATCATAAAAATAGGGAAAAATCGTTTTTCCCTATTTTTATGATTTAAGCTATAAAGCTAATTTGGTGAGGATTTCATGAATCCCGTCCCTGAATTCAGTTTGTACAGTAATGCCAGTTTGTTTGGTTACGGTACGCATACCACGGGCATCGCAGCGATTATCATACAACTATGTTACAACCAAAATATTATAGATCTGGAACTCCTGAATAGCGTTTATCATATTTGAGATGACTGTGAGGGGTAGTTACCATTTATGGTGCATCTACCGTATCTATTACAAAAATGGTACTGCAGCCTCAAATGGGCGCTAAACTCATCGTCAACACGCAAAGTAGCCGAAATAACTGTTAGCAGCTTCCAGCAGGAAAACCCTACTGTTGAAGATAGAAGTCTGGCATTTTGACCAGTAGCTTCGCTACTTAATGAAGGCTATTGAAAAGATCATTCAAGATCTCATTGATTTGTGAGAATCACTCTCCACCATACCCCATACCAATGGAAGTGCACAAAGAAAAGCTGCTAGTCCTGTATGGGTACAGAGCCTGTCTAACATGATGTTACGACCTTTACTTGAAATCTGCTAAATGGTCTATCGAAGCTCAGAATAGCAAGTGCAGCAAGTGAAGGACCCTATGGATACCATGGTCTTGTGCAACTCGCGGTGCTGGTTTCAAATCCTCTTTTCCTGAACATGATGCCTCTGTAAGGAGTTACGTCCGTTTTTCGCAGCGGCATATGGTAGGGCTGTACCAGTGCAGGAGCACTAGCTAGCGCTACCAATTAGTTGCTGCGCAAAGCTACAGTCCTTGCCAAAACGAGGGACGAATTACGCATGCGGTTTCATATCGTCGAGGCCGCAGAATCGTGGCTGGATCAACTCGACCCTCCCACTTGGAGCATGCTCTCTCGGAGTCACGGAAGTCACAGAATCCTCCGTAGTCACGGAGTCACGGAATCCGCAGTCCATTATTATTTTGAGAAAGACTGTAAGCCTCTCGCTCGTCGTGAACACACTAGCGGGATCAAGGTCTGCCGTCTGCATTCCTTTCCTAAGCTTCTATTGACCATTTAGCAAATTCCAAGTATGTGATTAAACATCATTTTGGAGAGACTCTCTAATCATATAGATGTTGTCGTGAATTAGCAGCTTAATTTCATGCACTTCCCTTGTAAGAAGAAAATACCTACGTTAGTAAGGCAGCCCGTTCCCAATTTCTGGGCTCACAGCATGAGGTTACTCTTCATAGTTTCGCAATACCGTGATGAAATTTCTGTTCTCTTGACGAGTGCTCATTAATGGGAGAGCAATTTGGGTAGAAGCCTCAGCGAAAAACTACCTGATGATGATGAGGTCTTTTGCATGTGCATTGGTCAGCCTTTTCTGCAGCGATAGAAGTACGTAAATGATGGAGCGGAACTACCATGTCCTTTAGATTGGATGCCGAAAGAAACTCGTTGGGATTCATGGACTACTCAAGGAATAGTTTATCGTTCCTCCGTCCATTTCGGGGTTTTCAGCTCTTCGCTATTTCGCGTGCCGCGACACATAAAAAGATCAAAAGCTACTTCATGTCTGTGCCCAGTCTCACGTGATCTTCGCCAAACGTTCTGGGACACTATTTCCAGAATTTCCGAAATGTTTTCGTCATCTAGCCTTTTTTGAATCTTAGAAACCACCCAAATTCTTGATTTTATCCTGCTGTTATTGCGTATTTAGGCTATGACATTTTCACAATGCGAATAGGCTAGAATACTATGGTCATCGAAACATGGATCTCAACCATAAAATATTTTTGACCTACTGGACATTGCCTACTCTTTGCGAATGCCTACTCTTTGCGAACTGTACCATTTTCGCAGAAAAAGGAGATTTATTGACTTTTCTTGAGAACTTTGTGCTCGCCAGATAATTACGACGCTTGCAGTCCTCAAAAATTGCATGGGATTCGCATTAAGAGAATTTATACCACGCAAAGGTCCTGTAATTCTAATGGGTGTCAGAGTGGGAGTAACTACGTATGGGAATTCCCCAGTTAGCGATATTTGTGAAATCTCTTCTCATATCTCAAGAATGACGAATTAGCAACTGTAGTTCCACGACAGATTTGTCACTTCACTCTAAACATGGGGGACTCCACTATCCAGTAGACCGCACCGCTCGGTCATGTTGCAAAATTCGTTCCTTAGGACTCTGACTCTGCGTATCCGCACACTTGACTGAGATCACCGCTCTCATTCTCTATCAATTTTCTGGTATGGCTCGTGCAGGCGCAAGTAGATGCGAATCAGGGATGTCTGAAATTTTCCGTTTTCCAGTTGACGCTTTCTTTTTTTTCGGGATGCGAGGTTATATTTCTGCGCAGTCGATGCGGATCAATGTCGGAAATTCTTGTGAATGCTTTTTTTCCTCTTCCAAAACAACCACTCACTTCTGCTTATGATTCAACTATGCTGTATATTCTCAATAAACTGTGAGTTCCACAAATTAGCTGGTTCCGACCATTTTAACAAAAAAAATCTTACTCTCCTATCTTACTCAAAAGAGAGCTCCTAACCAAAAATTACGCTAACAAAGAAAAAAGCACATAGAAAAGGAATTTTGTTGTGTTTGGGACATTGTCGTCGCAGCCATGTTTGTTATACCCCATTGAACGGAAGGCGACACTTCATTTTGAAGTATCCTCCTGACTCCTGGCAGACTCTGGGAGGCTAATTGAAGTTGCAGAAGGTGACGCGCAGGTGGTTAGGGTCCAACTGTTCCCTAATTTTTGAAGCGTTCCTGTAACAGATTCATTTTCCAGTGATGTGTGTAGCAAGCCTATATCTCGGGTACTGCTTAAAGCAACTAATCTAGAACCAGAAATTGGGTGACTCTTGACTCCTAGAGACTCTTAGAGAAAGGCAATAGGTGCTGGAATTTATTCTTGCCCAGATCCTAGACGTAACGTGACTTGAGTATAGCTGTGCTACCCTGGTAAAAAACCTGGATAAGACAACCCAACTGAGTTCGATAACGAAGCAAAACGAATTTTTTAAAGCCAAAATACTTATTGTTATGGCAGTTTTGGGCCACCCTGTAAGCGCGTGAACGTGGATATTATGTTAAATTCTCGCACATCGTGTAGGTGAGAGACGGTAGGAATAAAAACATTAAAGGTAGTGTCTCACCTCTTGTTGGGTATCAAGATATCCACAGATTCAGGTGCAGCTCGAGTCGCTTATTCCAATGATGTGCTTGATGTCTGAAGACACCCTCAAAAACACCTACTTTTAAGGCAAAATTATGTAGATACAGGAGCGGACGAGTTTCCTTGCTAGAAAGCTAGCAGAAGCAGAGCTGAGAAGCTGAAATTACACATTAAAATGAACTTCTTAGCAGCAGCTATTATCAAACAAACAAACATTTCCGTGTTGAAAAACCATGCCGCACCCTCAGTGAGCTCTTGCTGCGGAATGAACCCTCTCGTCCATTGGCCGAGAATTTCGAAATTCTTGGCCAGAAAACCCCTAACTTAAGGAGTTTTCGACGTTTTCACGAAACTCAAAGTACATCTTTGTGCTTAGCGGCTCGCGTATTTTAGACTGAGATGGGAATCTCGAATGCGGACCATGAGCTGAGACGCTACCTTTAAACTGTGCTTTGTTTTTTGTCCCTCTCGCCATTCTCACCCCCAGTGTAAAATAATGAGTTTGCGTGTAAAAACTGCAGTTGGATTAGTTTTGAGAATTAGACGTTGTCATCAGAGCGCTCATGACTTCAGCAAATTTGTTCCTGCTGTCTGCTATCAATTCGACTACCCACTACGAAGCAATGTATTTTAACATGATATGTTAATGAAATCATATACGCATGTACTTCGTTTGCCTCCGATACGCATGTAGGTACATAATTTAGTTGGAGGGATTATATCAGGTACAGTGCTTCAGGGAATAAGGTGCACATCATTACACAAAACGGCTCATTCGTCGAGAAGTTGTCTTCGCGTCCGCATACTACATGTAATATGTATTACCATAAGGCTCCTAATGCTCCTAAGGTTTTATTTTGACTCAAGAGTTGTTAAGTAGCTTCGGAGGCATAGCATCGTATACCTAAATATCAGCGTAGACTCGTTACTTACTCGATCGGAAAATTTTTCACACCTGCTAGCAATAAGAATGAACCCAGTTCTAGTTTAGGAGTTGTGAAAGTCCCTGGATTCTGGCGTCAAGCACCCCATTAACTTCTAGGTTTTCGACAGTAGTTGTCTTTTATCAAGCTATGGCATGTTGTTTTTGTTCCTCTAAATTACTCATATTTCGAACTCCTCCCAACTTCCGACTTCCGAACCTTTAGTATTACGAAATTTTTTCGCTTCACCCCCACCACTTCCCGAATCCAGAAAGTGTTAGCCTTTCATCAGTACCGTTAGCTCTGCCCTGGCCTCTCGAAGTCCAAATAAATTCTTCATTGCACTTACAGGAATGATTTGACGGTGACGCTTACTATGAACTTATGGGCAGAAAATTCTGTCGAGATTAAAGATATATTTTTCGATCATATTCATGTGAAGGTCGTCGCCTACTTATGGAGTTTTACTTCAGTATTGTAGTTATCTGGAGCCTGTTTGCTTTGTTTTTATTTCGATGATCGGCAGCTAGATTTCCAACTATGGTCATACTTGGTTAGTGTAGGGTTCAAGATAGCAGGACTAGTTGGAATATTCGAGGGTGACCACAAGAAGCGATTGTGCATATGTACTCGAGACGTGAAAACTCTGTATTTAAGAAATGCGTACATCAAATTCAAATAGATATTCTTTGTTTTTTTTTTAATCAGATTTCATCAGTTTACTTTTTTGTGTTCAAGGCGGTTAATTTTCTGAGAACGTAACTGGTGACAGCGAAATAAGCACCTTCCAAAAGTGGTTTCCCTGTTCCGTTTTGTTCGGGATTTCTTTTTGAGTTCAGCTGGTGCAGAGGTACATATGCACATCGTACGTACATAAGTCACGTAGCAAAGGAAAGTGGAGAAAATCCGCTCTACGATTTCCTGTTACCCTAGACTGGGATAACATGAAGAGTTTTTTTTTTGACATTCATGTGATCGCAAAATGGTACGCACAATATGCATAGGAATTCTGAAATTTGCTTGGTCATCCGATATGAAGAACTGAGATGAATCACCGATGCAGTGGATCTATGCATTTATTTCTGTTGTTTGCCTTCATTCATTGTGCAGAGAGTAAAGGTGCTGGTGTGTCCCTTTTCACTCCATGTCTAATCTTCCCGCCTCACTCTAACGCACCATCTAGTGTGGACAAATGCAAATTTTGTGTCCTTCTTTGCCTATATTCAAACGCATAGCAGTTTTTGTCAGCTTCCTGTCTAAAAAATGTCGTAGGAGATGACTGCACGCACTAAATTTCTTGCAGCTGCAAAAACGACAACTTTCATGAAGAAAATGTCCTTTGGCTGCACTTTTTCGAAGGAAAACCCCACATTATTGCCCACAAGATATGAAATATTCTAGTGGAAACGTTCCTCAGTATTAGAAACACTAATAAAGAATAGAAAATAAGATTGTTTGCAAGTTGTTAGGACATTAAAAGGGTTTGAGGGAACATTTCTCAGAATTGCGTTTCGTTCCCATCTCCTATAGCCGAAGGGGACGAAGTGGATACCCGTTGAAGATTTGCTCTGGTGAGAGAATGTTTAACCGTAGACTTTGGGAAATGTGGTGTTATTTCTGCATATATGGTATGCGTCCAAACCCTACACAATCGCTCGCTAAGCACTAAAGAAGAGAAGAATAAAAATCTGGTAATCAAATTTATTCTGTTGTCAGCTGTGAACATGAATCCTACTTTGAACAACACAGATTCCTTGTATTAAGGGGAGTAGCTTGGATTGAAGGAGCGGATGCCCACGCAAATGGTTGATGCTGAGTTTCTCGGCACCACTCCAGCAACGTTTAGAAAATTGTTTCCACTAAGATTATACGAGTGTTAGGCTCTGGGATATCTTCTGAAACTTTCTGCGAAGAGTAAAAAAAAACGAAGACGCCGTCATTCGTCTTCATCCTCGCAAGCAGGGAGGGGTGCTTCCTTTTCACGATACTTCGATCACCCTGAAAATCCCAAATTAGCATATATGTATTTAAATATGCAGACGCAGTAAGTTTATAATAAAAGAAGCAAGAGATTGCATTACATCTGGGCAAATAATATTCAACAGCAGAAATAAATGATTGTGAAATGATTGTTCCCTCGTTTGCGCGAAGAAATTTAGACCACTACTAGTGCTACTCATTTTTCTAACTTGGTCACATGCAAAAGATCCTGATGTTTTTTATAGATTTTGTAGCAGAAGTCCTCCTCTATCAGCCAGAGGAATTTGACGCACCTATACTCGAAGGAAGAGAAGTTGTAGAACAAAACCGTTGGCAGAGAAATTCATACATACGTGCGTGCCGGTGTCAGCACGTACCTTCATTGCTATTTCCGGAGTTCCTGCTCGAAAGTTACTGAAGGAACCCTTATGGGCCTAAGTGTTACTTTCCAAAACTTCTTCAAAAACAACCACTTACGTACCGTTCAGTTTCCTTTTTATTCCTGTCCACAGACTTTTGATCCAACCAGCGTGGACATGCTTAGGAGTAGCTATTTTCCTGAGGCATTACTCTGTTTGTAGACAATCTGTAGTTGTTGTTGAATAACACATTTGACGAACTACCTTTTGAACAGGATATACTCCGAAGTTCTCTGGAATTTATGAAAAATATGTGTCCCATAGGCAATGATCTATCTAGGATTCAGACAACACACAGGAAAACTTACTTTTCCTTTTGCTGCTTCCTCCACAGCATGCGCTCCAGGGCAGTGAGTTCCTAAAAGGGTCGGCACGACTCCTAAAAAGCCATCATGCAACTCTCCAGGATAGACTCATTTTCACTTCCAGCACCAGTAGTGCACGCAACAGCTGCCGGCTCCGTATCTGGTTACTCACTGGCGCCGGATTTAGCCTCAACTCTATGCTCTGTGGACTTTGATACTGGAGCTCGTCCTTGGAGGCGAAGGATCGGCCGCGCAGCTCAATCGGAGGTCGCGCTCACGTCCCGAGAAGGCCCTGATTTACTCTATTCAGCTGTGTCCTTTGCTTCGTGGCGGAAACGTCCAATAACACGGGCTCGTCCCGAAATCATCGATTTGGTTAGGCTTTCATCACCGGGGTGAGTGTGGAAATCCCTAAAAAACTTCGCGGCTTCCCGGCTCTGGGAGGCGTAGCCCGGAGCAGCGTGGCGAGGACAGTTTGATTGAGGACAGCGAGCGTAGTTGGGCTGTTCGCTTAGGGCGGTCTGCCTTTGGTGCTCGCAATTTTCTATTCCGGAAGGGCACGCCACTGCTGGCCAGCGTCGCAACCCATTTGATCCCACAGAGCAGCAGATTCCTCTCCTCTGGACTCTGCATGCAGACCTCCTTCCGCTCTGCAGCCAGTGCAGGGCTGTTCTTGCCGGATTATCACAAGGGCAGGTGTCAGCGCGCAGAAAACGCAGGGGAAACGCCTTCCGGCTGGTTCGTCTTTAATTGCGGGGCAATCGCGTAATAAGGGGATATGCAAATACGGGGCAATTGCTATTCTAAGCATGATTCTTGCATCGACTGCAAATTAGCCCCCGCCCAGATTGGATTGTTTGAATTTTCCCAGGGTGGTGTGTGGCTGCACCCTGCTGTTCTCAGATTTATTCCTGTGCTTCCCTCGTATTTTCCTCATCTCCGTGACAACATATGTCGTTGTACTCTCATGCCGATGTGATTTCTCTTCTTTTTCCACAGGGGAGTCGCATACGTCGTCACATCGGACTGGGCCCGATGAGATGGTGACGCTACTTGCGTTGGCATTTGCGGTTTGGGAACTTGCAAATGCCGGTACACCATTTGGTACGTGAATTTTGAATGTATATTTTAAGAATTATTTCATAGCAATTCTCTCTTGGTTACAAAATTCATCTCCAGCTATTTTTCTATCAGTATTGCTAAAGCAGTACCTGCTTAACGGCAGAATCCTCTCCATTCCTTCAACTTATTTTTTCGTCAGTTGCTCCTCATTCATTTCGGTTATCTAAGTGTTTGGCGCGTCCTCTACCATAACAATTATAAGTAAGTAATTGGACAAATCCTAAAAATTTGTGCCCACCACTCTTCTTTGCCTTTCTTCTCTTCTCTCACCATTCCTGGTAATGAACAAATTACAATGAAATAAAAGGAGCGAAAAAAAACGCATTTAGTTTCTCTTCTCCCCCTTACGGCCACCGCACCCGTCATAGTTTTAAAAGGCGCCAACTCGTAACCTTAGTTTCCTCTCAATTTTTTCGTTCTCCCAGTATTTCTAGATGTCGTACCGGGATTCTCCCTCTCCGAGTGAAAAGTGCCTGCAAAAGTGCAGCACAGCAAAATTTTCTGTCTGAAGCAGCTTCAAATTATTGGCTTGTCATACATAGCGATATTTCTTTATATTATCTTTTTCCCTATTTTTTTTTGAAAAAAATATACATATTCACTTTGTATAATCATTCGAAAGCACGTTTTCTGTAAAATAATATCATCGTCACGGTCTTTCTCTGTAACCCAAATTTACCCTGAAGCCAATCATCAGAAATTGAAAAAATGTTTAGAACACTGAGGCGAACAGTCTGTGTATGCAATTGCCATTGTAGTAATGCTCTTTAGGAACGCTCCAATCACTTAATTACAGGGTGGCCGAAAATCACCTGTGCACCTACCTAAAATTGAATAAAATTTTAGACAACGACTGAGTTCTGGCGAACACAGTTCAGATATTATGTAGCCCTTATGATGGCAACGCACTAGCTGTGAGATAGATTTTCATGTGCTGGCTTGCTAGAGTAGAGGACTTCCAAACACAATCCTGCCGAACTTTTCATCCACCATTGGGAATCGCTCTAGCCCACATCTTTTTCGTATACATCAAACTTCACAGTTTGCTTGCCTTTGTAAATCAGGACCTCTTCTGTTCACTTCTAAAGTTTGGGATCGAAAGATTCTGTTGTGTCACAGCAGTAACACAAAATAGAGTGCTAGTTTTGTAAACGAGAATGGGGCTATGGCGTATTTTAGCTTCGGAGCGCATGTATGCCCACGGATAGAGAAAAATCCGAAAACTGTTCGATAATTACTAATCAGCAAAGGTTCTACAAACTTCTCTCAAAATCTGAGCACAAGATGGTTCACGGTAAAGTTTTAGCGTCAATAAATATGTGCACGGGTAATTTTCGGCCACCCTGTATCTATTGACTTATTTATTTGTTGACTAAAAATGCACAGTCTACTAATGTACATACAAATATAGTTCATAACCAAGTACAGCGACGACTACAAAAACTATCTAAAGGAACAACATACAAAACTTTTGGGAGAAAAAACTCAAAAATCACACACAAAATGTGACATTCCTCTTGCACATAGGTGTAGAAACTAGGAATGCAATTAATCTAACATGCCCATAGCCTTTATACATCATCCAAAAGATTTCGAAATTTTGACTTCATTTGTTCCTTTTTTTTCAAGCAAATTTCCTGACGACAGTTCTAAATGTTTCATAACTTCCAGGACCACCGAAGCTATTAGTGCAGCCCCCAGAAGAAGTCTGGTTCCAACTCGACGACAATCTTAGCCCTCATGCTCGACCAACTCTAAAGTGCCAGGCCTCAGAAAACGCTGAATCGTGGGTTCCCTCCTCTGCCAAATGCATTAGACTCATCACGTGACACATTTTTCTGCAGATTCGTTTGGTTCAAAAATGGACGTCCTCTCGAAGTTGGCGGCGACATCGAGTGGGTCAGAGCTGGACAGTCCGGGACCATACAGTTTGTACGCCCGAGGAGACACCACGAAGGCTACTATCAGTGTTTTGTTTCGAATATTTTCGGTACAGCAGTGTCGAACAAGGTTCACCTGCGCCTGGGAGGTTCGTTCATTTGATTCTCATTGTAAATCTTTTTTTGAGGCACCATGTACATACGTAGCCTTCTTTTCCGCGAAAAATCAGATGTTGACAAATTCATTTGAAAAGTCGAAAAGGTGTTTGGGTATGTCAGGGTTCCGAGATGCGCGTCGTCGTGGTATTAGTCGCAAACTCAGACTCGTCCTTTAAATTTCCTAAATCCTCGAACCATTCATCAACGCAAATTCCTAAAATTAGCTACCTCTTTCACGGAGGAGTCTGTTCACCGAAAATTCGCAGTTCGGGTGCCGTCGATGTTGGATTTGAAAGGGTTTTGATGCAGCATTGCTATTTCTTTCGTCTGACGAGCTGAAATAGATCTTTGCCAAAGGCACATGCCTGCCAGACTGCAGACTGCAGTAGAAACGCGATTGCGGAAGTTTGATACGCAAAAGGGCAGTACGTCTAGCCAGAGGTTGGCCTGTGACATGACTCCAGAGACATTATCCCTGCAACTAAGCGTGAAGTCTTGGAAATGTTTTCCAATGGGCAACTTTGACGGTACAGATATCACCCCCAGCAACTTCTAAAATGGTTTCGACAGCAATTTTCACCAAATGCGACATGGTCGATTCTAAAAATTTCAATAATTCCAGGTACTGGATGTAAATAGTTGCAGAAACAGCTGTTTATTTGACGCATAAGCATATTCCTTATTATCTTGGGCATGAGCCAATGAACCACACATCAGCTGCCTCTCCCAGCCTTAATCCCCGACAGCTTTGAGTACTCGGGATTTTTGAAAGTGACAGTGTATGAAGTTTTAGAATAAGAATGCAAGTGTCAGTATGGGTAATTCTCCACTTATTCCCAATACTTTTTTTTGCTAATTTTTCTTTATTAAAAAATTGATTTTAAGGACTATAAATTTCCAGCAGCCTTTGCTTATTTGTTCAGAACAAATTAAGTTATTTAGGCTGAACTGGTAAACAGTAATTACCGAGGAGTCGTTTGTCGGGGTTTAATATTGCCATAATTAGCTGATTGAAGTGCACAACTTCTTTCACGTTGTTGTTATTTTGATCTGAATTAGTGGGAGACAAATTTTTGCACCAGGAAAATTAACAAGATCTAATTCCCATCAGGAACACATCAGTATTCACATATTTTTCGTTTGCTGTGCGACTAGACAATTTGTTTGTGATGGTCTCCATCGAGGTACCTCAACGAGAATATGGACCGGTTTGTGGGTATTAATTCCATAAAACGAATAAAAAAACGGAAGAACGGAAGAAATTACAAAAATAGTGCCAGAAAGGCGATTTTAAACTAAAAGTGATAGTGAGTATAATTCCTGTCAAGGTCGTGCTTATAGGTATTTTTATTTGTAGATTGGGTTCATTTCCCGTCAGATGGCCCTTCAAAACAAATTTCTTATGCTCGTATGAGAAAATGGATACACTTATCCTTTTGCACCAAAAGGTGCCGCTGTCATTGTCGGTCTTCCCGATATACGTACATAGATGCTACCAGCTATATAGCAAAGTCCCTAGCCTTGTTCATTTCTGACGCGCTAGAGCTCTATTTAATTAGATTCGAACACACCATTCTTCCGGCCATAATTCTTGGTCCGCCGAATTGACTTTTGGCACCCGCATCTCGAGAAGAAATGGCGAGTCCATTGAGGGGGTAAGCCGGATTAGCCGTCGGTTCATTTTGCGCGAAGCCACCCCAGGGATGCAGTGACCGTGGTGTGACGTGACGTAATTCTGTTAGCAGCACTGTGTTTAAGACATCGCTGCGCTATTAGCGCAGATGTTTGCCCTCAACGCTCTTTGTTCGGAGAGGCATCAACAATAATAGGCTACTGAGCGAATCAGGCTTCTCATCGCTTTTTTTTGATGACGCCTGAGCGGAGAAAGATGCCCACGGGCGGAAATCTCGTTGTTTTCTATCAGTACGGGCTAGAGATCGGGTGTTGGTCTGGTGGTGACGGGAAAAACACTCTGATTAGATGAGGACGAGACTGCTGGCCCTCGTGGGAATCGCGCGCGATGCATTGCGCTCAATGACAAAATCATCATGTGTACTGGGTAGGAGACGGCGCGAAGTAATTACCAGGGCTGCTTTCGGAAAGATAGAAAGACCATGTGCACTGGAGGAGTCAAATCGCACTTGTTTCAGAGCTTGAGCACTTCCCACAACGACCCGTGCGAAGGATCCAAGTGACGGAGGGCGAGTCGCTGACCGTCGATTGCGTCGCTCCACGAGGGACACCGCCACCGACCTTGTTCTGGCTCTATAGGCATGTTGATTCTACTATACATACATAGAATAATGAAAGGGAAAGCTTAATTTGTAGTAGTCCTATGCTCGTGACCAAGAAGTGAACCACAAGTATAATTTTTTAAATCTTCTCATGTCAAATTCATACTAATCAGAGCTTGGAAATCAAAGAATATTTGAAATTTACCCTCATCAATGTTTTATACTACCTCCGCGGAAAAGTTTTCGAAAATTGGTGAAAAAATCTACTCATTAATATACTATTAATATTATATTAGTATATTAAAGGTAGTATAAAAATAGTAGATTGAAAAATAGTATACGCATGCACGCGTATACTATTTTTCAATCTTCTATTTTTTCTACTTCGCATTTTGTGAGCATTCAAATAAACAAGTAAACAACAGGCGATTACTAGTATGGTTCGCCTGAATACTAGTGGCTCCACTTTAGCGTTGGCGAGTAGGATTTGCGGCTTAATACTACATCCATGAGATTGTTCACGATGAAAAGATTTATTGCGCGTCGAATATGGTGCTACTAATGAACTAATTTACTCGAAAGGAGTGAAATAGAGACAGAACTCAAGGGCTAGAATACGCTGCAGGATTTGGGAAAGTACTACATATCTATCTATACACCAAAAGCAAATAAGCCGGTGATGTTTTCTGTGATAGCCAAACATTTTCAAGGGAAATATGAGAAAAAGATGTTGTTTGCAGATGCCATAGCCGAGACTTTTACCATGATTTTTACCGCTTTCTATCACCAGATACATGAACTTTCAGAACACCAAACTACGTATTTCGGCTGTATTGACAGACACTTCTCAAAAAATTAGCGGTAAATTTACACTTAACATCCTCATGTTCTTGTATTAGTGCTCCATGATCTCTGAAGCACATGCTGTGCTTCTCCTTGACGTTACTCTAAGTAATTTATTCTACCACAGTGCGATTTCTTAACAACATACATCTCGTTTCCCATGGTCTGGGATTCATGAAACTTTAAACACACAAGCCAGTGTTGGTTATCGTGTTTGGTTGCCTATTAATCTCCTTGAGATTAACAGACGCGAGTTGCAAGAGTCGGTGTATGGTTTGCTGACCCGGTCTTGCTCCGTAATGCATTTACGAACCTCAGCCCTAGATTTATCCTGATTTCTTTTTCTTCATGAGCCTCATGATGTTGCTCATTCTAAGGAACAACCACAAAGCAACGATTTTTGTATCTATAGCTTGAGCTATTTTCAAGATCAAAAGTTTCGGGATCTATGTTGTTACCTGGCGAAAAGGAGAGCACTTACCGTTCGGAGTAGTAGTATCAGTTGGATGCGCGCAAAAAGAGGATTTGCAACTGCGACTTGTCATTGCAGAGAGGTTACCATGATCAATTTGTACACTGACTTCATACATTCAAGCACGTTCAGTTGTACATTTGCCGACCTACGAACCGCAATATAGCTGCTATGTGAGTTGCCTACAGCGATATCCATTCGCGAAAGCAAGTTACGTAGCACCACTCAGTGTTTTTGGGCACATTTCGGCTGATTTTTTTACCCAAAGTGCAACTTCTAGAAGCCTCGAAGAAAGCTCCTTATTCTGATGAGCCAGCGAATTTTTGTTGCGCACGAGTCTGCTGGTGACAAACTGACTAATGGAGTCCTCGTGCGCATTACCCTTGCTAATTCGATAAGCCAAGGGGCTCTGTGGAGACACGGGAATTTTCTGGACATGAACCCTTGATGAATAATTACGTTCTTATGTATGCATGTGTGCGTTAAAACGGACGAAGAGATTCATTGGGTATTAAATGGATAGAAGTTGGCAAAGAATTAATTTTGAATAAATTGTTGTGATTTTAAACACATAGTGAGACAAAATGCATGAAATTGTAGTACAAATGTTGTTGTTTTTTTTTGTCAAACTAGCTTAATTTTCATGACTGTATTTTTGTGCTATCATGTGAACGTCAAGCGAAATACAAATCATTCATGTTCTAATGAAAGATTGGCTGAGGTAAAAGAAATTCCATGAATTTCAGAATTGTAGGGTACTAAAGGAAAGTGTTCCCTAGTCATTCGTTTCATCCCAGTTGTGCTTACGGGAAATTATTTTTCAGGAATAGCTGTTCCTATGAGCTTAGTGTCAGTATGATGGAAAAGCTCTTGTGCAGGGTTTATTCTAGACTGTTCACTAGGTTTCATCACCCGGTATAGAAAGGGTTCTCCCATGCGGGCTTTATTTTGGATTTGAAAGCAATATTGTTAACGTAGACGTTACTTTCTACAGTCTTATTATCCCATAGTCCAGGATGTTGAACGCCTTAGAACTCGCTGTTAACGATTATGTTCAAGGTGTTTCTCCTTAGGGACACAGAACAAGGATCCGTGATAGAAACGATCCGCAGGCCTCACATCACTGTTGATGGAGATGGAAAGCTGCAGTTCTCCTCGGTTGAGGTGCACGACGGGCGACCGGTGAGTTACCAGCAAGTTCCGGTTGCCTACACTTCACTAAGTTTGTTACCTCCTAGAATCTCGTCTATGAATGTGCTGCCGCATCTCCAGTGCTCCATGGCGAGTATCGTTCTGGAGACCACGTGCAGTTACAGGTGACCCCGAGAGAAGGTTTGTGAATTCCTCTGCTCCATAGCATTTCACGGCCTTCTGAGAATGAACAAGGGCTAGGATTTTCTGAAATAATGAAGAAATCTTTGCATATTTTGTCACCTTTTACCTTGTTTTGAGCGCAAAAAACACGCTGCTATATTGGGAATCGGTGAAAGCGTCTTCCCAGCGCCCTTATCAAAAATGTATCAAGCGCTTAAGCATGGACCAGTATCCAGCAGAAGAAGAACGGATGGGATGCAAAATTCACGGATAAGAAGCTCTAAGATTCGTTTTCCAGCATTTCCATGTTTCTTTTCTGAAACTTGAACAATGCATTTTGTGCAGGATATTATCAACCTAAGAAACAGTGGCGAACGCAGACAAGGAAGGGAGGGGGGGGGGGGTGGACGCCCTCATCGCATGGAAATGTTGAAAATTCTGTGTTTTCTCATTCTAATAGTTTATTTTTAACATTATTTTTCGAACCCTTATGGTAGTTGCTCAAAATTAAAATTAATAATCTTCAGTACTTTTGATTTTGACTGTCTCGGTCCCTGAAGCAATCGAGGCTTCTGATTCATTACCAGCTTGGCCGAGCATTTTAGAGTCCTGCAGTCCGCCACTGCTAAGCGCCTAATCAGAACAACCTACACTAGCCCGAAAATTCGCGAGCAAATGCATGCATATGATTTCTCCGCTGCTCACTTGAAACTATGTACGTACTCCTGGAAATAGCTGCTGTTCTCCATCTCCATCAACAATTCTGCCTCCATACATGGTCCTTTAGTTATTTTGAGATAGCTGTGAACATTGTTTTCTGCGTTTACACTATGATGGTACCACGAGCATCATTATGGTATCTCACTTGACCATTAGAATGCTGAGAACTGCGTTCATGTTAAAGCAGTTTACAAAGTATGGGGTTTTCGGATGGTGCGATATGAAAATGCGATGCACTCACTTTTTCATGCCGCATCCCTCTTAATTAATGAAGAAGAAGAAAAACAATTTCAAAGTAGAAATCACATTAAAGATATGCTTTCCTTTCTTCATTAGGAGTAAACATTACATAAAATTTTGTCTCCCAATAAAACAGTCAAAGCTCCTTGGTCAATAAACTGTGGGCATCGAATGTTGCCCTTTCCTGCTATAACAGAGTTTACCACACATCGAGGTAACGGTCATTGCCTTAGGGTTGTTCGTTTTATCCGGCACCTCTTTTGATAATCTACCTTGGAATATTGATAGAATAAAAATTGAATATTTTTGTGGTCCATAAGCTCATCTGTAAAATCGAATATTCTAAGAATAAAAAGCATTACAGTCATTCTATTTCCCCTCTCCTCCCCTCTCGAATATTCAAATATGGAACTATACATCTGACATCAATTACATATCTATTATATCTCTAATTTATATCTAATACATATCTATTATCTAGTATAATTCATTCACTGATGTCACCACGTCACCATCTAGAGAATATAGCCGTAAGGTAACGAAATCACGATATTGTGTAGCGCTAAGCAGCAGTTACTATGTCAGGTTGATGTGACAAAGGAATTCCAAATTCTATGGATTCATGTCATATCTTCTTCTTCAGCGTTTGTCCCATTCGTTGGCACTGTCCGCTTTCCTGATCTTCTGATTCCATTTAGCTCTATCTGCGCCTGGTCTGGGTGGGCGCCCATCTGCACCCGTCCTTTGCCTCCTACATGGTCATTTTGACTATCTGCGATAACGATTGTGTTCTGCTGTGGTACTTTCGCTGTTTTCTCTCAAGCAACATTCAGAATTCATATCTGACCTGGTCACAACAGCCTGTCTGTGGTGCGTACGCCGAAAAGATGTGAAGGCGTTGATTTGCTGTGATAATGGCGACCTTCATGAGGCGGTCATCGAAACGCTGCACCTCAGCTACCGAGTCCCGGAAGCGTCGAAAGACGACTATGCCCACACCGGTCCTGGTCTTCGGACTGCCGTTGTTGACTACTTTGAAGCCGAGAGCTATGTCCTTCGACTTGTTACCAGACCATCTCGATTCTTGCACAGCGTACAAGTTAATTCGGCGATGCTCAAGTGTTGCTGCTCGTTCACATGAGCGGAGCAGCACTCGAGTTCGTTCGCAGTTATTCGGATTTTAATGCCAAATGAGACATCTATGTAAATGATTAACGGAAAATAACTTCTAAAATCCATCTGCTACGCTGAGCACGAGTGGTTTTTTGGCTCATTTCGATTTAATTTGAGGAGTTTCGCCACAAATAAGTTGTTGCGAGCTGGTCATCCGCCGTGATATTTGGCTGATCTTTGCCTCGGTTCTTGCCAGCTTCTGTGCGCTCGTGAAAAACAGCATTTGGCCATTAGTTGAGTGGGGATACTTTGATTTGTTGAGCAGAACTGCTTAGGCGGTTTTATGGCCGTTTTTGCCTAATCAATCGCCACGCCATTTGTGCGGCCCAACGAGTTCGATGAGTTATGGACCCGCCAACCACATTGCAGGACAGCGGCGAAAATTACTGCTTCCCAGTAGGAGTAAATTGACTGATGGCTAGGGAAATACCACCACTTCTTAATTTTCTAAGTTTTCTGTTTTGTGATAGAAGAGCGCCAAAAAGCAATAAGATTTATGAGCATTGATCAGCACTCACAGAACTTACATCACCAAACCACCCCTATGATTTTGCGAATACTCATGCAGATGGGCCTGGAGTGTTGTATTAGGAAATTGCGGCTCGATCGAGCCTTGGTATTGGTGAATTCACCCAACATGCCAATTGCAGAGCTCGGCCTTTCCTGGTGCAAAACTCTACACCCTATTGTAGATCCATCCATGAATGCGGTTTTCAAAACTGCATCCATGAATCAATTTTTGAAATTTCTCCTTTGCCTCAAATCTTGGGCCCACTCATCTCTAATCACCCCCGTTTGAAAAAATTCTGCTTTCTTCCTATTTGTTATTGAAGCAGTTCATGAATAGTTCCTACGAACCAATGGTTTAGTTGAGAGAAGTTGTAGTAATAAAAATAAGCAAAGCGAACGCGCAAGCAAAAAAGAGTTTATCAAATAATTCGATTTATCATTTTTTTTCGAACGGTCAGTATTTGGGAAACCTTGAATTCTTGAAGTTGTAACTTTTGGTGTTCGGTTAACTAAAAATTCGATCCACTGTAATAATCACTATTGGAATTTGAGCTCGAGTCCATTGAGGCAGATTTCTTGCCGAGAGGATTACTCGAAAAAAGCTGCACACATCTTTTCAGAACCAGTAACAACGGCTGTGCATAAACTGTACGTGAGCCCGGATGAAGTGACTGTCAAGGCCGGTGGCACCCTACGCCTACAATGCATCTTTGGCGGCAGGTCAGACACATTCCCAGTAATTTCAGCTGATTTCTGAATTCCCAAGACAAGAGTACAACTCTTTTGATGAGAACACTCATTAAAAAATACAGATGTTGTGCGTGATTCAGGCCACTTCCTGTGATTTTCTGGTCGAAAGTGGATGGTAACTTGCCGAAATCACGGCTGAAGGATCTCACCTCTCCTGAAAGTGATTATGGCAAGACGCTATTGGTGGAGAACGTTCATCCAGAAGATGCGGGACGATACGAATGTCGAGCTGGCGACCTGTCACATTCAGTGAATGTGCGAGTTTTGGGTGAGTGACGTCATCAGTTTCTGAGCCTGGTTAGCTCCTTAATTTGAGGCAGTGGCAAATGCGAGCCATTCTCCAATCCTTCTAGAAAACTTCGGGGGTTACCAGTTAGTCATTCGATAAGCTCAAACAAATCACTAATCTTGCGGGATTTCCTAGTCAGTAGAACACTTTTTTGCGGTTTTAAACACCAAACTTTGCCCAAATATAGCCGCTACAGTAGTCAGATGATAATCAGTCCGGGCTTCAAAAGCTCTAACATTTTTCTCAAGATGGAAAGAGTCCCATTGTTCCTTCTCAATTTTCACTACCAAAAATAAGTTATGTACGGTTGTGAGTACGAAAGCCAAAATGAGATTAGGAGGAAAACCTCTTCAAAAGGAGTCGATCAGGGCTCCCCTGTAGGGACCGCATCCTGAATGACATCGAGACTTTTTGTGAGGATGAAATTGTCACCTGGAAACGGTTACAAACCGGTGTGCTTTGATATCATGCCAACTTCCATTTTACAGCTGCACCATACTGGGATTTCGATCCCCCTAAGGACATCAGGCAATCGAAGAACTGAGCTGGAATGTCTGGCATCTGGACGTCCTGCTCCGATAGTGCGATGGAGCATGAACGGAAAGCCTTTACATGGTAATTTTCTCTATAAAATGTGTTCCTGGTTGCGAGCTTGCCACTATATCATCCTCAGAGCTTGGAGAAGATCCTCGACGGCTGCTCCTGGACAACGGTCGCGTGCTGAGGTTGTCGTCACTGAATCACGACCTCGACACCGGTGTTTACCAATGTAATGCTTCCAACCCTCTCGGATACGTCTATGCCAATGCGTTTGTAAACGTCAAAGGTTCATACTTTTTCAGTTTCGAAAACTTGGGCATCAGTAATTACGTTGATTCACTTGTTCCAGCCCATGCCCCTCGCTTCCTCATGCCCACCCACCGGGTTTGGAAGGTGGTGCTGAGAAGTACAGTTTCCCTGAATTGCGATGTCGAGGCAGCACCAGACCCCGTGGTGAGATGGGTGGACGCCGATGACACTCCGTTGAGGGTGATCGAAGGGAAAACACAGGTAGGAGTCCAGTAGAAGTGTTATCCAGGTGATGGAAAGGGCTTCCCAGTGAGAGGTTTCGAACAACGCAATTTATTCTCTCGCTCATTTACATAAATCATTCAAACAGTGTGCGCTAAATGTGCTAATCTTTCAATATAATTTCTACCAATGAAGGCTTGGGAATGTCACGTCTCCAAAAAGTTTTTTTTTCGACTGCCAGGGCAAAGCCATTAGTTTGATGGACAACGTGAAAATTAGGCGCAGCTTAGAAAAAAGCAGGTGACATGCATTCGGAAATTCCTGCACATTTGGTAAGGTATTGCTGAGAGGACAAGAAAAGACAAGATTTGCACAGTATTATAGCATAAAAAATGGGCTTGGTTGGTAAAACAAATGACATCTGAGTTTCAGGGAAAAAACATCATGACTTATAATAACGGGCTTACTTTGTGTGTGTGTGTGTGTGTGTGTGTGTGTGTGTGTGTGTGTGTGTGTGTGTGTGTGTGTGTGTGTGTGTGTGTGTGTGTGTGTGTGTGTGTGTGTGTGTGTGTGTGTGTGTGTGTGTGTGTGTGTGTGTGTGTGTGTGTGTGTGTGTGTGTGTGTGTGTGTGTGTGTGTGTGTGTGTGTGTGTGTGTGTGTGTGTGTGTGTGTGTGTGTGTGTGTGTGTGTGTGTGTGTGTGTGTGTGTGTGTGTGTGTGTGTGTGTGTGTGTGTGTGTGTGTGTGTGTGTGTGTGTGTGTGTGTGTGTGTGTGTGTGTGTGTGTGTGTGTGTGTGTGTGTGTGTGTGTGTGTGTGTGTGTGTGTGTGTGTGTGTGTGTGTGTGTGTGTGTGTGTGTGTGTGTGTGTGTGTGTGTGTGTGTGTGTGTGTGTGTGTGTGTGTGTGTGTGTGTGTGTGTGTGTGTGTGTGTGTGTGTGTGTGTGTGTGTGTGTGTGTGTGTGTGTGTGTGTGTGTGTGTGTGTGTGTGTGTGTGTGTGTGTGTGTGTGTGTGTGTGTGTGTGTGTGTGTGTGTGTGTGTGTGTGTGTGTGTGTGTGTGTGTGTGTGTGTGTGTGTGTGTGTGTGTGTGTGTGTGTGTGTGTGTGTGTGTGTGTGTGTGTGTGTGTGTGTGTGTGTGTGTGTGTGTGTGTGTGTGTGTGTGTGTGTGTGTGTGTGTGTGTGTGTGTAGAACGAAATTCGAGGGCGTGGCTTAGAGTGATGCCGACCACTCCACCATTACATGAAGAGTGCGCCGGCGCCCAAAGTGGGGGGAGACAGGTCCACTGCTGTGATAAGGGTGCGCCGGCGCCCAAAGTGGGGGACCGACGACGGCGCTCCTGTGATAAGGGTGCGCCGGCGCCCAAAAAGGGGGAGACGGGTCCACTGCTGTGATAAGGGTGCGCCGGCGCCCAAAGTGGGGGGAGACGGGTCCACTGCTGTGATAAGGGTGCGCCGGCGCCCAAAGTGGGGGGAGACGGGTCCACCACTGTGATAAGGGTGCGCCGGCGCCCAAAGTGGGGGGAGACGGGCATGCCTGTGATAAGGGTGCGCCGGCGCCAAAGTGGGGGAGACGGGTCCACTGCTGTGATAAGGGTGCGCCGGCGCCCAAGTGGGAGGAGACGGGTCCACCACTGTGATAAGGGTGCGCCGGCGCCCAGAAGTGGAGAGACGGGTCCACTGCTGTGATAAGGGTGCGCCGGCGACCAGAATTGGGGGAGACGGGTCCATGGCTGTGATAAGGGTGCGATGGCGCCCAGAAGTGGAAAGACGGGTCCACTGCTGTGATAAGGGTGCGCCGGCGACCAGAAGTGGGGAGACGGGTCCATTGCTGTGATAAGGGTACGCCGGCGCCCAGAAGTGGGGGAGACGGGTCCATGGCTGTGATAAGGGTGCGCCTGCGACCAGAAGTGGGGGAGACGGGTTCACTGCTGAGAAAGGGTGCGCCGCCGCCTAAAAGTGGTGGAGACGGGTCCACCACTCTGATAGAGGTGCGCCGGCGCCCAGAAGTGGAGAGACGGGTCCACTGCTGTGATAAGGGTGCGCCGGCGACCAGAATTGGGGGAGACGGGTCCACTGCTGTGATAAGGGTGCGCCGGCGCCCAAAGTGGTGGGAGACGGGTCCACTGCTGCGATAAGGGTGCGCCGGCGCCCAAAGTGGGGGAGACGGGTCCACTGCTGTGATAAGGGTGCACCGGCGCCCAAAGTGGTGGGAGACGGATCCACTGCTGTGATAAGGGTGCGTCGGCGCCCAAAGTGGGGGGAGACGGATCTACTGCTGTGATAAGGGTGCGCGCCGCCCAAAGTGGGGGAGACGGGTCCACGGCCGTGATAAGGGTGCGTCGGGGCCCAAAGTGGGGGGAGACGGGTCCACTGCTGTGATAAGGGTGCGTCGGCGCCCAAAGTGGGGGGAGACGGGTCCACTGCTGTGATAAGGGTGCGCCGGCGCCCAAAGTGGGGGGAGACGGGTCCACTGCTGTGATAAGGGTGCACCGGCGCCCAAAGTGGTGGGAGACGGGTCCACTGCTGTGATAAGGGTGCGCCGGCGCCCAAAGTGGGGGGAGACGGGTCCACTGCTGTGATAAGGGTGCGCCGGCGCCCAAAGTGGGGGGAGACGGGTCCACTGCTGTGATAAGGGTGCGCCGGCGCCCAAAGTGAAGGAAGACGGGTCCACGGCGTGATAAGGGTGGGCTGGCGCCCAAAGTGGGGGGAGACGGGTCCACTGCTGTGATAAGGGTGCGCTGGCGCCCAAAGTGGGGGGAGACGGGTCCTCATTGCTGTAATAAGGGTGCGCCGGCGCCCAAAGTGGGAGGAGACGGGTCCACTGCTGTGATAAGGGTGCGCTGGCGCCCAAAGTGGGGGGAGACGGGTCCACGGCTGTGATAAAGGGGCGTCGGCGCCCAAAGTGGAGGAAGACGGGTCCACGGCTGTGATAAGGGTGCGTCGGCGCCCAAGTTGGGGGAAGACGGGTCCACTGCTGTGATAAGGGTGCGCTGGCGCCCAAAGTGGGGGGAGACGGGTCCACTGCTGTGATAAGGGTGCGCTGGCGCCCAAAGTGGGGGGAGACGGGTTCACTGCTGTGATAAGGGTGCGCCGGCGCCAAAAGTGGGAGGAGACGGGTCCACTGCTGTGATGAGGGTGCGCTGGCGCCCAAAGTGGGGGGAGACGGGTCCACTGCTGTGATAAGGGTGCGCTGGCGCCCAAAGTGGGGGAGACGGGTCCACTGCTGTGATAAGGGTGCGCTGGCGCCCAAAGTGGGGGGAGACAGGTCCACTGCTGTGATAAGGGTGCGCCGGCGCCCAAAGTGAAGGAAGACGGGTCCATGGCTGTGATAAGGGTGCGTCGGCGCCCAAGTTGGGGGAAGACGGGTCCACTGCTGTGATAAGGGTGGGCTGGCGCCCAAAGTGGGGGGAGACGGGTTCACTGCTGTAATAAGGGTGCGCCGGCGCCAAAAGTGGGAGGAGACGGGTCCACTGCTGTGATAAGGGTGCGCTGGCGCCCAAAGTGGGGGGAGACGGGCCCACTGCTGTGATAAGGGTGCGCTGGCGCCCAAAGTGGGGGGAGACGGGTCCACTGCTGTGATAAGGTGCGCTGGCGCCCAAAGTGGGGAGACGGTCCACTGCTGTGATAAGGGTGCGCCGGCGCCCAAAGTTGGGGGAGACGGGTCCACTGCTGTGATAAGGGTGCGCCGGCGCCCAAAGTGTGGGAGACGGGTCCACTGCTGTGATAAGGGTGCGCCGGCGCCCAAAGTGGGGGGAGACGGGTCCACTGCTGTGATAAGGGTGCGCCGGCGCCCAAAGTGGGGAGACGGGTCCACTGCTGTGATAAGGGTGCGCGGCGCCCAAAGTGTGGGAGACAGGTCCACTGCTGTGATAAGGGTGCGCCAGCGCCCAAAGTGGGGGGAGACGGGTCCACTGCTGTGATGAGGGTGTGCCGGCGCCCAAAGTGGGGGAGACGGGTCCACTGCTGTGATAAGGGTGTGCCGGCGCCCAAAGTGGGGTGAGACGGGTCCACTGCTGTGATAAGGGTGCACCGGCGCCCAAAGTGGGGGAGACGGATCCACGGCTGCGATAAGGGTGCGTCGGCGCCCAAAGTGGGGGGAGACGGGTCCACTGCTGTGATAAGGGTGCACCGGCGCCCAAAGTGGGGGAGACGGGTCCATTGGGGTGGTGCAAAGTGGGGGGAGACGGGGCTGTGATAAGGGTGCGCCGGCGCAAAGTGGGGGAGACGGGTCCACTGCTGTGATAAGGGTGCGTCGGCGCCCAAAGTGGGGGGAGACGGGTCCACTGCTGTGATAAGGGTGCGCGGCGCCCAAAGTGGGGGGAGACGGGTCCACTGCTGTGATAAGGGTGCGCTGGCGCCCAAAGTGGGGGGAGACGGGTCCACTGCTGTGATAAGGGTGCGCTTGCGCCCAAAGTGGGGGGAGACAGGTCCACTGCTGTGATAAGGGTGCGCCGGCGCCCAAAGTGGGGGAGACGGGTCCACGGCTGTGATAGGGGTGCGTCGGCGCCCAAAGTGGGGGGAGACGGGTCCACTGCTGTGATAAGGGTGTACCGGTGCTCAAAAATGGAGGAGCGCCTGAAAACATAGCTACCAATGCAGGAGGGGTGCGCCGGTGTCCACTACTCAGGGAAATGTCATGAGTTAGGTCCATATTTGTTGAATCGATTCGATGGCGTCTAGCATCAATCGTGAAAAAAAACTAGATGCCGGACCACTGCGCGGATTAGTATTCAATCCGTGTGAGTCCTTCCTCCTTACGTCCTCCGCCGCGTTCTTCTCTTCTTATTTGTTTATGAACACACCGCACCCTCCACTTTTATATGTTCTAACTGACTCTTATCACTGACCAGTTATAACAAACAAAGAATGATAGACCACTTTCTGCGGTCAATCCAGGTTGAACCGGTTATATATAGTTACAAAAAGCTATTTCTGTTGAGCAAATGATAAAATTGCTTCGAAAAGGTGAATCCTCTTTGATAAGTGCATTTTTACATGGGAAAAAGCAATGGAAAGGGTGTGGGACACATTATAGCAAAAATGTGGAATAGCTGTGACTTTATTTGAATGAAGAAGGGATGAATGAAGTCATGCGAGCGAAGCGAGCATTAGGAAAAGTCTGGAAGTCCGGCGTCAGCCGGACGGCCAGACTGGTTATGAATAACTAATACGGTGAAAACAGGTATGGTAGCCAAATACGAATAAAGAAAGTGGTGAACGAGTAAGAAAAGTAATGTACATACGTGACTGAGTTGGAAATAATTTACAGGGGTATCAAAAAGTTTCCGGCCTCCGCTTGCCTGTTCCATATTCCTGTACTGCTTTGAGAGCGCCATGTAGGGTGAAGCCTTTCATGTTAATTTGCAAAGTTTCATGAGATTTCGTTAAACTTCCCAGGAATAAGAACGTTTTATTCAAGCCAAGGTATGGTTATCGCTCAAAAAATGTGTATCCAGCGAGGAGCAACCGACGAATTTTTGTTTTGTAAACGAAATTTATTGAACAAAATCTAAATGCGCCCCTGAATTCTGAACGAAGAGGAAGTCTTCTAGCATTCCCACATAAAATTTCGGAACTCAATATTTTTAGTGGAGTGACAATCGGTCAGAAACAGAGCGACCTCTGATCAACGAGCAGAGACAAGACGAAGACAGATTACTGTCGCTGTAGAAAAAATCACTGAGCGTCGCAGACAGGCTTTAGGTGCAGTAAGTGCGCAAGGACCTAAGCTATTCAAAACTTCCTTTGGAGTTTTTTTTAGGTTACCATCTAAGAATTTTAACCTTCGCAGAACATTGAGTCTTTAAAACCTTTTCGGCGTCCAACAAGAAAATTCCAGTTGAATATTCGGAGAAGATTTTTGGGAGTTTTGTAGAAAACGGAAAGGACATTCTGTAGTATATTGACTGCCAATAAGTGGCAAATTCACAGCAAAGATTTGAAGTCCCAAGCATGGAGTACTGGGTCAGGATGGGCAGATCTCTGAGAACAGTGCGATCGAACACGGAAGCGGGGGTGAAAATGTCTTGCTCAAAGTTCTGTGCGATAGAGAAAAGATTTTGTCACCTTACCACCTGCATGTAAGCCTTAACGAAGTGGATTGTTACAACGCTACTTTGATCCACACTTTTCGGAAACGAGTCAAGAAAAATGACGGCAGAAATTCAACCGCGGAAGTCAGGCTCTTCAATGAGACATCACTTTCCACAAAATTGTATTGCTTCATGACAATGCGAATGCATTTCGCTAATTCGGCCAGTTTGTAAAGACAGTCCAGGGACTAGATACTAGAATCCGTGAGAAAATCTGAAACGGCACTTCACCGTAACGAAACAAATAACGAAAAAGAGTCTGCTTTGGGTGTTTATGTTCGGCCGATAAAAATTCTTATAAAATTGGGTAAGTTCAATAAAATGACAAGATGAAGAGTGTTTTGGTCTTCGATGGATGCACATTTATTTACCCTAAAATTTCACTGCGGCAGCTACTCTGCAAGTGGTTCAGGCCGGAAACTTTTTTATACCCCTGTATTGTAGTCTCACCCACGAAGAATCTCTCTAGTCAGTGCTCGCTTCAAAATTCGGCCCACTTCCGTCGTGTGCTGAATAAAATTATTCAAATTCAGCATACCGATTTATAACTATGTATATGTACCAACTATGTATATAATGGTAATTGTAATTGCTTTTACAATTACAATTACAATTACAATTACTTGACTAAATAACACATCTAATGCATGACCTTGAATATTTGGTCGTTCAAAAATGTAATTGTGCAGAAAGGAAGTTTAAGAGGTACTCTATGATTGTCTCTGTTTCAAAAACACGGATTTATCGTCTGAAGAGTGCTTGTCATTTCGGTCTGTCAAAGCGTAGAAATTCGGTAGTGACTCTCTCCTCCATATGATTTCATGATTAGAAAAAAAAGAAAAAAATGACCTACCGGGAATTTGATCAATTCTTCAAGAGCAGGTACAATTTCAGCTTCTTGCCAACAACACCTTCATCATCTACGACTTGAGCAGTGCTGATGAAGGACTCTATTATTGCAATGTCTCGAACAAGTACGGAATAGGCCGAGCAACTAATAGGCTCCAAGTGTACAGTAAGTGCTTTTCATTGCAGTCTTATCCTGAACACGCTGTCTCATCTTAGAAATTCGAGAGTTTTACATGAAAAGAATCCTCAGGAGACGTCGATCACAGTCATGATTACTTGTACAAATGTAACATTGTAACAGAGCGAACACAAAAAATGATGGGTTATGTCCGGGGATACATTAGGCGCAACCACGATCGCTGCATCGTTGTGGGGGCTCATGCCTTACGAGGCGCCAGCTTGCACAGGCGCTGTCACATCCAACTACGGGCATGTCCTTCGTCTTCCGCGGCGGGACCGAGCACCGGAAAATACCACTATCTTTCCTTGGATTTCTTGTTTCTTGGTGTTTCGCGCTACTCCTCCATTAGTACGCGTTCTAGGTCCCTCAAAATTCGGAAATCCCCCAAAACCTCGAACTCGAGAATTTCCATACGTACATAGGTGCTACCTCGAAATATAGCTTTTTTTCCCTCTCAAACCTGAAGTAATTCCAGAACCGACTTACTTCGTAAAGATACCATCGCCGCAGAAGCTCATGCTGGAAGCGGGAAATTCGGCCGAACTTCACTGTGAAGCCATTGCTGATCCACGCCTGGAAGTTCACTACAAGTGGACAATCAATGGCAGGATAATCAATGAAAGCAGTATTTTTAAGTGAGTGCAGGAATTTTATTCTGTATATAGCCCATACCTGTGCAACTGTGAGTACTTCGTGGAATTTAGTATACTTCCGGATCGACTACGCATCAACTCGGCGCGGGGTCGACATTCAGGAGTTGTAGATTGCGCTGCCGTCACGGACGTCGACGTCAAGCTGGCGTCAATGAAACTGGTCGTGAAAGGTATGAAGCTGTTCCAGGAAAAGGCCATTTTGGTGCAATTTGTTTTTAGCCAAATGTGACTCATAAGGCCATAGTATGTGAATTTTTTCGTCATGGTGAGGTGTGCGCGCTGCATTGCAAAAAAAACTGAGTCAGAATGGTCTCCTTATTTTGACGGGGAATTAATGAGGATATGAATTATTTGACCATTTATGACTGGCCAATTGGGACCCAAAACACAGCTACAAATTCCGTTTTATGTGACCAAACCATGTGTGCATTCATAAGCTAATTTAGATGTTCCTGCTCACCCTGTGGTCGAGCCCGCAATATGCACTGAGAGGAAAGCGGTGATACGCTGGAGAGCAGCGAATGAGCACGGTGACCAGATCAAGAAGTACACTGTGGAGATGCACACGGATTTTCGCAAGGTAAAATCACCCGCGGATGACCTGTCAGCCATACCTCAGTGTCGTTTTTTTTTTTTCAGAATGTCTGGGAGCGCGTTGTCGACGAGCTAAGTGTTGATAAGGAGCACTTCGAAGCTGACGTCACCTTAACTCCTTGGGTGAGGCGTTCATCTCCTATAGTTTCTCAGAAGCAGAGTTCATTCTTTATTTATAGGTGAACTATACGTTCCGTGTGATCGCCGAGAACTCGCACGGCCGCTCGGATTTGAACGCTGCTTTGGACGAAGAAGGTTTGAACGCTTCTGTTTCACATACGTCAGCATTACGATGATACACCTTCGCTACATCCTCGCGTTTCGCTCATCACGCGCGGTTTAGCATCAGTAAAGAAAACTTGGCATGCCACATTTTGACCCATGCTGTGCAGCGAACTCGTCACACAAGAGGACTCACGGGCGCCCTCGTTGCACCCATCTCTTACAACGAAAATACAAAGCTATTCGAAACGAGGGCAAGAATGAGGGGATTCTGTAGCATTGGGGGGGGGGGAGTTTCAAACCACATATATTTCATTTCGATTGATAGACTTATTCTCTTATACAGAAAGTATCTCTTCAGTGCACACCTGAAAATGAGGCTGCTTTGCACCACCTAAACGGCGCGGCAGACCAGCTAGGCGGTGTGGTTCCCGCGCGTGATCGGTACTGTTGCTTGTTTGCTCCACTGCTAGAGCCATTATTTTTGTGTATGGAACTGGTAGCAATGCCAATCACCCACAAGAGCCATAGGGCTCGGCCGGCCTGCCGCGCCGGGTAGTGTGGTGCGTCGCGGTCTGGTCACCTCGTATATAAAGATAAAGATTGATGCTCCGTCTTTCCTTCTCCTGTTGATCCTTTCACTCATGTCGACTTCACGCGCACAGTAGCGACGAATAAGGTTCTCCTCTTGAAAGTGATTAAAATAGTATGACTTCTGCTGTCAGACTTCTTTCAATGTCTAGTCACACATCTTGGGGAAGTTTTGTATCTTTGTTTATTCCATTCCTGAGAGTAACTCGTGTGAACTGTACTATTGAGAATCGTCGATATCTAGTGAATTCTAGCAGAATCACGCCTAGATCCTGTATTTCCCAGAAATTCCTGTGCATCCCACTCACTCTAATTCCGCATGTTTTTCATGTAAATTCGCACAGCATTTGATCAAATGAAGACAATTTCAGATGTCATGCAAACGGTTTCATGTCAGACGAGGCCCTCATTTCCATATTCGAACCCATCAGGCGTCAGAGCCGAGGGAACTGAGGCGGACAATTTGGTTGTCTACTGGACACCTATGGATAAGTATTTCTGGAACGCGCCAAATCTGCAGTACCTTGTTAGGTAATCCAAAAAGTGGCCACCATCTTTCTTTTCTCCTTTAACTCCAAAAGGCCATTTTGTTCCAGGTATAAGCTGAATGAACCACATTCCGCATGGACAGAGTTCCTCGTGGAGGATTCCCTTGCCGTGAGTTCCACGCCGAACTTCCTGACATAGCTATAGCTAAGGATAATGAAGCAATTTCTAGAACCACACGATTATCCGAGAGCAACCGACTTTCCGCGAATTCCTTGTGCAAGTCCGCGCTGTCAACGCCATTGGTCCCAGTATCCTGGAACCGGAAATAATAAAGGGATATTCAGGAGAAGACAGTGAGGATTCTCTATGGTTCGATTTGTTTTGCTCTGATGCTGCCGACCCTCTTATTTGCAGTACCTGCCGCGCCTCCTGCCAACTTCAGAATTGAGAAACTGGTGAATTTCTCGTCTGTTAACTTTGCGTGGGAACCCGTGCCTGAGTCCAGTGTGAAGGGTTATTTCCGAGGTTATGAGGTAAGCTACCGATTGCTTGAAGTCTTCTTCCCTGTTCCATGAACTAACTTCAGATCGAGTTCTGGCGCGACTTGCTTCCGGCTCGTAAGTATCGCATACTGGTTCCACCAACGCAGACCGAGAAGGTGAGGACCTCCGATCAGCACTCAATTCACTCGATCAGACTCTGATTTCAGCTGGTCACCACTTTGTCGGCCAATTCGAATTACACTGTGGTGATCCGCACAAAGAACCGCAAGCACGCCAGTGAGCCGAGTCCTGAAATTCATTTGACAACTCCTGAAGGATGTGAGTTTGTTCCAGACAAGTGTATGATTTATGGTCTTCCGACTTCAAACGTTCTATTTTTTTTATAATTTATTTTAAAATTTTAGTTTTAATTTTTTCCATTTTTTTAAAATTCCAATGACTTCTGCTATTTTATTGATTACGAACTTTGAAACAGCTCTCACATGGAATCCAACTTGCCAAATGTGTCGCGTGTTTAAATTCAGCATAATTCTGGAAAAGTTCCTAGTTTCGAAATACCAGCAAGTATCAATAATTGCCGTACTATAAGTATACGGGCAATCAGCAGGAAATTTGAAAAATCTCCAGGATAACAAACTTGTAATAACAACAGTGCCGGTTAATCATTCTTGCATCACAGAATACACCCTACTTGACCTGCTGCGCCGCATAGGTGCTGCGGCGCGATAGGGCAAGTAGGTGGTGAGCAAACATCGAACTTTCGAGGGAGATAGAGCTCATATTCAATCGAGAAATAGTGCGAAACACGCGAATACATAACTCAGGGAATCGGATTGTTGTTTTCCAAGCATTTGAATCGTAGGGAAGGTAGTTCGTGAGTCCTACCACCTGAATGCCATAGGCGCCCGCGTAGGAATGCCCTCACCTACGTAAGCCGGCGCATCGTCCATCGAGAGTCCATACTGACAGCGTCCTCGGCCTTCTCCTCAGGTATATAGCGCTGTGTCCTACACGCCGTTGTGATTCAATAGCAATGCGATACACGAGAAAGGACTTTTCTTGGACGTGAGATTTCCCGTGGATGCCGCATTTGAACGAAAAATAATGTTAGAAACTAAATTGTGTAAATTGTGTACAACGACGTGAATTCAGCACCATACTTTTCGATAGCGTAGGACTCGCACTACAATCCACAATCGACTACAATCGCGTCTAGTCTATACGCGCGGTTTTCCATGGGTAAAAAACTTGGCATGCCGCATCTTGACTCATCCCGTGTTGCGAACATAATGTCGTGACACAAGAGGAAGATATAATGCCATTCTCGTCTCTGGTGGCGTGAATATTAACGGGTACTCCTGGTTACACCGAAATGCATGAGTATCCTTTTCTTTCTGATAAGTTGTGCCGCCACCTCAATTAATTGCTTCATGCTTCACTCGTCGAAAATTTGCTAATTACGGATTGAAAATACTAGTCGGTCGAAAATTAATCTGAAAAATAATCCAGTCGATCCTCCTTCATTGGCGGTGGTGATTTAGGTCCTATCTTAAGACTCTCATGAATCCAACTATTGATCTGCTTTGCTAATAGTTTCGGCCCATCGAATAGACTTGTTTTTCCGTTTTTAAGATTTACATTTCTTCACGTGTTATTCTACTCATGAATATTTGTCTAATATTCATTTAATATTCATTTATCGCGTTTGACCACCAATCTTACCACTTGCTTTGCTTTCAGTGCCATCCAAAGTGCACAACATGCGAGTTTTCGCTGTCGGAGCTCATGCCATCCTCACTCTGTGGGAGCCGCCCAAGCATCCGAATGGACAGCTTCGCGGCTACTTCCTTTCTTTTGTGAATGACAGAAGTTTGTTGCTAGGATCTATACAAAATCAGCGAACTTGAGTGGAAAATCCGAGTTTCAGATGAAACTGAGGAAACATATGTGCTGCATCGTCAGTTGGCCTATTTGCATGAGAAATGCGAGCCTGACTCCGGCTACAAGGTGTCTGTGTGGGGCGAAACCAGTGCTGGTGAAGGAACACGAACAATGAGGCCTGTGAGGACGTGGCCATCAAGAAGTGAGTTTCGAGAGCAGTTTTTTCTTAAAGGCTAGTCAATTTTGAAAAGTAAAGCTGGCAAGTTTTGAAGCCTGAAAAAATGAAGAAAACATTCCTTTGTGTCAGAAAATGCAAGAAAAAAGTTTACTAAACCACATAAAGGAAAACAGTATTTGTATCAATTTGTACCTCTGCCGAACTAAGCTCATCTTTCAAAAAAAAAGCTGTGTCAAGCCCATAACAAGCATTTTTGAAGATCCTGATCCACCCGTATTTGTGGTCAAAAACGTTCTTCTGGACAGCGTGGAAGTGGAATGGAAACCGTCAAATCACAACGTTTGGCGGATGCCGGGCTCTGCCTTTTACGTAAACTACTCCCTGGCAGGTAGGTGTTGCATCTCCTGATCCTAAACCGTTACTGTACGCATTTCTTATAGATTCCATGGAATACTCCGAATCGCCAATGATCTACCTCCCTCACACGCGGCTCACAATCACCGGTCTGCGCGAGGGCTCGAAATACCAGCTGAGCGGTGTGTCCAAAGACGGAAACCGCATGTCGTATAGCCAACCGCTGTTCGTGACCACGCTGAACCGGGAGAACGTCTCTCATCTGAATCAAGGTTTGAGTTAATGGACTCATTTGATTTTCTTACCGAATTATGTGATGCTGTTTAGAGTCCTTGCGAAACGCCGCTTGGTTCGTCGCCGTCCTCTGCGCCGTAGCCATAGCTCTCCTTTCGATACTCATCACCTGTTGTTGCGAGGAGCGGAGAGGAGGAAACTACTCCGTTCGCAGAAAGGTGAGCTACAGTGAGGTTCATTGCTAGGATCATTAAAGCTTCATCATGCATGCTACTTTGGTGATATTAACATTTTCCTAATGAAATATCCTGCAAACGCAAACTAATAGGGTATAAAACTATAAATGCGCATTTGTGAGCCGAACAAAAATTATTTTAAAAATGATGATGCAACACCTCGATCCGAGATGTATTCGTGGTAGGTATCAGTGACCCTTCGCCAAGTTCTGCCCAGAGCCTAGGACCTCGTTCAATGAAGTCGCTGCGCCATGAGGCAAAACGGCTACTCGTCCAAATTCTGACCTCGGCGCGGTTTTTGTGCTTTTTCTCTTCCAAGAAAAGCTTTTTGGATGGAAGCAAGTGATGACCTGATAGCGCCAAGCATGGCGAACATAAGCGCGACTTCCCAGCCTGGATTGGAAGATAAGGGCGATGGAAAGTTTGATCGACATTCGAAATTTCGGTTCAGTTACCCAATGACGGGGTATTTTGAAGGAGTCGGTTTTTACATGAGTGCGATCTAGGAACAAATATTCTATAAATGTTCATAATAAAGTACTGTGATTCTGCTTTTTTTCTTTTCCTGTTTGAGGTCGTATAACACACGAGTGGAAAATCCATAATTTTGGTCGATCGCTTTCAAAAATTCTTTAAAAATCGGGTATTGGAGTCTAACCAACAATTCACATATGCTCAGATGCGCCATGAATTGCTCTTTCAGGAATTTTCAAATATTCTAGGATAGGTGGTCACTGACGAGTCCATTAAGGCAGTAGAAAACAGCGCGCACCCAGATCATGTTGACGATAGAATTTTCTGCTAAAAATCACCCCAGCAGTTGGCAAATGCGACCAAATTCAAACTTGCATACATACATCTGCGGGTGCTTTCTCACGATAGCTTCGCACGGCAGACAGACTCATTCTAAAACGAATTATCAAACTCAATCCATAACTACCTCGGCTTCGAAGTTTCGTCTAGTATCCTTACTTTCGACCAATGGGGAAAGGGAGTGGTCATAGACTGGTCACATAGTGGCCTGTTGTTTTTGTCAGACAGTTGTTGTTGTTCTTTCGTTGTTGTTCATGTGTGGAAAAAAATCAATTTCCAAACTGAGCAAAACCTCAATTTCGATGGATTTGGCTTTGACTTTACCTTGAGTTCCTTCATCATCATTGAAAGAGGTATCAGCATTAGCACTGCTCCTTCAATCCTGACTTACATGCTAAATTTTTCTCGAGAGACATCACATAGATCTACATGGTAAGTTCTCGATAGAAGTTCCTGCATGTGCATTCACGTTCCACTCCACTCCACAGAAAATGCTGCTCGGAGCATCACTGTGATGTGGCGGGGAACAGGTTCTCGTAGAGATTTAGTTATTAGGCCCAGAGTCATGCTGCTAAAACGTTGAACTCATTTCTGAGAGAGATATTGCTGCTCAAGTTTTTTTGCACCCTATTAACATGCGGTGGAGTCATTCAAGGAGTACCGGGATAAGGTGAAGACCTATCTCCCCCCCCCCCCTCCCTGCTCCTTCCCCTCACCACTGGGTTCAACTGTTTGCCTGTAGTCCGTGACGCCCTTCTACGCTCTGAGAATTGTTGCGACTTCAAAAGCGTTCCGGATACGGGGTTAAGGGCTCATGTAAGGGGCTCCACGAAGAGTGGGACTAGAACGACCGCTTATCTCTTGGAACCTTCTTGCTGCAACACCTTGTTTAGCGGTCGTAATATTAGGATAGTGGACCTCCCGTTCTGTCTTTGGTGTTTCATACGTTTCTTTTCTATTTGATGTATCTTCAACGGTTCCAGAAATAAATAACTAAATGAAGATTTTACTTTTCTTAAAGCACAATCCTTCACTAAATGAATTGTGTCATTATATAGTGTGGATAAGAACAAATAATCGTTCTCTACTCTAGGAAATGGAGATCGGACATCAGCTGGAAAACGAAGAAGAGCGACAATTCCTCGAGTACCAGTATGGGTATAAATCCTAGCTCAAGCACTTTTCTGAAACTCACTTGCCGTAGGAGCGCGCTGCAGCTCTCCCACGTTTTTCCCTTATGAAGATCAAGTAATCACGGTTCATCCACTGCCATCCCCTGTCAGCGCTGCCTACATCACTGTGCTCGCATGCTGGCAAACGGGAGGTCATGCTCTGTGTAAACTCTGTAGAAGTCTTTGCATCTAGCTCCTATCTCTGTTTATGCTGCCGGATTTGCTGCTAGCAGTTCGCCTTGCTGTCTTCACTGTCGCTCCCGCTGCCATTCTTGTTTTTTATGAGACAATTTTGTTTTCTGTTGTAGATTTCGATGTTATGTAGATGACTGCACAATTATTATTGTATTACACATATTTCTTTGCCTCGTTAACAAATATACTTTTCTCACAAACGCTCCTGCTGCACTAGAAAAGACGAGAGCCCTCTTCAAAAAGAAAAGATATGAGTGCGTCAGTGGCCTTCTTACAGAGCACTGAAATATTTCTGAATTCGTCAAATAAATGGGAGGAAGCGGGATCAACATGGAACGAGCATGAAATATCGCCGGTTGCGAACATATGCGTGACACTTGTGTCAGAATCGGGAGCTTTCGTACGAAAAGTAAAATGGTTATAACGTTTGATGCACGGACACACCCTACCCTACTCCACCCATGAACATGCTTAGCAATAGGAACAACACCTCATGTTAACAACTCACAACACTATGTCTGTTGACGTTATGCATATCTTAATTAGACATCGTTCCAGGAAGTATGGCGCTTCGAAGGGGTAAGGAAGATTTTTATTAAGGAAGCATTTCCCTGACAGAGATTGGAGTATAGCTGCAAGATACATACCTCGTTCGTCACTCGAATTACTCTATTCTTATACTCTTTCATAGCAGTGCAGAAGTGCTCAACAGCAGGGTCGCGGAGGAAGTTGTCAGAGATGTTGTAGTCACACTTACAAATCAGTTGGCACGTTTGTAGGAACGAGCACGCTCAATTTACTGTCATTTTTTTTTGTCAGACTAGCCCCCTTACGGTGCTTTGTTTAATAAAATTCATGTTTAGCAAATTTATTTGTGGTAAAGCAATAACAGATATACGAGTGTATCAGACATGCAGTGGGCAAGGCGGACCTCTTTCACTAGGTATTTGGAGCATAAGCAACCAAAGGAATGATGAACTTCAAAGGAACTAAAAACAATGACGAAGAAAAAAAAAGCAGCAAACAAGAACGGTATGTATGAGGATCACAGCTGAAAGGATAGATCTCCTGAAATTAGCTAGTGTTTTATAGTGAAAGGGAAAATCATCACCACGTACGACCACAGTTTTTGAGACTTCCCACTTCCGAAATTTCAAACCTGATTACCCCTTGTCCCTGGCCTGGATCAAATATGCTGCACTCCGGAGAGTATCTCCGGCTGCAGGTGGTTCCCACTGTAGGTTCGGATCCTGATGCAAGATCCAGTTGAAGTGTTCCATACGTTATGCTGGTGAGTATTCCTGATGATATGGAATATGAATATGCATCAAATAAAACTACCAATTTTTTGTGATTATGATGACTGAAGCATGAATATGGAGTTTTTTCAAGCATAATCCATTTATGACAATAAGTAAAAATTAATTTACCAGAAGGAGTAAGGGAAAGGTACACCAAATATGTTCGAATTTACATGAAGTCCACATTTGAGAAGATTTTGCGTATTCTACGTATCAACTTCGAAACGATAAAACTTCGTAAAATAAGCTGTGTTGTGTGTTCGTTTAACATCTTCTGTATATATAAAAACGAAAGTTTATGTTTGTTTGTTTGTTTGTATGTTTGTATGTTCGGAATAGAAATCGTAGAGGATGAGGTCCCATGTTCGACCATCTTTGAATCTTGGCATTGTGGCGCGTTCGTCAGTAAGATTAGCTTGAGCAGTCGATCAAGATTGTTACTTAACTTTATTTCGACTAACGTTTCGGCGTCGTCGCCTTCGTCAGAGCCTGGAAAGTCAAAGTCATATGCAATGTACCCCTCAAACACCTCATCGTGCTACAAGATATCAACTTAACAATCGCAATCGCATGGATCACACTGCAATCGCATAATTACTAAACAATATAATAAAGCAGAGTTTTTCAATTTCAATGTTATCAACTATGCCATGACACATCCTTTATTAGTTGCAATCAAAAATCTTCAATCGTATATTTAGAGGTGCTATGTATAGCACATACTTGCTCCAATTATGAAGATCTTATAGCTAGATCAAAACAATTAATAAGTAATTTAAAAGATTTGGGAAATAAAATGATATAATAATAAAACCCACTATAAAATGCATAACTAGAAATGAATTTATTTATTACAAATATAATAAACTACAAAGATATAGGAGAGTGCTTTTATCTTCGTACAGAAACCTGTCTAGGGGATAGGAGGCGAAACAGGTAACATAGTAAAATTTATTTATTAGTACTTAACTAAACTGGTGCCTGTCATGAGGGTAACCCATGATGGGTAAGTCAGTTCGGTTCGGGATTTCTGTTTCACCAAAGTTAAAATTTTAATAAAATTTGCGTCCGATACAAGTATGTAGTCATACTTCGAAGGCCAACTGGCCCAACACAGACCAACTGGTCGTGCTATCCAACAAGATAGCTATTAGTTAGTACAATCAAAAATAAAATCTTTTATTAGGTACCTCTCTACATTCCTCCTGTCAAAAAATTAACAATTAAAATTAAATCTCATATTAAATCACAAGTCAGGTCATATTATAAACTTAAATTAATGTTTATAAAGTTACTTGTTTTCCTGCCTAATTCATTTTCTTGGTATATGGTATTAGTATTGGTCTACCTTCAGCATTGGCGCAGCGTTTAGTTCCGCGGGCCTTAAAACTTTACATTTATAATACTTAAAAGTACATCACTGAAAGACGCATTGCTGGTAGAAGGTCCAACTGGCGCCACATTTTCTTCCCCTTTAAGTCCAGATAAAGACAGGGGGCCGATTATTAGTCACCTCTCCTGGAATGTATAATTTTAATATCTTTAACAATTTGTAATGCATTTTTACCTACCTCCTTTTCTGTCTTCAGACATGGGTCCGCTACTTCATCTAACGGAAGACCGTTCCAATCTGATATGATACATCCCAGCCTAGACGCCAGGACTACACAACGGGGTCATACTAAAAATAAAAATATTAATAAACACTAAGTATACAATCAACCATTCCTATAACATCATATACTTACTGTTACCACTTCCACCAACTCTAGTTTAGCCTTTCTTATCTTCACATCGATAGGTTTGGTGCCCTTATCATGATAACGTGCCTTTATCTTTGTGCGCAGAAATAAACATATAGACTATATCATTGCTTTAATAGTTAATCATAGCAACACAATTACTCACCACAAACGGTTCATCCTTAACGCTCTTGCTTGCTCTTGCAGCAACATGATATTGTTACCGATCTTCTTGTTGGAATCGGCGAACTTATGATTTCCCTCCAAACTAAACCAGCGCCACAGCTCACATGAGACTTTTACCTGTGAATAATTACAATAGTTGACTAGTACATTTATTGTTTTTCCCTTTCAACTTAATGCCATGGTTTTAGCATGCTGGCCCAGGACACGAACACCGACGAGTACTGAAACTCCCTTGAAGGAACGGACCGTAACTTAAATAGAGTGCGCGCCCCTACTAGGTTGCAGAGTTCCCCCTTTCACACCTACCACCTTAAGCCGGAAAGGTACCGGTTATCGAATGCGAAGTCGTACAAAGAGTGCTCAGACAAAGTGCCGTGTGAGCGGGCGCCTGTAAAGAGGGTTGCAGCCATGTCGTGGCCCGCTGGCATGGTTGTCGTAGCCCACGGAAAATCCCGTGCGAGCAGGACGCTACCCCGTGCGAATTGGCCGCAACACCGTGCGAGCGGGCCACGACAACCGTGCGAGCGGGCTGCGACAACCGTGCGAGCGGGCCGCAAAATGTGTCGTCGGTCTAGCGGGGCCCGCTGGCACGGCACTTTTGTATGAGTGGAGATGCCCACTTAGAGAACGTTACTTAAAGGTTCTGACTCTGGATCTCGCTAGAATCCTCTTCTTCTCTTCTCCCTCTTTTGTCGCTCGTCGATCGCTCTCGATAGTCGCCTGCTCGCGAAGTTGACAGTGAGTCCAACGAGATCAGCTGAATTACCAAATGATGCGCGCGCCACTCATATAGGCAAGGGCCTGAGGAACCTCGCCCCTTAGTCACGTGAGCCAATGCGCGGCAGCCGCATTCAAGTCCTCAGGGCATACCATCTCTGAGGATTCCCCTCGCGTCCATGGGAAAGGAACGAGAGAGAACTAGTTACTATGAGAAGAGTACAGAGATGGAAAAGATAAGGAGCAGGAGAACCGAGATAGAGCAAAGTACAGCAAAAAGACACAGGTAAGTGATACAATTGTATTGACAGAAGCATTCGTATACAATTGACACCTATACTGACAAAATATATTCTCCTGTTCCTATTTTGTTCCAGCTTTCCGTTTGTCTCCCACGCGTCAGGAGTGCATTTAGAATTTTTTTGATTGCCACAGCTAACAGACCTCTCAAATTTCGCCCACTAAATTGATATAAAGGTTGGATGTGCAGATGAATAAAGTTCAAGCAAGATTTCATTATAGTTCTCGTAAACATAGCAGAAAGATGTTGTTTTCGATAACAGTAATTTAGCTCCAACGACCACAGTAAAAATACCTTTGATAACTATAATCAATACAGATTCGATAACCATAACCAATAAAGATTTACTGATTCAAATCTCACTAGCTAACCATCATGGGACACCTCAGTGAGTGTCTCACTTGATGAAGAGAGCCACTCGCTCTCTGAGGTGTCCCATGAAGGTTCGGTATTGTTATTGGCGTCGGCTTGCTCCTTCTACCGTGCCTCTTCTTCCTCCCTTCGTACCTCTCGATACCATGCTTTACCATTTCTCCCAGACGTCGTACATCCATTCTTCCGTACTTCTCTTCACCTGAATAACGCTGAATCGTGGCGATTGTGACTCTCATATTTGCTACCATCTCTGCTTTATCGCTCGGACTTCCTAACTTGGTGAGGTGGGACTTCAGCTGACTCCAGCACATCTCAGTTGGGGTAAGAAAAAATAGTGAAAAGGTGGGAGTCTAAACTCGTTCACCCTGAAGTCAGCGCATTTTGTTTCTACAGCATAGCTGCTCAGTGCAGCTACGCCTCCTCGTCTCTTCACTTAATCGCTCAGCTAAATTGAATGAAATTAGGCAAACAGCAAGGACGACAAGCCCTAATGTACTTCTACATCCGAGAATAGCTTGTTCTTCGAGATGTCGGGAGCAATATAAATTCCTTTCGAAGACAGGACGTCATGATTTGCTGCCCTGTTGCGAACTGGTGCTCGGGATTTTCTCAAGCTGGAGGCTGTGGTTTGGGGCATTATCCACTATAAACGATACTTGTCCACCTTCTACATGATGGTTCATGTGCGGAAGAGCTCCCGCAACTAATTCTCGGAATATCGAGTGCAATATAAATTCCTATGAAAGAATTACCTCATGATTCTACCACGATTGTAATCGTTATCGACTGTCCGCTGCCCACTTACCAGAACTCTTGTGCATTCGGGAATCACGCGGCTCATGAGGTGCTCCAATTACGGTAGCCCTTTTTCTCTTGTTCTTGAGTGCCGTTTTGACGCAAGAGTGTTCCTGAAGTGTTGCTTCGGGAGGAAAGTGCGGGATGGAGTTGTCATTTCAACTGCGCTTCCTTATCACCTTAGCAAATCTCAGCTCTCATTCATATAAGACTGCCCCTTTCCCCCCATTTTTAGCGTTTTCTATACTACGCAGATACGAGGAACATTTGCTCACGGGATCCGCCTTTTCGAATGGATAGCATTGTCCTCGGTTCATCTTGTACGAAAAACCCTCTCATGGGCCGATGCAGGATGGTGACAGATAAATTGAAATTCGAATGTTTCAATTTCAACTCTATGAAGGTGAAGATATGAACGTCAGCGACTGTCATTGCTTCTTCCGACTTCAGTTTCATGTGGATTGTACGCCGGATGATATCTCTCTAAACAGGGCCATGTCCCTCCAGTACTCTCGCGATGAATCTTCTCGTGAAGCGATCGTGCCATTCTACTATAGGGGGATTGGTTGGATATGGCCAGAACGACTTGCACGTGTTATAGTGCTGAGCGACACCCCGCAAGGGGTAGCTGCTAGTTCCATCGGACGATTGAAAACGATAATAGAGAAGTTAAATTGAGATACAACTCACAGAATAGATCACTGCCAAAACACAAGGATAGGAGTAGATATGATCGCAAACCTATCTAAATGAAAAACATGAGCAAATAAATGAAAAAACAGCGGCATGAAGGAAGCGAACGATGAGAACAACATCGATACAACAAAATGGAACTACGAAAGAGACGAAAAAGCGCAATGAACGGCAAGTCAGGGCAGAAATATAGAAAGGAGTAAAAAATTAAACACAGCGCAAAAGTAGACAAACTATCCAAAAAGAAGGCAAAAACTGCTGTGCACCAGAAGTTTGAGAGAATGACTAGACAATGAAGATTGCACGGAAAAGGGGCGAAAGAGTGCAGTTTTCTGCAAGAAACTCATCGAAATATGCATTGCGGGGCGTTCTCAATCGATCGTATCGATTGAGAACCGCGCCGCTTGCGTGGTTGCAACGACTTTGAACCGCACGCGCATTCCCTCTAACTCTTCAAGAAGGACTGTACATGTATGGTCCAGCCGCTGTTCTGAGGCAGCGCGGACGCAAGTCAGACGCACGTAATTGCAACCACACAGCGGTCGTGCGTCATTTTCTTTCGCGCTATGCATGCAGCGTGAGCCGACCATCTTCAAAAATCTAGAGCGAGCGGATGCTTGCTTCTGACGAGCGACTGATGCACGCATCTAGTATAAACTACCCTTTGCAGCAACTGACTAATAATGATGAGAAACACTGCTCTTGTTCATATACTAGTTTCAACACGTTTACGTGAAGCCCCAAACTTTTTTGTCTGATATATCGAACCTTTGTTACCGATATCAACACAAGATCCTCTCATAAAGATCCTGGTAGTGCAACAAAAATTTTCTAGAGCGCAGGCGTACTGGGACCAGCACATAATTGCATGCTTCCATCGTGAGGCTCAAATATAGACAGTACCTCTGATGCAAAGCTGACGGGTCAATGCTTCGTCATACATAAGTTCACAGACGTAGTGGAAGTCGTGGTGGGACCCATCCTCGTATGGTTCCGTTCGTTACGATGATGATCGATAGAGCCACCAATAATAAAAGCAAGAGATTAGACAACTCAGGATTCGGCGGTGAGAATAGCATCCTCCGCTAGCAGTCCCGAAGTCTATGCGTGAGAGTTTTTACGAGATTTTCAGGCTGCACAATATACGGAGCAGGATTACCACTCTCCTCCATTCCTGTGTGAAACAGACAAGCACGGCATTCTAGCGGTATGGATAACTCCGCGAAAGGTTCCATCGTATACAGTTAGCGGAGTGGCGGTGACACCCCGAACACACTAAGGGCACCTCCCCTGTCCAGTGTTGTCCAAACTGCGGAGAACTTCATATGACGGGTATTTATAGCCGAGCAGGCAGAATGGTAGAATACAGAGAGCCCATAGGACGGACTTCGCATCTTGGACGTAGTTAATCATTACTTTTGCTTCTTCTTAATTCTCTGTGGACTTAGAAAGTTTGAAGACTTAGCACAAACCTCAACTGGCCGCCCCACCCCACTTTCTAGTGTCCCATATGGGCGCTAGTGTCAGCACCATACGATAACGCAAAATCGAAAGAAACCATTCCTGCGTCTACTGAAAAGATGTTATGAGGTGGTGAGTGGCCGTCAGAGTGTTAGAGAGAATGTTCTTCTACTTTATGTGGTGTGCACCGGCGTTAAGTAACAGAGGAGCCCACACATAGGGGCAGATATTGACGGTTTCGACGATCTTGTCATACAAACTTCCCTAGACCAGTATTTGATATACTTTATCCATTCGGATAAACGTTGCATCAGAAATTTGTGCCAACTCTCGCTAATGCACCAAATTTGCGTCAGAGAAAGAAGTGAAGTGGTAACCACGAATGAAGGCCAACGCATTTCAGAAGGTCGCATCTACGTACAGATTCGTCCTGCAACGCGTAAGAATATTTGTATCTCACAACCTACTCCGAAAACTTCTGAATTTTATTCGTGCCATAGATTACCGATCCTCCCGATAAAATTCAAAAGTACTCAATTAGAGTAAAGTGCCGGTCGTGATCATTCTCTGGAAATCTTTCCAAAAAGCTATAGAATCAACGCTTGTCGCTAAGTCAGGGTTTGTTTTCAATTTGGGTAGATTGGCGCCCATTTCAAAGCTGTTTCGCGCCTTTCAATCGCTTTCTGGTGAGTTTTTTTTTCACGATTCTATCGCCCTCATTTTAATGTAATGTCTAATAAGTTCTGTTTAGTCTCTGTCTATAACTTTTGCCTGTGTTTGTTCGCGTCTTGAAGCGTTTTTCAGTTCTGCTGGTTATTCTGTCATTTTGGTTTTGTTCTCGATTTCCCCTCAGTTTAAGGTGGGTTTTTTTTTTCTGTAATTCAGTCCCGTTTATGTTTTGTCACCTATTGTTTCCCTTTCAGCCACGTTTCCATGTTTCACTGTGGTTTGTATGATATGTTGTCGGTTTACTCACATCTATATGGAACCCATTTGTGAGCAACTTACCGAGTAAAAAATCTGATGCTCAATGTCTCTAGTGAAGGAATTGGATACTTTAGTGCATGTTATCAGCAAGGGCTCTCCATCTTAGAGCTCGTATCTTAGCGTTGCCCTCACTGTTGAGCCCGGCGTACCCCTTCTTCATCGGTGGATGCGTGTCCCCACTATCGAGTCACAGAAGACCTTCTTCATCGGCGAATCATTATCATGCCGTTGTCCACAATAGTGGGCGCCAAAACACCCCTCCTCCATCGACGGACTCGTACATCAGCGTTCTTCTCAGTACTGCCGCACTCTGCTCCATCAGGGACCAATATATATGTATTGGCGTTTTCAACACTATTGAGCAAACCTGTCCTCCATCCACCCGCACCCTCTCTCAATCTCGAGGGCAATGGAAGTAAGTTAGGAAATATTGAAAAAGTTTGATAAATCTGTTCGAAAACAAAAATATTCGATTTCGAATGAATGGAAAATCCGAATGTTCCAACACTGGACAATACAGTGATGAACGAAAGAGAAAAAGAGCTTCACGGGTTTCTTATTCTCGGATACTTGGATGTTCCAGTTGTTTCCTTATTCTTAACAAAATTACTCGTTTTTATTCGGACCCAAATACACTGGACAGGTAATGTGCCCTTAGTTTGTTCGGGGTGTCACAGCCACTCTGCTGACTCTATACCATGAAACCTTTCGCGGAGTTATCCATACCGCTAAAATGCCGTACTTGTCTGTTTCACACAGGAATGGAGGAGAGTAGTAATCCTGCTCCGTATATTGTGCAGCCTCAAAACTCTCACCCATAGACTTCGGGACTGCTAGCGGAGGAAGCTACCCTCACCGCCGAATCCTGAATGTCTAATCTCTTGCTTTTATTATTGGCGGCTGTATCGATCATCATCGTAACAAACGGAACCATACGAGGATGGGTCCCACCATGCCTTCCACTACGTCTATGCACTTATTTATGACGAAGCATTGGCCCGTCAGCTTCGCATCTTCGCGAGGTACTGTCTATATTTGAGCCTCACGTAGGAAGCATGGAATTATGTGCAGGTCCAGGACGCCTGCGCTCTAGAAAATTTTTGTTGCACTACCAGGATCTTTATGAGAGCATCTTGTGTTGATATCGGTAACAAAAGTTCGATATATCAGACAAAAAAGTTTGGGGCTCCACGTAAACGTGTTGAAACTAGTATATGAACAAGAGCAGTGTTTCTCATCATTATTAGTCAGTTGCTGCGAAGGGTAGTTCATACTAGATGCGTGCATCAGTCGCCCGTCAGAAGCAAGCATCCACTCGCTCTAGATTTTTGAAGATGGTCGGCTCAGGCTGCATGCATAGCTGGATGGAAAATGACGCACGACCGCTGTGTGGCCGCAAATACGCGCGTCTGACTTGCGTCTGCGCTGCCTCAGAACAGGGGCTGGACCATTCATTTACAGTCCTTCATGAAAAGTTAGACGGAATGCGCGTGCGGTTCAAAGTCGTTGCAACCACAAAAAAGTAAGAGGTCGGTGGGGGTGGTATCTATCGTCTATAGACTATGTATACATAGTTGTGTCTATGTATACATAGTTATCCCCATAGGTAACCTTGATGCCACTGTTGTAAATATCAAATGGTGATGAACGGCTTGCATAGATAACACTTCAAAAGATTCACTGCTCATGCACACCATTTCCCATAGCCTAGAGCTATAGGGGCCATGTTGTGACGATGAAGAAGACTGGACTCTTCCTATTCTTCTTCCTAGCCTGTTTCCCTGCATTTGAGGTCAGCGTTTTTCCGTTTTTTTTTCTTTCGACGTGTACTGGACTCTAAAGTTGTACCAAAACTTTGACCGAGTCAGCATTGTGCCCCCAGTCTGTTCGGTTCGAGATGGATAACATCGAAGTTACATCGCTCCTCCACGACATCGTCTCTGCCGTGCAATCGCTGCAAAGTCAAATTGCAGCAGCCACATTCCATTTGTCCGCCTGCACTGTCGCTGTGGAGGATGCATGTGTTGACCTGCTATAGCGGTCCAAGCCGCGCTCACCATGCATTTTTTGCCCTTTGCAGAAGAACAAGGACTGCCTTATCACCGCCAGGTTTAGCCGATTTGCTGACCGGGTGGCAAAATCCGTGCAGGCTATAAAGCTCGGTCCCTGTCGACGATGCTTGAAGCCACCAAACGGGGATGACTGCGGCGTACAATGCACAAGGTGTGGGCGACCACACAATGTGCTACTCGCTGATCGCCAGTTTCTGGCACCAACCTTCAAACGAAGGAGGCTGTGACACCGCCTCCAGCCACGTCGTCAGTCGTTCAATCGTTGCCCTGACTCAAGCCCCTGCCGTCGCCTCACCGCTCCACGAGCTGAAATAACTCTTCACGTGATCCAAATAGTTCTATGTTTGTCAAAATACTTCATACTGCTTTTGAAGCAGAATTGCAATTGCCGGGACTGAGTGTTTTGGCATATCGCCAGAACCTTTGTCTCTGACACCCGTGAGTGTGTCGGTATGTTGTGTGGGCGGGGCGTCAGCACCATTGTCTATTGTTGCATTGACACCAGCAAGATGCTGGTGTATATTGGGATGAACGTTTTCGCCACTGAACAATCCATTTACATCGAAAGGCACCACCCAGGCGCTCGAGAACCCATTCACCTAATTCACACAAATCTCCCGAACCAACCGTCTCAGCTCTGACGGTGTGACCGTACTTTAACTACAGATTAGGTAAGTAAACAGATACCTGATACTGACAGGTCCTTTCCGGCTACCATTGCTTAAAAAACGTCTTCTCACGCCAAAAAGAACCATTTCATCGAAAAAAAAAACAGCCCATCCCGGAGCAGTTTGAATTCATCGTTTGGATGACAGCTTACGGTCGGCCGCAACAAACACGCATCTGCGCTACGAAATTTTCTTTCTCTGTGTGTGAGTTAGAGACTCTCTTTCAGTGATAGGCAAACTACCTGGCTGCTCTCACAGGGACATCGGGGGTAGCAGTGGCGGACGCAGAAAGTGGGCGGGAGGGGGGGGGGCGTGGGAAAAAAGTGGGGTCTCCGCCGTTTTGGGGACCCAGACGGAAAATAAAGGTAATATAAATATTAATTATAATAATAAATAATAAATAGAAATTATATTGAAAACAATAATAAAAATAAACAGTTAAAAATAAACTAATACAAGATTTTATTTGTATTGTAAAGTAATTTCGAAAACTTAGCGCCCCCCCCCCCCCGCGTCCGCCACTGAGGGGTAGTACGGCGTGCGCTCGCACCACTTGGGAGGACCGTGTACCCGCTGAACTGCGGTCTCGACGCCGTAGAATCCTATACGAAGTCTTGCATGAATGTAGTGAAAGGTTGAGTGGTTATCCTGTTCCGTAGATTATACAGTCTGAAAGTTGTAGACACTCCCTCACCTTAATGCCGCGAGACCGCCAGCGAAGGTGATGAAATTACTATCCCGTGCATGCAAGTTCGCCAGTAGTGTCATAGGTTGCGAGAGCCGAAACGAACGTGTCTGAGTCCCTAATAATCGGCCAGCTGCCTCACAGTCGGCGGATCAAGATTACTACTGTCTATGAGTGCCGCCGAGATATGAGAGAACATGTCTAGCGCCCAGCCCGTTCACCTTGATCACCTTGACTCCCGTTGATCTTCGGGTATACCGAGCGGGCGCCAGCAATCCTTCCATTTGTCCCTCTCGCGAGCCAGAGTTGTCCAGTGGATTCTGTCCGTTCGAGGGACACGGAGAGCATCGTATCTATCCTTGAAGGACTTCGTGAAGAAGTCTGACCATCGGGTCGGTGGTCTTCCTGTCGTGCGCTTAACGTCCCGTGGAGTCCAGTCGCTGACGGCTCTTGTCCAACGGTTGTCGTTAAAACGCAACACGTGCCCGGCCCACCTAACCTTACTCAACTTGGCGTAAGCGGCGGCGTCCCTGATCTTCGATTGTTGACGGAGGGTGGAGCTCCGTATTCCAGCCCTCACTTGCGTGAGGCGGGTTATTCCTAGCATCACCCTCTCGATGGAGCGTTCGACGACGCTAACCGCATTCTCATCCTGCTTGCGCAACGCCCAGGTTTCTTAGGCGTAGGTCAAAGCAGGGAGAACGGTTGTGTTGAAGAGGTGGGCACGGAGCCTGGTGTTCTTCGTCTTCTTCACTACGTCCTCGATGCTCTTGTAAGCTCCCCAAGCCGCTCGTTTCCTCCTGCCCAGCTCTGGAGCGAGGTCGTTCATCATATTGACTTCCCGACCTAGGTATACGTAGCTGGAGCATTCGGATATGGTCGTTCCGTTGAGCGAGAATGGGGCATCCGGGACCCATCCGTTCTTCATGAACATCGTCTTCGTCAGATTCAGCTGGAGACCAACCTTTCCACACGCGTCCTCGAAGTCGGCCAGCATCTGTTCCGCTTCGCTGATGGTTGGTGTTATAAGAACGATGTCGTCAGCGAAGCGAAGATGACTAAGTCGCCGGCCATCAACTTGCACTCCCATGCTATCCCATTCCAGTTTCCGCATGACGTCTTCAAGAGTGGCGCTGAATAGTTTTGGCGACACGGTATCGCCTTGCCGAACCCCTCTCTTGACGTCGATGATGATGTCGTCGTAGAATGGAGAAATCCTGGTCGTGAAGTTGCTGTAGAGCTCACGAAATACCTTGATGTATTGAGTAGGTATGCCCTGGTTGCCCAGGGCTTCCAACACCGCTTCCGTCTCAACAGAGTCGAAGGCTTTCTTCAAATCGATGAACGTGAGACAGAGGGGCATCTTATACTCTCGCGATACTTCGATGAGTCTAGTGACGGTGTGTATGTGGTCGATCGTACTGAATCCTTTTCGAAACCCTGCTTGCTCGCACGGCTGTCCCTCGTCTAGCGTCCTTTCGATCCTATTGAGGATCACTCGCGTGAAAAGCTTGTAGACGACGGACAGTAGGCAGATGGGGCGATAATTGCCAATATCCTGCGGGTCTCCCTTCTTGTACAGCAACACGGTCCTGCTGGTCTTCCACTGGTTAGGTACCTTGCACTCCGACAGGTACCGCGTGAAAAGCCTAGCCAAGGTGGTAATGAGAATTGGCGGTAGGTTCTTCAGATGTTCCGGTCGAATCCTGTCGGGGCCCGGTGCTGTACGATTCTTCACCGACTTGATGGCATGTCGGATTTCGGAAGGGAGAACCGATGGGACAACATACCCGTCCTCCCTAAGGTGACATTGAGGGAGGTGGACGTGGCTATCGAAGAGATCCGAGTAGAAGTCGTAGATGACCTTCTCCATTGCCCGTCTTGATGAAGAAATTGTTCCGTCCGGGCGCCGGAGGGCGGACATCTTGGTCTTGCGATTGGCGAAGTCTCGGCGGGCGCAGCGAATGCTTTTCCCTGCCTCTGCGGCTTCAGCCAACACTGCTGCTCGTCTCTCCTTGAGGTCTTCTTTTATCGCTTCTCTGCACCGTTTTGCGAGCTCGGACGTTAGCTGGTAGTTGCCTGCGGCTCTCGCGGCTCCACGCTGGCGTATGAGCTCGAGGGTCTCGTAAGACAATCGTCTCTTGGTGACTCTCAAACCCTCAGCACTCTTCGCGCTGTCGCGGAGATGCTGTACAAGCCGATCGTACTCTTCGTCGATGTTGTCGACAACCGCATCTTCCCAAAAGCCGGCTAGCGTAGTGAAAAGATCCCAATTGATGACGGGTTTGGGACTCCTTCTCTTAAACTTCACGGCTTTCTCTCCTTTGCGTGAAAAGAAGAATCTTGCACGAAGGAGGCGATGGTCGGATCCGGTGTAGAACTTTGGTACAACACCGACGTCGGTCAGGCAGAACCTTCGATTGACGATGATGTGGTCAATTTCATTATGGTACTCTCCACCGGGTGACTCCCACGTCCAGCGTAGGGAGGTTGGCTTCTGAAATTGAGAGTTACCATGGATGGTCTTCGTCGTCATGATGAACTCAGACAGCCTCTCTCCCTGTTCGTTCCACTGCAGGCCGTGGGTACCGATGTGAAGTTCCTCAGGCGTTCTCCTAGGACCAATCTTGGCGTTGAAATCGCCAACGATGATCTTGTAGAATGTGTGGTCTTCCCTGTAGAACTTCTCCAAGTCCATATAGAAGGCCTCAATATCCTCTTCGTCGTAGCTGGATGTTGGAGCGTAGGCGACGAAGATTGTCAAGGCCGGTATTGATCCACATCTTCTCAACCGCAAACGTCCGATTCGGGTTGTTAGCTGTTCGAATGAGTCGATGTTCATGACCAAGTTCGTGTTGACGAGGACACCGACTCCACCAACTCCTCTACTGTCGCAGGTTCCAAGGAACAGCTCTTCTCCAGTGTCGAAGGTGGCATTCAGTGGTCGGTGTCTCCTCGTCTCGGTCAGTCCGATGACGTCGTACCTGATCTTCCTGGCTTGCATCATCAAATCCTCGATGGAAGCTTCCGATGCAAGCGTGCGTGCGTTGAAGGTACAGACCGTCATCATAGTCCTTCTGGTTTTAGGCAGCCTAGATAACCCCTCGGACCTCGTCCTCACTGGCGCTGCCGTACCAGTGACTCTTCCGAGATCAGGGGAACACTCTCTATTATTGCTGTGTCGAGCTTGAAGAATTTTAAGCCCACAGGAGATAGCTTGCTGGGCTCGATTCCCCCGTGGGAGGCTGGAGTGTGATTTCACCGGGAAGTTAGCCGGGCTTCCCGGGAGTGGACGATGGAGCTTATTTGTTGGAGGCGACTCCGAACCGCCTCCCTTGTACCTCCCAGTCACTTGAATGCAGGGCTTTTGGTCGGATAGATGTGCAGGATACAATCTGCAGACACGCAGTCACACCCATGCACGCATGCATGAACATGCCCACGCGCTGACAGAAGGTATAGATCGTTCCGACACTGCAGAAACAGGGAGTCCATCCCCTGAATCCACCCGCGTCTCAGGGCAGGCACAAGGTCGCGTTTGGTCCGCGATTAGCCCCCTATCCGCCACCTGGGGACGCGCCACGTAGCCTCGCGACTAACCGGCTGGGATCCCTCGTATGAGGGAGATCCGTGGGCCCAGCCCGTTACGGCACTTTATCAAAGACTAGCACCCCTTCAGGACGCTAGAAAGTGAGGTGGGGCAGCCCACACTCGAGGTATGTGCAAAAGCTTCACACGTGCGAAATGCTCAGAAAATTAAGGAATAAGCAAGACTAATTATTAACTAAGATAAATATTAGGATGGTGATCAGAGTCTTAAGCCGATTCTTTTGAAACTTCCAGAACTTTTGATTATTGAACGGTACCCATGATCTACCATGTGGTATATGTAGGCCATTTTCGGGACTTTTCCATAATCCCCATATGGACAGGGTGACCCGAAAGTTCTTGGCCATGTGCAGCGAAAACTTCATATGAGAATTAATGACGTCGAATTGGGGGGGGGGGGTGATTTTTCAGAACCACATTCAACAAACCTGCCTTATTTAGATCTCAAAAGCATGTTTCTTATTGGTGCTGTATGGAGGAAAACTTTCAGAAGCGGAATCGCTTTTGGACATCAGCACCTCGTCAAAACTTTCCCCCTAGATGCAGTTCAAAGGAGCTGCGCAGGGAGGGGGCAATGACGGAAACCTTCGGAGAGTTTTCTCTTCCAGAAACACTGGACTGCATAGTCAAGGGTATCAAACGTAGGTTGTGAGAGGGCTGAAGACGAATTGGGTGAGGTGGCCGCGCGCCCAGCTTTGAAGCCAGCTCTGTGGTAAATGAAAATCCTTCCTTGTAGAAGTTCCTCCCACCAATCTAGGATAATTTTAAAAGCTTCTTTGCATCTGATCTCCTGCAGCCGTCACGACGTAAGTCCTTTCTCAGATCTTCAGTCTTACTGGATAAACGATCTGAGAAACGCGCGAAAATGCCGTTCTTTTGAGATCACATTCTCTTTGTCGTAATCTGACTTCCACAGTGGGTACCCGCAATTCTATACATTTTGTTTCTCGATCTTATAGAAAAATAAATGCTGCGATTGGTTTTTTGCTTTGTCATGTCTTCTCACAGAAAACTTCAGAAAACATTGATGGAATTTGGTGATGACGAACTGATGTCAATGAGCAACTCAGGTTTTAGATGTTTTCGGCTCTTCTATACAAGCAGAGAAACGACTTCGGAGATCGAATAGAAACCTTTCAGATGTTGATGAACCACCCTCCTCGTTTGGTTTCAATAGCTTTCTAAATAACGTTTTTCGATATCAGCCAAAGAATTTTGGGCTATCCTGTACATAGCCGAATCGCCTTCCTTAACTTTAACTACAACGTCAATTCCACAAGAGGTCCTTCGAGCCATCATCAGTTTCTCTTGCTCTGCCCGCACCGAGAGGAGTTTCCGGAGGATCTGTTTACTGGAAATGACAGTTGAGCCTTCTACGAATCTAACACGCATCCTGCCATGTGGTTCCGTCAAGGAGAAGATCCGCCAAATCACACCCCCACCCAAACAAGTGTTTCCTTTGCTACTTCTGGAATTCGCGAGGAATGATGTATTGCAAGCTGCTCCAGAACAAACACACAGAGTCGTCGGTAACACTTACACCGATCAGCTTCAGAAAGTCGCGGATGCTGTTCGAGAGTAACCGCCGATGTCGTGCCCCAGGGCCCGTCGGCGGTTCAGTGGCTCAGGTTAGACCCCGAGCACGACTGGCCGCGTCCGTGGAGAATGCGTTTCCTACTAACCTAATGGCGGCCTATCCCCACAGACGTACCCGGCCGGAAACCTGGGATCCCGCTTCCCACTTCCCGTCTCCCTCACAAGGTCCCTACGCTGCGCCCCCAACCCCAGCCCCGCCCACAATGGTGTTAATGAGCAAGTAGGATATGAACAGCAACATATTACTACAAAACAGAACACGATATGTATGATGGTTTATGGTAGCGAATATACACGACACCAATACACGACGATCAATAATAAGGTACAACGAAATGGTATCGGGGCCAGCTCAGTAGCAGAACATGGTGAAATGGTATTGCTCACGGGACACGGCGATGGTATGCCGGAGGAGGACCTGCTACTCCAGATGGTATCATCACGAACGACACGGATCGAACGAGCGACGCGGGAGCACCGTAGAACCCAACCGTCCGGCGCGACAGCACGGCAGCGACTGATTTCGAAAATCAGCCGCGCCGCGCCGTCCGCACGCGACTCAGCGTGGGAACTACCGTGCGCCAGGCCTGCGCGGCGGGACCCCGCTACAGGGCAGAGTCGCGCACTGCGCGACAGCCGAGACGATTTCTTGTACACCTACGCCGACGATTTTCGATGACACTAGGCCCCATTTAGCTAAACTAGTAAAAAATTGGAGGAGCTGGGCTGAGTCACGGTTCCTCACCCAGCCTATATTTCCGACATTGCCTCCTCGACTACCACTTATTACACTCCTTTAAAGGCAGCACTCACGGAAATCTTCACTTCTGAAATGAGTCGCTTATCATGTAGCCGGCCGCTGGACCATCGCAACAGTAAGTTGAACACCTTGAATGGTCGCCTACCTGCGAAGATATTGCCGTGGACACATCTGCCGCTCTGGACATTAGGGTTCCGTCGCGCCAACTAACGCCGTTGACAGGGTGTGCGCATGTGGTTCAACGGGGGCGTTAATGAAATTCGTATCATTTGCAGGGTTCCGTGGCGGGACCCATCACGGAACACTCGTCCGCGCTGTGGACACACATGAAATACCGCCATCATTTTCTGTGTTTTTCGCGTGTTTCACGCTACTTCATCGTTATCAATGAGTTCATCGTCCCTAAAAACCCCGATATACCACGAAATCTTAAACGCAAAAATTTCCGTGAGTGCTGCCTTTAACAAATTCCCTATGATAATTATTTTGTTGAGTAAACTCCATTCTATGCTGAATAATAAAACAAAGCAGAAAAAAATGTCAAACGGCTTAAGACTTTCTTACCACCCTGACACGGAATCCTCCCTATCAACTGCATATATTCTTCCAATCTGGCCACCCGGCCAACGTCGGGCTTCGAGTCTACTCGTCATCCTATCTTTGCTTGCAAATCCTTAATCACGCATTTACATACATGGCTGTTATCCGATGCAGTGATACTACCTGCTCTTTTTTGTCTTTTTTTTCTTACATGCCTATGTACTCGTTATGACCAGCCGCTCACAACTCTGCACAGAAGTATCTCCCAGATGGGTTTTTGTGCTTTTGAACAATATAGTGTAGCTAATGCCGTTCGAATAACATGAAATGGAGCTTCAAGCTTCACGTTATTGAGATAGTCCAATTGATCAGCTTCTGCTTCCTTATATAGGGAAGAAGAAGAAGAAGTGGTCGACTGAGAGTCGAATGAGCGCGTAGCACAACACTACTCCACCTGCACACGTACATCCCTCCTATTGGACCGAGCCTCTGCGGGCACAGTCTCCATCGGTGAATCCGTATCCCACCGTTTTCCCCACCAATGGGCCTCTGTGGACACAATCTCCATCGGTGAATCCCTTTCCTACCGTTCCCCGCACTATTGGGCCACATCGGTCCCATTCTCCATCTGTGGAACCGTATCTTGACGTTTTCCCCAATAATGGGTCACAGCAGATCCATCCTCCGTCCGTGGATCCGTATGGTGGCGCTTTTCCCACTAATGGACCAAGGCAAACCCGATAGATCGATGGACTCTTTGCTGGCGTTTCCCCCAGGATTGGACTATTGCGGATTCGATTGAACCTTTCTCGGTTGATGGACGCCTATCCTGGTTTTTTTCTGAACTGCGGGGCCCTGGCACACTTGTCCGTCATCAGTGCACCAGCACTCATTGTCATTTTTGAGAGTAATGGAAAAAAGTTAGGAAATGTAACCAGTGCGCAAAAGTGGGGGAGGCGGATCCACTGCTGTGAGGTGGGTGCGCTGAAGCCCAAAGGTGGGGAGACGGGTCCACTGCCGTGATAATGCTGCGCCGGCGCGCAAAACTGGGGAAGACCGGTCCGCTGCTGTGAGATGGGCTCGCCGGCGCTTAAAAGTGGGTAACCATTACGAGACCAGTCCAACGCAGTGACGATGTGATTCGGCATCAAACCTGGGCAAACGTCCCGAGTCATATCATTTCTGCATGAGTCGTGTGCTGGCACCGGCTTCGCGCTTCATTTCGACACATCAGTTCCGCGACTCAACAGCATACTATTTCTTTCTAATTCCTCTTCCTCATTCACTTGAATTAACGCGACTACCAGCTCAACATAAATCGTTTCAAGGGATTATCATGACTTATATTAGGTTGGTGCAAAAATAATGCGCGTTTTCATGCCTTTGATTCCGAACCTCGTAACATCGATCTTTTTCAAAAGGCTTAGAATTATTGTAATCTGCAAATCTTTAGCAATAAGATAGATGTTCTCTTACTACCGTGCAATTCTGACTACCGTGCAATTCTAACATGACCTTCTAGAATCAACGAACTTCCGGAGGGCAACCGAGGAGCTGTTTGGTATCACTTTAGTCTTCGAGAAAATTCTCCCGGAAGAAGCCGTCTAGGTTCTCGGGGAAGTGGTAGTCGGTGAGCGAGAAGCTTGCTGATTATGATGTAGGAGTTCCGAGCTTCCTAGCTCAGTTGCTCGAACCTGTGAAGAATCTGTCGTGCAGGGTGTGCCTGGACGGTACCGTGTAGGAGTGAAGAATCCATTTTATCGAGCAACGCTGGGGCCACACCGTGAAGTTTCTAATTTATTTCATTTACGTCTTGAAACCACTTACCAGATTAGGAATAATGAATGAGCTGCAGTGAGCAATTTTTGCAGCAGGTCACCACAAAGTCGCCGTGACCTTATTTTGGTGTTCCTTCGTTTTCTAGGAGTGTTTCGGTGCATGTACCTCGTCCAACTGTTGAGCAAGGCACCTCATTTTGTCGAAGAGTGTTTGTACTTCATATTCAATTACTAAGCGACCGACTGTTTGGTCGCAATTCTCTCACTACGAAGGCGCGAAGCAGACCTCTCAACGAGGATCAGTGTTGTACTCGTTCAGTATGCGCGACATCAACTCGTCGAGCTATTTCATCCTCCCTTCTATCTTTTACCGAAGGGAGGGATGGTCTGACAGCAATTACCGGCAATGTTCTGCGAAACCAAATATGTTGTTTTGGATGGGTGCTGTTTGATAATTTTCATCAGTTGGGGATCGCAAACCCCAGTAAGACCTATGCGACATTCTTTACTTTCGAAGCAAGGCACACCAAGCCGAAAAATCCGGGAGCAGCTCGGCGGAATATATTCGCTCACACTCCCTTTGCCAAAACTATGGTGGTATTCCGAGCGATTCCTGCTGCGATGCCGTCGAGTATCAGCTCGCTGAAGTGAGTTTGGCAAAAAACTTGTTTTGGCGCCTTTCGTTCCACAACTAAAAATTCACCAAAAACATGAACTTCGCTCAAAATACATGAGATATTTGGAAAGGCCATGAAATTTGCTACAAAACCATGTGCAACTTCTCATACCGATGATAAGAAACACCGGAAGTTTTCTGCACCGAAGATGAAGCAGCGAAAAACGCGCATTATTTTTGCACCAACCTAATAATAAAGGGCTTAGTCTGTCACGTGTGTGTGTGCGTGTGTGTGTGTGTGTGAAACGAAATTCGAGGGCGTGGCCTAGAGTGAAGAAAATGCTCTACACCGGGTCCACTGTTGCTGTAGGAGTGCGCCGGCGTCCAAAAGTGGGGGAACACCTGGATTCAGGCCCAACGGTGTGATAAGGGTGCGCCGGCGTCCATAAGTGGGGAAACGCCTGGAGTCGGCTCCAACGGTATGATGAGGGTGCGCCGGCGTCCATAAGTGGGGAAACGCCTCGAGTCGGGTCCAATGATGTGATAAGCGTGCGCCGGCGTCCAAAAGTGTGGAAACGCCTGGGGTCGGGTCCAACGGTGTGATAAGGGTGCGCCGGCATCCAAAAGTGGGAAAACGCCTGGAGTCGGCTCCAACGATGTGATAAGGGTGCGCCGGCGTCCAAAAGTGGGGGAACACCTGGATTCAGGTCCAACGGTGTGATAAGGATGCGCCGGCGTCCATAAGTGGGGAAACGCCTGGAGTCGGGTCCAACGGTGTGATAAGGGTGCGCCGGCATCCATAAGTGGGGGAACGCCTGGAGTCGGGTCCAACGGTGTGATAAGAGTGCGCCGGCGTCCACAAGTGGGAAAACGCCTCGAGTCGGGTCCAGCGGTGTGATAAGAGTGCGCTGGCGTCCATAAGTGGGGAAACGCCTCGAGCGGGTCCAACGGTGTGATAAGGGTGCGCCGGCGTCCAAAAGTGGGGAGACGCCCGGGGTCGGGTCCAACGGTGTGATAAGCGTGCGCCGGCGTCCAAAAGTGGGGAAACGCCTGGAGTCGGGTCCGACGGTGTGATAAGGGTGCGCCGGCGTCCAAAAGTGGGGAAACGCCTGGGGTCGGGTCCAACGCTGTGATAAGGGTGCGCCGGCGTCTAAAAGTGGGGAAACGCCTAGAGTCGGATTCAACGGTGTGATAAGGGTGCGCCGGCGTCCAAAAGTGGGGAAACGCCTGGGGTCGGGTCCAACGCTGTGATAAGGGTGCGCCGGCGTCCAAAAGTGGGGAAACGCCTGGGGTCGGGTCCAACGCTGTGATAAGGGTGCGCCGGCGTCCAAAAGTGGGGAAACGTCCGGAGTCGGGTCCAACGGTGTGATAAGGGTGCGCCGGCGTCCAAAAGTGGGGAAACGCCTGGAGTCGGGTCCAACGGTGTGATAAGGGTACGCCGGCTCCCACAAGTAATAGGAATTCGCTAAACGGGTCTATTTCTGCATGAGAGGTACGCTTATCCTGTTTCGGCGGACCCTCCTACCTAAATCACCTAGATGTGCATTGTTTCCTTTCGTATCCGTGTTCTCTTCCCATTTCGTTGGTGTCTGAATGAACCACTCCCTCCTTTCCGTTTATATACACCGGTGGACCCTTATCACTTGAATTACCACAACAACCAGTTGAGCATAAATCATTTCAAGTTAACATTTGCACTGAATTGGTTACACTCAGTTCTTCACGGCCACTAAATTCGCTCATATGGAAGAGCATATCTTCGTTATGGGTGAAGCTACCCCCTACGGAACCAAGGGTCTCTCAGGAGAGCGATAAAACAGATTTAATCAATCCATTTACACTTTCGTGTTTGCTTTCAACGTGCAGTATGCGAGCAAAGCGAGCACTAACAGAAGTCTGGAAGTCCGGCGTTAGCCGGACGGCCAGACTGGTTTGCAATAAATCAGTTACATCCAATAACTCATAGCGCCTAGGGCCAACCAAAGGACATTACTTTGCCAACAAGACTACCACTTGCGGGTTCAAAGGATTCTTAGGGGAACGTCGGCGCACCTTGGGAGGACCAGGTTTGTGCATATCAATAAAAGACTGGAAGTCCGGTGGACGGTCAGAATGCTACAGGAACAAAATTGTCGGCTCAACTAAATCCCGTTTGTGGGATGCGCCACGCGTTCGACTTCATCTTGAATCGCAGAGGCATTGAAAGCGTATATTCTCAGCATATTTAACACCCCTGGGAGAGGATGTGGGAGGGGAGGAGGCGGTAGGGTAGTCAACTTATGTATCAAGTGAGTGCTTCAACCTGCCAGTCTCCTCCTATACCAGTTTATCAACCCCGGAAACATGGATGGTTTGATCGATCAGGGGCGGGGGATCGAATGATCGGCTATGCGGGCGACAGCGGGCCTCTTGCCACTGCTTTACGCGCATCAAGTAAATTGATTAATAAGGATGGGTGGAGAAGCAAGTCAGCAAACCCACTAGTAACTCTTAAGTCCCCTGTAGATAACCATATTAGGAGCATCGGATTCTCCAGCTTTTAGAAGTATGGAATTCAGAGAGTTTTGTCGTATTCAGTCTATTAATCATATTCTTATAGGGTAACTCCTGTAAAACCCTGAAATGTTTGCGAGGACGGATGTTAACACTGCCCTAAATTAACTCCAGCGTATGAGTCTTTTGTCATCGTCTCATTAAAAACTGTTATTTGGGAGAAACACATCGTATTCGTAGTAAATGGATGTACTCAGGGATGGAGACAAAATAACAATTCTTTATTTTATCCATTGAACGAAAATGTTCTTCGAAATGGAGGGAGAGTACAACTCGGCAGGCAAGTGAAAGACTAGAATGAGGCTGCTGGCGGCTGAGTTCATACAAAAGAAGTTCGAATGGAACACATGGTGGAATCACTTCAAAAAAGCGAAGAAACAGTAGGAATGACATTTTTCTAACACGTTACATGACATAGTACTCTCTGGAATAATCGCCAAAGGGTCACGTGCAACCCCGACCCGTGTGTGCTGATATGATCTAGTCGTCCCAACATTGAAGTAACCGGTATGGTGCTGTTCAGGCGTCATCGAGTATTGTGGAATAAATGTGATCTGACGGATCAAGTGACAAGTTGATAACCTGAGATAGCCTTGATGGCAGGCGTTGAGATGTACAGACGTCGTCGGCGGAGAGCACCTGAAACAAATGATTCGCGACAACGGCCCAGCACGCAGCCTGAGGTTAGGCGTACCTCGACCAAACGAACGCCGTTCCCTCGTACCCAAGTGAGCAACTCAGACAAGGCGACTGTGGAACGAGTGCAGTCGCGGAGGTCCTGAATTTAGGTTCAGAAAATGCCAAGCTAAAAGAGAGAAACTGCTGCTACACCCCACGCAGAGCAATGTTTCCTGCGTCGCTATCGTCCCGCGTCGTCGATTTCGATATCTATCGATTATCAGTAACTTATGCACCAACCGATGGTCCGTCGAAAATCGATATGTATCGAAATCGGTGTCACATGAGCCAGAGATACAGGGTACTATACTTTGCGCAGTAGGATATATTTGCAGCGTAAATTCTGTCACTCACGTTGGCGACATCGTTCAGACTCTCGACAAACACCTCTTCACAGACGGGCGGTTGCCTTCGGATCCTACGGAACAGATCGCTCGAGAGAGGGCGGAGACGTGCTACCTCCTGCAAGGAAGCTGAGGTTATACATCCATCTGCTAATTGCTAAACCACCAAATGGTAGGAACCGGCTTTGATCAAATCGATTAATTCTAGTGTTCATTCAAAATCCGAGTATTCAGAAATTCGAGGGGATTATGTTATTCGAGGATTTGAAATTTTGAAAATTCGACAGGCTCTAATGATTTGGAAATTCGAATATTTAAAAACCGAATGCATCCCAATGAGAATTTGTAAATTTGGCTCAGATACTCAAATATTTACCTATTTATCTACTTATATATTCAAAGATTCGAAAAATACATTCGAATTTGGTCTGGGTACTTTTTGTCACGTTGTATCTAAAGATTTTTTGGTAAATGAATGAATGAATCCGTGGATGAAGAAATAAAAATACATAAACAGATAAAACATTAGAATAGGATTACTAGGTTGTGGTAGAAGTTCTCGCGGTTTTTAAAAGTCTGCTTTTTTAAACTTCACGCTGCCTTGCATCAACTTGTCTTTTGTATATGTAGGAAGGTTAGGTATGCGCAAGTTCATTGCTATTATTATCTGTGAACTCCTGCACAACCCCTTGCAGGAAGATGGAATTTTCAGAGCGGTACCTTTGCGACCTTTTAGTATTCGACTTCAAATCTGGTGAATCAGCAGCCACATCCAGTCGTCGGATCAACTCCGCATTTGGGGAGGATACTGTGTCCGAACACAGGATTGGTTCAGAAGCCTGCATGTTGGCGTCTCCAACCTCTATGTTTCCACATGGTCGGAACGCGTTTCCGGAGCTGACAATGATCGATTGCGGCAGTTGGTAGATTCAGATCCATGGCAAACTATGCATCAAAAGGTGAAAGCTTTGGATGTTTATCTTGCCACCATCACCGATTGCCTGCATCAGTTGGGTAGCGTATCAAATATATCATAGTGAGTGATGGTGATCTGACCGAAGGCGATCTCCAGCGACGTGCAGAGATGGTTACTGTGTCACTCTCGTACAGATTCATAGAGGACTGGCTGGAGCCCATCCTCACAGAGGATGAGAAGTAGTGTCTGTAGGTCAATATCAAGCGCCACTGGCACTGTGCTGACAAGGATGAACAGCCTGAGCCACGGCCGAAGACAGGCCTCCACTGGGTGAAGATCATGGTCTGTGTTTGGTGTGACAGCAAAGACATCATCCACTACGAGTTACTGTCATGTGACACTGTCCTCGCAGCGGACCTGTACTGTCTACAGCTGGATAGATGACTGCAAAAATCGTAGAGAAGATTCCAAATCACAGAACGATCCGACTCCTGCACGACGATGCTTGTCCGCACAATGCAAGAGTGACCCACCCGAAGCTAGTGGACTTTGGATGAGTAGTGCTGCTTCACTTATCGTGGAGCACTGACCTTGCACCAACAGATTACCACCTTCTGCTGTCGCTCTCTGAAGCCATGCAAACAAAAGCGTTTGGTGATGGAGATGACTTGGAACAACTTTTTCGAGTCAATGCCAGAACAGTTCTATGCCGCAGGCATCGAGACGCTTTCCGAAAACTGGCGAGATATGATAGGACGTGATGGTAATTTGTGCGTTTCTTAATGTGCTTTTTTTTAAATCAATTAAATACAATGTTCCAAAAACCGCGAGAACTTTCCTCACAACCTAATACTACAATACTGACCTTGGCAAAGAGTAATCTCGAACTGGGAGAATGTGCTCCGAGTGACTGCTCCGAGAATGAGAAGCAATCCATCTGAAGAACCAATAGGAATAGCGTAAATAAGAAAATAAAAGTAAGATCTGGAGCTGTAGCTTACCAGTGTTTGAGCAATCACTGACAAATTCCCATCCTGACTTATGGATTCAGAAACATCCAACAGAATTTTTGGGTTCTTGATGAGGTGGACCCAAACTCGCAAAATGTACAGGTTCGATTTCCATTGTTGCGTCAGCTGATGGTCAGATACCTTAAAGAGTATAATGTCAGGAATCACGTGTGTACTAAAGAAACTTGGTAGACTTACCCCGTTTCGGGCTGCCTCCTCATCAAGCAAATCAAACACTCTCTTCAAGATTGGAGGGTAGCTGCAGGATTCGAGGAATAGCACAGACTCGAGGAAGTCTTCGATGTACTTCTGCACGGTTCCTTTGCTGCAATGAGGATTTTTCACAATTCGTTCAGTGATAGCATTGATGTATTTCTTGGGAAAGCTTTGATATACCCTTCTCTCAAAAGTGGGACGATTTCCCAGGCAATTTGCCCAAGCGACTCGTTCCAGTAAGCAACCACAGGCAAAAATAATTATGGTGAAGTATATCAGATTCCGTATAGAAAATTCGGTCACTTTCTATGAGCGAGAAGCTCAGGACCTTCCTAAGCCCTTGCTAACTTTACCTCGTAAGAAGACGCGTGAGATAGACTTCAGGTATGGATTTCGGGATGCTCTCGTCTATTTTCTTCTTCTTTTCCATAGTCAACGTTCGCGACGGACTAGACAGATGACAAAACCGACTGGGAGGGTACACCGGGGAAGAGCGATCCAGCGATGACCACGACGACTTGCCCGAGTCGGCCAGAGAATCTGGAAAAATTCAATTTTTTTTTTCAAGAATTTTGACTAGCTAAAGACTTCAAAACGTACTTCTGTAGTTCCCGGACCCCTTTTCGGAAGGAACCATGACGATCCGAGACTGGTTCGAGATGCCGTAGTGGGATAGAGTGTTGAGTTTCGTGGGTCCCTTCAGTGAGTTCGGTCCTGACCAATCGGATAGGAGGATTCGCCCGCGAGATGAGCAGAGCAATTCTGTAATTTACTGATTTATTTTGTTATGTATATTTTATTATGTATTTATATTATTACTTTTTTTATTATGGCATGGTCTAAACAGCCATGCTCGATGCACGTGATCATTTCTACACATGAACCAAACATTTAAATACTACTATTACACCTTGGAGTAGAATGACAAAGAATTTGAACGGAACTTATTCTGGATGGTCATCGTATGCTTCTTTTTTACATGTATGAATACAGGAGATTCCCAGTGGTCGAGAACCGCTCGCATGAGCTACATCATATGCATGGCACTCTGATTGTTTGCGCATCCTCGCACTTCAATAATTCTCATCCGTACTTCGTGTTTAGTGTTTCAAACTGCCCGAGCAGAGGTGCGGTGGGTGCCTTAGCCCAGAGGAGTTTCCTGTGTATATTTCACCAATCCCACCTAAATCAAAGCTGGTTATGGCAGGGCGCTGACTGTGCGGCGTTCGCTTGAAGATGTGGTCCAAGATCTTTTGCTTGAGCTGCGAGATAGTGTCGCAGGCTATGGCCCTAACAGTGTAGGGACCTCGACCGTCTAAGCTCGTCACCAAGCAGTCCTGAAATTTGGAAATCAGCAAGCAGACGTGAAATTTCGAAATCTACACAAAAACCGAACCACGTAAGAGCAATCCACGATCTCTCGAAGAAGCTTCGACTCGTTTATGGTATAGCGAGCGTTGCCGGTCACAGCGTCCACAGGTCCCCTCTCCGTTTGGTATTTTAGAGCCTGTTTCAGAAAATTCAGCACCAGAAAAGCTGAGTAGCAGAAGTTAAGCGATTTGAAACCTCACCTTGAACAGGGTGTTGTACTTGGGTGCCTGATACTGCGAAATCGAGTCGTATAGGCAGATGGTCAGCCATTTTGCGACCATTTTTTCTACGACGCTGTCGCTCTTCCGGAACAGAAGCTCACTATTACCAGCCTGCAATTAACAGCAGTTTTATTTCATTTTATCTTAAATGGTGTAGCGGTAGATCATGTTACGTTCTAAAGCCACTAAAACGCTAGAATGTAATCAAATGAAATCACACATAGCGACCCAATTACCTTAACATTTTCTATTTACTTATTCGGTGACTGTGAAATCATGAAATGCAATCTCTATGTACTCTAATAGAGGAGCCCGTTTGATCGTGAATGAGAACGAAGAAGTAAAGGAGTGCGTCGATACGCAGATAATCGGAGGATCAGAAATCCAGATAATCAGAAACGTAAAGTAACGCAAACATTAAAAGAATCAGAATAACACCCCTTCCCCACCCCTCCACCCCCAAGTCTACGACCACTTCTGGTCTTTATACCGTGTATGCAATAGAATCTTCAACAAAAATTCGTATCGGTGTTCTTACAGCGGGTCGTGGATTCCCGGGAGAACAAAAAGAAAATTCGTCCTATTCATAAGCGTCATAATTTCTGAAAAAAGTAACAACTCACATGAACGCTCTTGGCAATGTGTGCTCGCAGCAGTGAAAGGATGATGTCTGTGCAGTACTGGAAATTCCGGAGCAACACAGCGACCAGCAGCGAAGACAACATGCTCTTTTCCCCCGGTGACATAGTCGGTTCTGACTCGGCGGTTTCAACTATCTATAAAACGAGAACCTTTTAGCCTTTGAGAGGATGCAGACGAATACTACGAAGTTTTCCCACCGAGAAAACAAATTGTTTACTGCTCAGAAGGGCGTCAAACTGTGCCAGAGTGACAGGTAGCGTGGATGCATAGAGGGAGGTGGAGTGGGTCCACCCGTTGTCCTCCCACAGCAATCGGTGCAGAAACTCGGGAAATGCGGTGACGTCCATTCCTTCGTAGTCTTCCTCTCCGCAGGTTTCCATGGTTGTTTGCAGCTCAGCAAACGCCTACAATCAACCCGTTGATGAAATGCAATATATAGGTGGGATTACTCTCAACGAACCTGCTTACACTCCTTGCGCACGTTGCTCTCGAGGTGTTCCATCTGCATCTGGATTTTCCTGTAGTCTCGCTCTCGCTCAGCACGTCGCTTCTTCCAGAGGAACGCGAGAAGAACGAGGACGGAGCAGAGGGCCGTTAGTGCTGTGACCACCTGAAAGAGGATTTTCTTGTGGATTTCCCGGTTTTGAAGCGAAGTTAGGTAACTCACGAGGACCCAGAGTCGCAGTGTCGCTATCGGGTCAACGTATTCGATCAGTCCTAACTCAGTGCGAAGTCGTCCCACTGTCACTGACACCAACGGAAGCCCACCAGCTATAGAATTACCTACGAAAATAGGTAAAATAGAACTTGTTGGATTACTTCCAAAATTCTACGGATCAACCCTACCACGTTCATCTGTAGCCTCAGGCTGCGCTGTTGGACCAGTGCAGACCAGCTGTCGGGAATCAACCAGGGTCACGTAACACCTCTCAGAACCGACGAAGATCTGAAAAAACAACAGTTGTGTGAGATGTTGACTCCCATCAACGTCTCTACCATACCTTGTAGTCCTGCGGCTCAGCCGCCTCATTAAGGTGTCTCCCATCGAGGATCAGTGGCTGATCACCCTGGTGGATGCGAATCCCTAAAAGAGATGCAGTATTTCTGGATGAGGCATCATTGCTGCGAGCTCTGTGCTAGGCTATGCTAGTGCAAATTGATTAGTTAACGAAATTAGCCCTAATGCAATGGGAAGAACAAGATTCGCAGCCTTTATTGCAGTGCACTTTTCTAACAGGAGGTCTCGAACAGCTCTAGAGAGCCAGAGCTCAATTAGAGGCGCAGGCCTTAGCATTGAAAATAGCTTTTTGCTTCTTTTGTTCAATCCAACGCCTGAAACCCTGTTCATTTCTTTTAAAATTTAGTAAGCTATTTATTTTAGCAGCATAGTCAGCTGGGAACTGAATTATATAATGTTGACAGAGCACTAAACTCACCCTTGAATGGAGCGAACTCAGGATCAGGAACCACCCTCATTTGTATCCTATGGCCGAGGTTGCGTACTGACGTCACATTTTCCATGGCGAATCCAACGGGGAACCTACAACGCAATTGTGTAGATTAATAAACAAATAATTAAACAAACGGATAAATAAGCATGTGTGTGTTAAATTAATGAAATCAAGTGAAATTTTTGCAATTAAATGAAGTTCAGATAACAGCATAGTCGCGAAATATAATTACCCAAAACATTCGAATTTTCTGCACACGATTTCTCGAATATTAAAAATTCCAAATGATCCTAATCCGTCTATAATAATTTCCTTATATTCGAATTTTCGAATATTGCAGAACTATCGAATATTCTAATGCTCGACTTTTTGGACCCTTCGAGTTTTCGAATGCCTGAATATTCTAATCAATATTCAAATTTTATTCGACTCTTTCAAAACACCAATCCTCATTGGTGACCCTCGAATTCTCAACCGCCTAAAAAAGCCGGCGAGAACCTCTGTTGGTCCCAAAGGCATTAATTTCGGCCGCTGAAGTATTCTGAGGTCAACACGAGGACAACATTCCGAATTTACAATGCAGATCAGCCAAAATGCAAGAGACATTCTGTCCACACGTTGCACTTCCACTGAGCTGTCGTGTCTGATTAGCATTTATGCACAAAGATCTTTCTATGAGAGGCAATTTACCTTTAAAGTTCAGCTCCAAATACTACGCGTTGTCTCTACTTCAGGAAGAAACTTCTCATTGACGTCTATTAAAAGAGAGAAGTAAGATACCTTGCATAAGCCGTTCTCGAGTATGGTCCCGGAAGCACCTCAGGGGTCAGACAGAACATGAAGGTTGCATTCTGGATTTGACACGAAGACAACTTTGAGACCACTTCGAACGGCGGTGCTGTGGAGGAGACGAAGAACATCCGCGCGGTCAGTACCGCATCGAAATTCGCGCCCTGGAATGTTCACGTTTGAGGATCTTCAGTATGGACAAGGATGTGACTCCCACCTCAACAGTGACTGTCCTGCCTCCCGACTTAAAGCTTATCAGTGGATAAACAGAAGAGATGGATGGGTCCGGGCGGAATTCGAACGTGTTTGGGACCATCATGATCGCTTCATCGATGGCCACGCTGATTCTCGCTGCCTTTGCTGTAGATGTAGTGCTTCCGACGATGCATGTCAAGGAAGAGGTCGAGTTGCGCTGGAGCACCATGAAATACCAACAGATGGGAGTATTTGACTCACTTATAACTTACCACGACGTTATTACAGGGAGCGTTTCCGACTTGTACAGTGACGTTTGAACCAGCATCCAGGTTCTGCCCATGCAAAGTGATCTGTAATAGTAAGGTAAGGTAGTGTCGATGTAGTTTTCTACATGGTGAGCCAAAAATACGATAACAACGCTCGTTTCTCCTCTGAAGAAGATTGTCTTATCTTGAAGTTAAAAATAGTTGAAATGTCGTTTCGCAATGTTTCACCGGAATAGTGCTCCGGCCTACAAGTCATGTTTGGTTCAGGACTCAGCCGAAAATATATTTAAGTCCTATTGGATTCATTGAGTGACCACTCATTTGCTCGAGTCTCAATCAGTAAGGTTAGTAGGCTTTGGTGATACCGGGACCGGGGCTCGTTCACAGCCTCTTCGGAATTTGGATCAGTTGGACAAGCATTTCAAAAAATGTGGGATGACCTGAACCCCAACCACTTGTGCGTCGCGGTCAACGACCTCACTTTGAATCTTGGGTCATGTGCTGGAGCTGACGGGGATATCCCTAGGCGAAAGGTTGCCTTATGTCACACATGACCTGATTAACATAAATCCTACGACTATGTTTTAAATTACATACTAATTCTTTTTCGGCGTACACTTTTCTGTGTTACCGTATTTATAGCCTATACGATAAGGTGAGAAATTTATAGTTTTTTGTTTCAGATGAAGACGCAGCAGATGGTGTATGTATGTATGTATGCACAGGTCTTGCACATATTCTTCGATTCTCAAAAGTAGACTGCAGTCTATATTTCCCTTAAGATCTTCGAGGCTTTCATATTATCTTCTTTCATATCACCTTCAACACAAATTTCAAGACTAACGAAGCCCAGATCGGTCTCGAAAAGCAACAATTTTCGAACATCGTGACCCTTTTTTTGGAAGAGTAGGAGCAAAAACCAAGTACTTCTCACGATGCGTCGTGAAATTTTGAGTTCGTCAGGGCAGGATGTTCGAAAATTGGTGCTTTTCGAGTTTGAACTAGGTGATGACGCGCGATCGTCAACAACATACAGTCCCGTTGGTGCCGCCTTTAAAATCTGCGAAATAAACGCGATGTCGCGTCGGAAGCGCCGGCTTGCCATAACTCTTTTCATTGTGATCCATTCAAGACGAAAATCGGATATTCAGAATCAGCGGTCTTAGATCTATCGAATGCGCTGTTTAGAAATTGAAAATCTTGAAATTTTTGCAACTTTGGTGACGTCACGCTAAGCTGGCTTTAGTGACAACCCGGTCTGCGTCGAGTCTCACCTAATTGTATCCTCAGGTACTATAGACTTAACGCAATCTCAGGAATTCCTGGAAAACTGGAGGTCTAAGAATAGAAAATACTTCTTATCACAAGGAAAATATAGATTTTAGATGACTTCTTCTTCAGATCTACATTCCAGAAATTTAAATTTTGAAAATTTGAAGTCCGAAATTTTGAAATTTTCAGCACAGGATTGAAGACGGGCGTTTCCACAACTAAATTTCTGCATTTGTACAGTAGTCTCCACCACAAATCCCATTTTTTATGAAATCTTCACGTTTTAAAATTTATACTAAAAAAGCATGGTTTGGCAAGTTATAAAAATTCTATCATTAGATTTCGATTATCTGTGATTCCAGTTGAGTTTCAGAGGATGTGCGTTCTTTCCAATATTTCATATTGCTACGAAGTGTTTATGTTTTTTCTCCAAATTTTGTGAACTGCTCATAAATTGAATATTAAATTCAAAAATTCCCGGTTTCACATAGTAGGATTCTCCATATTTGTTGACCACATGCGTTTTGCATTTCATGTGAGGAAATCGCTGCTTCACACGAAGAATAGTGTGCTTTCATAGTCCATTCTCTTCCGTTCCCACCGGAAAAAAATGAGCCAGAAATTAGACCTTGGCCTGAAGAATTTGCCTCAAAATTCAAGGAATCGATCCGTTTCTTAAGATTTAGCACGTCTTTATCCTTTTCTATTTTTCCTAATTTCCCATTCAAATCTCCTTCATTCACTACCACCCCCATAATCCCAGATCATTCCAGGTGCCACAACGAGGGCTCACTAGCGCGGCCCCAATGCCAGCGCTGCGTATCCTACAGGTATGCACAGGATTATCGATTGTGGAAAAGATCCAACAACATTTAAAGATCAATTCCACAATGTGTGCATATTGCTCAGTAAACACACGTTGTGTAGATGAATCTAAGAAATTATTCTTGGTAAAAATCAATATTTATACAATTAACTGAATCTCATGGAAATTTATTCTTTCGTGTTTTCGCTCTCTAAATGCCTTGATAATCGATTAAAAAATGTGCATGTCTGATATTAAGAGGATAACAAACTATCTTTCTTCCTTTCTTTTCTTTTTGCAATCTTTTCGGTTTTCTTCTTTTTCTATAGATAAACAGAGCGTTTGAACGAAAATAAGAGAAGCCACTGTTTTGCTCTGAAGAATTCGAATTCAACTTACGGGGATATTAGAGTCAAATACATCTACTTTTTTTTATCAATTATCAAGACATCTACAGAAGAAATGCGAAAAAAATAAGTATTTAATTAATTGTATAAATATTGATTTTTACCTAGAATAATTTCTTAGATTCATCTACACAACGTGTGTTTACTGAGCAATATGCACACATTGTGGAATTGATCTTCAAATGTTGTTGGATCTTTTCCACAATCGATAATCCTGTGCATACCTGTAGGATACGCAGCGCTGGCATTGGGGCCGCACTAGTGAGCCCTCGTTGTGGCACCTGGAATGATCTGGGATTATGGGGGTGGTAGTGAATGAAGGAGATTTGAATGGGAAATTAGGAAAAATTGTAGAAAAGGATAAAGACGTGCTAAATCTTAAGAAACGGATGGATTCCTTGAATTTTGAGGCAAATTCTTCAGGTCAAGGTCTAATTTCTGGCTCATTTTTTTTCCGGTGGGAACGGAAGAGAATGGACTATGAAAGCACACTATTCTTCCTGTGAAGCAGCAATTTCCTCACATGAAATGCAAAACGCATGTGGTCAACAAATATGGAGAATCCTACTATGTGAAACCGGGAATTTTTGAATTTAATATTCAATTTATGAGCAGTTCACAAAATTTGGAGAAAAAACATAAACACTTCGTAGCAATATGAAATATTGGAAAGAACGCACATCCTCTGAAACTCAACTGGAATCACAGATAATCGAAATCTAAAGATAGAATTTTTATAACTTGCCAAACCATGCTTTTTTAGTATAAATTTTAAAACGTGAAGATTTCATTAAAATGGGATTTGTGGTGGAGACTACTGTACAATTGCAGAAATTTAGTTGTGGAAACTTCAATCCTGTACTGAAAATTTCAAAATTTCGGACATCAAATTTTCAAAATTTAAATTTCTGGAATGTAGATCTGAAGAAGAAGTCATCTAAAATCTATATTTTCCTTGTGATAAGAAGTATTTTCTATTCTTAGACCTCCAGTTTTCCAGGAATTCCTGAGATTGCGTTAAGTCTATAGTACCTGAGGATACAATTAGGTGAGACTCGACGCAGACCGGGTTGTCACTAAAGCCAGCTTGGCGTGACGTCACCAAAGTTGCAAAAATTTCGAGATCTTCAATTTCTAAACAGCGCATTCGATAGATCTAAGACCGCTGATTCTGAATATCCGATTTTCGTCTTGAATGGATCACAATGAAAAGAGTTATGGCAAGCCGGCGCTTCCGACGCGACATCGCGTTTATTTCGCAGATTTTAAAGGCGGCACCGACGGGACCGTATTTCACTATGATTGCCTTAGAGAATCATTTCGCATATGATCTTAATTTAAAAAAGTGAAAATTGTCTGACGGTATCGTATCTACAGTCGCGGCCAAAAAGATATAATCAACGCCATTTTGACAAAATGATTTTTTGCTATAACTCACCTCTGGATTGAGCGATCCAGATGAAATTTGGGTATGTATCGCAACTACATGGGTGCTTCCTAACATCAGCTTAGCTGGATAGAAACTCAATTCTATTGGCTTTATTAAGCCTAAACATCAATTCCCTCGGCTTCTTTTGATTTCGTCCAATATCTTCATTACCAACTCTTGAGAAAAATTCAATGTCAGAATAGGTGTTAGTAGTGGATATCATAGAAATATCCTCCGGCTCATGTCTGACGGTATCGCATCTACAGTACGGATACGGATTGGTCTCCTTTTTGTACTATTGAATATGCTCAAATGTCCATTATCTTCTTTGACAAGCCATACCGCTGACACGCATATCTTCGAATCATTGTGACTGGTAGGGATGGATTCACTACCTTCTTCCGTCGCTATAACACTCGTGGAGTATGTATAGCAACAATCATTTGTCTCCATATATCCTATTTTAAGCTGCTGTCGTCAAACCCTAATTCCTCTTTTGTTTCACAACAATGCCGTGACATTACCAATTACGGCTGATTTATGTGCCTGCGAGTATCTTCCATGGATAATTGGTTTTGTCGAACTTCACGCGCAAGTGAAGAGTGACTCACCTTTGTGCCTCCGGAAATCGGGCCGAAGAGAGGATACGCAGAGAACACCGTGACTTCCACAAATGAGTACAGCATGACCGATTCAGCCGCTCTCGTACTTGTCCTTCCGATAGCTATTCGAATCGGACCAGAAGAACTGCCCTGAAAATGGAAGTGATAAAGCTGGTGATGTAGAAGAAGTGCGGTACTTGTAGGCAAACCTTCTCAACGCGGCAGACGATCTTCTTGGATATCTCGTAACTGATCACGGAGCAACGACTTCCAGCCACGAACACACGATCTTTCACGTCTTCAATTGCTGAGCCTAGATCTCTTCCATAAATCGTTATTTCCGTGCCTCCTTCGGTTGGTCCACTGGTTGGCGAGAACTACAAAGATTGGACTTGGACAAATTTTTCCATGGCTAACCTCAGTAAGGAGAATAACGAACCGAAGTGATCAACGGACGATCACATACGACTTCCTGAGCTGGTTGAGGGCAGTCGTGAGAGCAACGTCCGCTGCACCATGAGCAGCTCCACGATGAAGCGATGTAAATGCATGAGGAGCAGTCAGCTGCCAGTAGTGGGCAGGAATATATGGACACTGTAAGGACCGACATAGTTTTTCTTGAAAGTCTCCACAGAATCAATACAGACCTTCAGTACTATCGATGACGTCGTCGCCCTGCACGAACTCCAGCGGGACCGTTACGTTCGGTAGTGGATCCAGGTATGAGAGCCGCATCGGCGCACACTTGACTGATTCCTAAAATCTCTGGTTTATTTTTCAAAATTCATGGCAATATTTACATATACATAGATGGCTTTTGTGCCAGTGACAATTACGACTGAAATTTCAGAAAAAAAATAAAGCAATGCCACATGAGTGATGAAAATTATATAGATTAAGATGCCTATTTTCTTGCACAAGTGCATTCTTAGACGAATTCTTTGCACATTCTACAAAAATTGGCCATGCTCCCATAAAAGTAGCCTAACGCCCGTCCTAACGCCCGTCCAGCGAGTTTACATCGCCAGTACATCATTCCTGCATTATAGAATATCGCTCGTCTGTCCTGCCGCGCTGCCCTAGCTACGCGCAGCGGCAAGCAAGCTGGACGCTGTTGTTGACGCAAGTGTGACTGATAGGCACAGTATGTGTCAGAAGTGTATGTATGTATTTATTACATGATAAGCCATGCATAAAATGTAAAAAGAGAAAACAACGATGTAAAACAAAGCCATGTCAAACTAGAAATGCGACTTTCTGCTGAAGTATAGGTCGAAACACATTTTTGACGTAGTGCAAATGATCGTAAAGCGCACGCATGCGTTTGTGACGTCACATCTCATTATGTGGCTTCACTAGTGCCTGCTGATGAGCTTATCAGTGGGAAAATTAGAAATTCATGTCTGAAAATACCTTAGAAACAGTGGCCTTGGAGGATACCGGTGTCCCGTTCAACAAAGTCCTGCAGAAATATTCGCCGTCCTTAGGCAAACGGTCCACGTGAGCGACAGAGAAGGAAATTTCTCTAGAGTTCCCTCGTGGCACGGAAATAGGCGATGGTTGTTGGATGTGTACACACTCGGTGGCTTTATCCTGAAGGGAGAACAACTTGGTATCACCTCAGGAATTGAGAAAATCACTTATCTAACCTCTGCACAGCTTCCTCTTGACACGCATCTGTGCGTTCCGGTACACCAGTCGCAGCCGGTCTCAGAAGCGCTGCACGAGGAGCAGCTGGAACGATTGCAATGAGCTCAAATGCTCTATATTCCTTGCGTCTCTACGAAGGAACTGAGACTAGAAACTCACGTTCTGAAGGCACCACAGTTGTAGACGGTAAAGTTGTGCTCGACAATGGGGCTCGAACCGGCCGAAGTGGTGAGCACCAACAGTTCAGTGATAGAGGCAGGAAGCCCGTTCGAGGAACGAAGGCTGGGCAGTGAGCAGGACGCTCCCGCCTCGGTCCATACTGCAGGACTTGAGGAGGAGCCGAACTGGCACACGTACGTCTGAAGGTGTGGTGTTCAGGGGATTTTGGAAGATTCATTATTTCCTTCCTTTCACACATGACACGCTTATATTTAGGCTTAATTACACAAGTTAAAGACTTCAGTTTTGTTGTACTTATTCCAGGGCTCGGATGCAACATTGCGACTTCCCACGGTTAAGGCCTTGGTGTACATAAATTTACCCTTTACTGCGCACACATCGACATGTCTACCGATACCTGACGTTACCTATACCTAGATGCTACACATGGGTAATCGCATCTGTAGGTGACCCGTCCTTCTAAAGATGCATCCGAGCTGCTATACTCTCTGTGCGCTCAGTTCCGATTGTTGTCATAATGATGTGAGTCTTTCCCTTTACATTAATTTCTCTCTGAAGATTTTTTAAACCTATCATTCCCGAGAGGAGTTCCCAGCACGACATATCTAGCCACATCAACCAGTGGCATCCACGACAACACTCCATCATTCCTCGAATCAGAGAAAAACCCCAGCCAACTCACAAATCCATCTGGTTGAGGCAGATGTTTGACAGGAAGTGAAATATTTCGAGGATCATCGATAGACATGGAAGCAGGTGACGGCGGACCATTCTTCTCGGGGCAGACGCTCACCTGAAGTGATGGCCGACCATTAAACTCTAAACGGGAACAACGCGCTGGGTCGTAAAGCGCACACTTACCGTCGCCGAGGGGCAGTGCATCGCAGCGCTGCACTTTCCGACCGCCGGACACCATTGGCACATCGGATCGGGTGACGAAATGCAAGCCGAGCAGGATGAGAGTGTGTGGCAGGACGCCAGTGGTAGAGTGACCAGCTGAAGAGCAAACAAGCTTGTTAGAAGTATAAACTCGGCATATCGGCTAATTCAGCTATCGTTTCCCTCATTCTCACTTTCCACATCCGGCTGTCACTGCCGGGTGTGAATGTGGCTTCAAACACCTGCACTGGCAGAAGGCAGAAGGGTGACAGACCAGAAAAGAAACGTCTCCTCTAACATCCTTTGCAAGCCAGGGATAACATTGATAAAAGACTGTTCAAATCATAAAAATCGGATAAATGAGCGCGTTCAGCAAGTTTACGGGATAAACAAATAATTTCCTTTTGAATTTCTCTGATTCCAATGGTGCAAGTGCATTATCGTTTTTTTTTTCGATTTCCACTGTGTATTGCGATTGCGAAGTTTCTGGGATTCTCCCTTTTCTTTGTTTTTCTTGAGCAGAATGACTACTGTATTCTAAATTGAAGAGCAGAGTGACACTGAGAAAAGTGTTTGCTTTCTACTTTCTCAATGGGTTTCTTACAAATTTCTGGTTTAGCAAACAGTGGAAAAAGTTAGAGAAGGGATGAGAACTCATTTCCAAGCTGAGCCCACATCCCAGTTTTAACTTTTTTCCACTGAAAACCTATTTTTTGCTCCCACACAACTATAAGGAAAATGCTATTTACTACTGGTGAGAGCAACAGAGAAATAAAATTGAGCTAGTAACAAAAAGGAAACAGTGACGTATTTCTTTTTCTAGCTGTTTTTTGCCCAGATTGTTACAATTCTTTATTCTCCACTTCGACTAACGTTTCGGCGATGTCGCCTTCGTCAGAGCCTTTGCTGCAGTAGTAAAAAGGAAATATTTAAGGCAAGAAAATCGAGCGAAAAAGCAGCAAAAAAATTAAGAAATTGGTATGAAATTTGTATTCATAGGATAAACACAAGCAGCGTTTTCAGTTCCGCTTGCAGTTACACATAGATTCACCAACTTGTGAGCTCTCGAGCTTTTACACCAACAGTTTCTGGGTATATCCTGGTACATATTCCACAAATCGAACCGAAAAGTCCGAGGAATCCGCCAGTTTTCGATTAAACTCTTGCTGAATTTTGAAAGCACCGGCAGATCTTTCCCAAATTCCAGATAAATTTCGAAGAGTCCTGCTTTCCCGCAACAAATCGTTCGTTTACCTTTCTGATGTTCCTCACACATTCTCCGCGGAATTATAAGGATAGTACAGGTGTAAGTAGGTGTGGAACGAAAAAAGTACTATGACCGTCGGGAGATGATGCGCACACATCTGTGCTGATTTTCGGGGCAACTTCGGTGTTTTCCTTCTCGATTACTCCCGCAGTTCTCTTTCTCTTCTACCCTCTCAAACAACTTCAGTGAAAACAGCTGGCTCAGAGTGACCGAAGAAAAGCTAACAAGGGAAGTGCAACAGGCCAGACTCGCAAATCGGAATGAAACCTATCTGGCTTGAATCTTTGTTGGAGAGGGTGTTACAGTATATATTTCATTATTGCCCTCGATTCCAAAAAACAAAAATCCCACCACAGTACCATATGCGCTGCAGCACTCGTCCGTCAGCGACGATGTGGCCGAGTGGGGAGGATGCTGCACTGTCAGCTCGAGAGTTTGAACCCCGTCATGCGCACCTACCTGTTTTGCTCTCTCATTTTTTTATTCCCCCTGTGTTGTTGAAATCAAATTTAAAAGGTTAGAAGATAATACTTATCCTTACTGACGCACTAGGCACGGAATAACTACGTTATATAAAACCTGCTTTTCTCCCTCGATTAGCTATAAAGTAGCAGTCACTTTTCACGACTGTAACTCAAAATCTTTCCCACTCGGTTCATAATGTTCGAACCTCTCTGCAGTGAATGCGACTGTAATGATTGTAGCAGAATTTCTTTCATTGTCTGCGCGTATTGTTCTCACCGCTTTTGCTTTGAACACTTCATTGTCTGTGTGCACCGTTGCTGCCAGTAAATGCTTTCTCATTGACCATCCTTTTTTTTTGTTTTGAATGAAAATTTTACAATTTTCTAGCGACTCGAGGGAAAGCTGTACGATCACTAAACTACGTTCATAGCATAGTAGTTATTCTATAGCTAGTACGTCAGTAAAGACAAGTGTTGTCTTCTAGCCCTCCAAAATTGATTTCAATAACATAGGAGGAATAAAAAACAAAAATGCAAAACGAGTGTCAATGACGGGATCCAAACCCTCGACCTCCTGCCTATCAGTCCGCATCCTCTCCACTCGGCCACCTCGTCGCTGACGGACTAGTGCTGCAACGCATATAGTACTGTGGTGGGATTTTTGTTTTTTGAAGCCGAGGGCAGTAACAAAATATATACTGCAACACCCTCTCCAACAAAGATTCAAGCCAGATAGGTTTCATCCCGATTTTCGAATATGGCCTCTTGCACTTCCCTTGTAAGAAAAAGATATCGGATTTTCTGATTCAGACCCATTAGCTTACAAATTTGAAAAGCTTAAAATCAACGGCACTGAAATTTTGTTCCTAGCCCACCGAATTTGAGATTCCGGTACTCACTAATACATTTTATTAACGATACATAATAGAATTAATGAGGGCACAAAAAACCTGAACGAGTCTCTGCAGAATGTAAATTATCAACAAGAGAGAAATACAAAGCTAACAAACCCCATTGGGCAGCACTGCGTATACCGTCGTCCCTCGGATTTCAATTTGCTGGATCCGCGAGCCCAAGCGTTCGTCTCCGATGCTTCGCCGATCGTATTGCTCCAGATTCGAAGGCGATTTGGACTTGTACTGAAACAGTCGGGAAAGCTAAACATGGAACGTTGCTCATGTATGGAAGTCTTTAGTGTGCGCTTCTTGACTAGAGAGCCGGATTAAATCCTATTTCCAGAGTAATTAACACATAACGGACAATACGACCTACCGGTGGGTCGTACGGGAAGTTACGTAGAGCACAATACGACCCACCGGTGGGTCGTATCCGTTTTATCCCTTTTCTTAGGTGGAGCTCCCCCAAATTCTGCCCCTAGGGGTTATTCTACCCGCTGAAAAATGTGTTAATGCCTTACGAACCGACGGTCTCTAGAAGAAAAGCAACAGACGATCAAATCTGTTCGCATTCTTTCCTAGAATTTTTTTGTGAACACCCCCAACTGCTCAACCTCTTTAAAGTACTTCGATGAAAGTAATCACTTTCATTTTCAAAATAACAGTGCATTCGTGTGTTCGGAAAGTTCACGAAGGACTGCATGCCCCTTCTTATAAGAACTGCTTTTGCATGGAATGCCCTTTGCCATATACGAACACACGTTCTCACAACAAAATTCCTGATTAGCTCTTAACCACGCAATTTTTGTGGGCTTTACGTGTACGGCAAGAAAGGTCATCAACTCAGCAACGCGGGAGAGGAAATTGAGGTCTATAAGAAGAACGCTCGCCAGCGCTAACTTCAAGGTGAAAATGCTCCTGGAAAATAAGCCGAATCCACGAAAACGGGTAGCCGCACTATTCCGAAGTGGAAGAAATTCACAACTGCTGACAAATCCTTTGTTATGTGTTCTAATAACTAGTGACCCATCACTTTTTTTATTGAAGAAATTTCTTGTGGCGTGGCCCAACTCCACAATCCCTGCTAAATCCAAGACATCAACCAGACAGATCATTCTTACAAACAATATCGAAGGTAAAAACTGCCACCTTTGTTCTCAAGCAACAGCCCCGTCAGAGCTGAGGTCCATGACACCTGGACCGAGTCACTTTCTGTCTATTTACTCGAAATTCAAAAATGGTGGGCTGAGTATCGACAGTGCATTTCAAGTTGACGCGCAAAATCACCCCTATTCTCAGGATATAACGGGCTAATCTTTTATATATAGAAAGAGAATCATTAATTAATTATTGGGGCTGAATCATGGAGGGTGCCTACCCTCCCTGACCACACTATGTCCGCAAACTTCATATAAAGCTCGGCAGCTTTATCAAGAGCGTAAAAGTCCCCAGCGGACGAGCTGCGATGGTCAAGGGGACAAACAAAGTCGGGCTGCCATTGAGGCCTATTCACACATCAAAAGAAGTACCCGCGTGTTTACAGTTTACCGCCGGCGTTAATTCCGGAAGGTCGAATGGGACGTGTAAACGCTGCACGAACATCGTGCTTATTAACAAAGAGGGAAAACGAGCGAGTCACTGTATCTACAGAAAGTTTATTTCGGCGAAAAGGCCCTCTTTAAGTGAATACCTTGCCTCCATTCTTTCCGCTTCAAAATCCAAAGCTGGCTCTTCCCTCGGACAATGTGGCTGTATCAGTTTGAAAAGGCTAACTTAAAGGTAACGGGGCTTCGATGACTAACCTTCATAAGCCGCATTAATGAGGGCCCTTCGCTGGCGAAAACAATAACACTGGAAAGAGGTGAATACTACTTCCATCAAGGATGACTTTCATCAAGGATGTAACAATGACATGGAGATACATCAGGATTTTTCTATAGTCACTAGTTTTAAAAACTTATTTAACTTCAGAACTTAAAAACTTGTTCATTTAATGATTTATATGTTTCGAATGTCAAATTGGGCCACAACAAGTCTTTAAACACATTCTGCAAAGAAGCTATATGTCCACGTAATGATCACATGCTTGATTAAAAGGAGAAGACCGGAAAGTAAGAGTACGAAGCCGGGAAGTGTTGTAGCCGTGATAATTTACTGCAGAAATCTTTTTGAAGCGAAACAACAAGAATGACCGAATTACATCAGCATGAATATTGATTCAAGATTATTCGCTGAAACACCCGTTACAGAAGCCAAGACCCTAATTTCTGTTAGAGGTAGCATCTGTGGGAATTTTCAACCTCGATATTCTGGCATAATCTAACGTAGTCGCCGGCATTGAAAACTGTTACAATGCTGAAAGCAGTCGCAACCTTCAAAATCTTCGTTTTCTGAAACCTCTCCTCTCACCGCTTTCAAGCGCTTAGACCGAGTTGTGCGACCTATTCGATGTGGACTAAACCAAAAAACTCGATACCGCATCTTTTTTGTCAGCTGTGTTGAGGGCGAAATCGGTTTTCGCCGTTGTTTTGCAGCACTTCTGAAGTTCGCGAAAGAAAATGAATTTTAAAGAAGATAGCCTGACCGGTTAAGCTGTTGCAGAAACACCAACGAGTTCTAAAACCATCGAACCACGAAAAAATTCAGAAATGAGACAGTGGCAAAAATCAGCCAAATAAGTGAATGAACAAGTAGATTTGTTGCAAAAATGGTAAGTAGAGAAATATGTAGTGAAGAGCAAAGCAGGAAATAAAGGTTAGGTACAAAGGAAGAGCTCTAACATGAGAAAAAAAGAAATGACTGCCCACCAAATTAACTGGTAGCAGTGCTCCTCTGCCACCACAACTCGATCGAACGACCCCACGCTGATCCTGCTGATCCAGGATCATGGACATTCGACTAGTTGTATCTTAGAAACGGTCACGTTACCGTACTACTGTCTTCGCAAATGGCTGAGGCAGTTGCTGAGGCTCCAAAATGATCAAAATCACAGACAAGAAAACTTCCGTGGGTGCTGCTTCAAGAATTATTTATAAATTGTTTTGTGAACAGAGTGTCCACTGGATGTCGAAGGTTGAGTGAACCTTTCCATCAGCTTCAGTAATTTTTGAAAGTGTATCGAGTGGTACCTCGAGGCATTTGAGCTGAGAATGTAGCTCTCTACATTAAAAAAAACATTTTTTCTCACTGATGTCACTGTTTAGTTTTCATACGGTTCAGTTTTTCATACGTTTTTCACTTTGTTCTCTTAAATGTACGCGAGTAATTATGCAACGATGATGTAAAGGTGTAGTGTTTCAACTCTCTGCGCACATTGTAATCACAAGAAAACAGTTCTCTCATTTTTTTCACATGTCATCCTCCAGCTATTCCATTCCTTGCCGCTGCGCCTGGAACTTGACCCTTTTTGCCGAGGCGAAATCCATTGGGCTGCCCCGAATCCATCTTTTACTGGCAATAAATCATGTCTCTAGAGACTCGTAACAGCTGATTGACACTGCTTCCTCTCGTCACACCCTAAAACCGAGGCGGAAGACGCACTGCGCGACAATCTGCGCATCCAGGGCAGCACCCAGGATGTATTAGTTATACGGGGGAGTTGATGGGTCACGGCATGTGTCCGACAAATCGCACTCGCCAGCCTTTGTTGTGTCCTCGTGCTATCCAGAGCCAGATGGCTCTGTGACGCCACAAAAACAATGCCAGATTTGCATCCAATGGACTCCAGCGCACAAAAGAAGCCACAGGCCAAACAGCCTCGAGCTCCATATGGGAATTACGACCTACCTGCAGGATTTGTCCGTCCTCAGTGCCAGCGAGGACGATTCGCGGTGAGACGACGCCGCTCAGGACGGTGATCTTCTGATCCACCTCGACGATGGCCACCTCGACGGCCTCGATTGAACCGCCGACTCCAAGCTCGCAGGTCTCTTCATCCAAAGGAATACGCGACTTCTGCAAATCACTCCCATTTAGGCTTCAGAAACGACGTAAAATCACCCAAGGAGAATTAAAAGTACGTACGTTTATGCACTTGGCGTCCCTGCCGACATGTGGTAGCCCGATCGAGTCCGCGCCACCTCGACAGCGGTCGATGTTGTACCAAAAGGTCAATTTCAGCCGCTGCATGGAAAAAGCGCAGATGGCAGATCGCGTTTCAGATGTAGACGGTGAGAAGGCGCCGATGAGGAAGTCGCCTGAAACAGACAGCATCGTCGGTCTCCCCAATGGCTTTTCGCTGAAAAGGTTGTCATCCTGTGTTTCTAAGAAGTCATATCCGAAAAGAGTCGTTCGTCAAACCCGCAGCCATGGAAACTAGCTCACTCCGGCACTAAACTCGCTGTTTAATCCGTAATCTGCAGTTTTTTGCACGTTTTTTGCTGGTTAAGCGTCGGAAATTCAGCGCGTGGTGGCAGACAGAAAAAAATGAATTCAACAGCGTTTCGCGGAAACATTGCACTTGACCAGAAGCGTTTTTTTTTTCGAAAAACGGACTATGCCCTCAGAACATGGTCTCTTGAGGAAGGGAAAGCAAAGACAGCCACTGACATAGAGAAATTCAATCCCCATTGGAGTCGTCAACGTTTTCATAGGAGACCTGACGCCGAATTGTTGGACACCACACCTCCGTGATTTATTATCTCAGAAAGAAAACCATTGCGGAAATAGACTTAATATTGAACTTGAAAACAAATTAAACTACGTTGAACTACCAATCTTTGTTTGAATTCGAGTAGGTTTTTCATCTAAATTGAAGAAAACCCTGGCGCAGATTTGAATCACAGAGGAGAACGTCTAGGATGGCATATTTTCGCCCGGATCAGTGAAGCTCACCTTGCCAATGAGGAGAGCAAAGGATAGGGAGAAAAACAAGGCAGTGATAAAGTTTGCGTGAGATGTTTGGGCAGAATATGTTCACTGAACTTAATTTGGCCATCCTCGCCTTGCTGAACCCAGCTTTTGGTCTTCATTGCCAAGAAATTGCTGCACATGCGCAGATTTGCGTGAAGAGAACGCAAAGGAATACAACCATTTTAAAAAACCTTACTGATCTGAAATGATTCATATTCAAATCTAGGCAACTCCGCAATGCTTTAAAACAATGTGCATAGGCTAGTGTGTAAGACGAGAAAGTGGAGATTTATAACGGCTATTTGTCAACTAAACCAGCCATCCTTAGCATGGAATTATAGCAATTTGTGAAAACGACAGTACATGCCTGCAACTCCAATGGTCCGGGCCCTACGGATACGTGAGCGTGTAACCTCCTGCTTGGAAATGTCAGGAAGGGAAGAACAGGAATACCACAAAAATTATAACGTTAATATCAGTGCAAAGTGTGGATGCGCAGACAACCAAAGTGTCACGACGCATTTGGTAGAGAGCGGGGTGCGAGCCTGCAGCTCTGTGGTTTCCTTTATAACTTTTAGATTACGTTTCATACATCCACATACTCATCTCCACTGGTTCTTCATCAGCGGCTTCCAGCAAATTCGGGCTAAACGTGTCGTGAATCGAGCATTCTCAAAATACGCGTAAATCGCACATATTTTCCGGCAGCTTCCCTCACACCTTCCCCAGGAATTTTGAGGGAAATTGTCATTGAGAGTAATCGCAAACACAGATCCTACGAGCTGGAGGCAAATCAGGAAAAGCACTCTCTGGATGTTTCTCAGTGAGCCACACGGTGCATCGCAACGATAGAAGCACTCCTGGGACGATGGAATTATGATGTTTGCTTTGGAATGTTGATGAAAGTCCGGAAAAAATCATTCCAGAATTATCTTCCTCTATGTAGCTAGCGAGAGCTATAACTGACGGATTTCTGAGCAATACTGATTCAGTAACTAAGCTTCGATCTTCTCAACTCCATTTGAGCTCATCTCCTCAAGTTCAATTTTCTTTCTTGATCTCTATCTTTACAATCATTATCAGGGTGTTTCCCTGAGTGACACTCACCTTGGATGTAAGCAGCGGTCATGTACGGGAAGTTCGAATTGTCCTCTGATCGGCACTGCAGCTCCACTTCTGAGTACGAGACGAATCTGGAATTCGTGGACTTAAGGATTCGCCTTCGCTCTTCTTAGATGTGCTCATATTGCTGGGCCGGTATGTCGCGGCATGCATGGTAATCCAATTAGTCTTTGTTTGCCGCTCACCGTATGGGTGCATCGGGGCGTGAGCGAAAAGACGGATTCTCAGCCTGACACCTCGCCGATTCGCAGTTAAAACTCGAACAGAACAAGGCTATAGCAAATTTACGGGTAATTCTCCATTACTCTGCGTCCCCATGAGCTAATGCTGAATAGGAGCGCTGCGTTGGCGTCTTGCCAATTAGCAAATAGGTAAACAAACTGCTCGGCAACGCAAACATCGGCCCAAGAATAGGTGCAGCTAACTGGCACCTCACACGCGCACACAACGGCCATTGTCGGCGGTGATTACGCGAAAGCAGATAGCCCCGTCGAGCGTACGGGGAACACGCGGCCCACGGCTCGAGTTCGCTTCACGCCTCATTTCCCTCATTTCCGCCATCAACCACAAGTTCGCCCGAGCCTCAAAACGCCGTTTAAATGTCCCCCCCCCCTTGCTGGAAGGCGTCGCTGGTGGTCTCGCGAAGACCAACAACTCATCTGGGAATTCATCAAACATGAGGTGCAGAAGCGAGAGCGAATTTCAATGGCTATCGGATGTCTGGAGATTTTTCCGCAATAAATTTGAGCGCGCATGAGGGCAGCGGAAGCAGCAAAGCAAAATGCATCAAACGCTATCAAGTCTCTCGAAGAAAGAGAAGAAGAAGTGAAGAAAAAAGAAGGTATCTTAGGTGTAATGAGCAGCAACGTCTTATACGTTCGCACGGTCAATGCATGGAACAAAAACCAACGAGAGATAGAAAATATTTGCATGATAAGGGTACTAATTTTTGAAAAATGGAGAAAGTCCTGAATTATTTAAACTTAAAAATAATAGTTCCCTTCCCCGAAGAAATGGATGAGATAGGTGAAGGCAACGAGAAGCTGTTTGGGAACCTGAGACTTTTCTTCAGCCGCCAAAAAATGAGAGACTTCTAAAAATAAGCCATACTAACAAAAATGTCGCCAAAAATAGAAATGTAACGTTAGTTCGGACGGTAAATGTTGTTATTTTACTACTATACATTTGTACTACAACACCCTGTACTATAACACTGCCTAATACTAAGTATACTAGCATTATACTAGCATACTACTACATCATACCATTACACTATTTTATTCCTTTACTGAGTATACTACTCCTTTCACACACACTAAAATGTATTAAACTATTACTTTCAAAAGTTATTACATCATACTTCATATTATATTAATGCGCCCAATGCATATTGTAATATGTATATTACTACATGTACTGCTATACTACTACATCATAATATTATGCTATTTTATTCCGTTACTTATTATATTACTGTTTTTTAAGCACGCGCTTATTATTATGTGTTATACCACTACTATAATACATAAACTATTATACAATACATCATTATTGTGCGCCTAATGCACATTATAATATACAATATTAATGAAGTGTGCGCCTTTTATAGCTTCCTTATTTTTTGTTTGCTTCTGAGTTTTTAATAGTTGTCCACCAAAAGATGAAGAATTAGATAAATACCATTGTATACTACGACGAATTCCTTATTAATATTATGGTACTGTTTACTCTTACACTCTAACACTTTATATTTTACGCCTTTTACTTCTGCATTGCACGTTTGTTATTATACTATTGTAATTTTCCCTACGCCATGGATCCTTTTATCATAAAAATAGCTTATGTGTGTATACTTACCGAGTGTCATTGTCGCAGAACCTCAACAACTTCGCCACTCTCGGAGCACCCCTAGTCTTCCGGGTGTCCTGCGACTGTACGACCGCGATGTAGACGTAGTGTTGATGATGGAACATACTCAAGTACTCGATGCTGAACGATGAGCGGACCTCGGCTCGGAGGAACACCGCCGCCTCTCCTTCAAGGCTGCCTGTAAATGTGTAGTATTCAACCGAGTACGCTAAACAGCTTCTAGATCACATACCTGAGTTCAAGACAGAAAAGCTGGGCAGTTCTCTGAGCGCAACAGCTGGGAAGGGATCCCTGTATGGGGAGTCTCCAGAAAAGGAAGCCGCCACGGCGAGATGGTGTTTCGATAGAAGGAGGGATACGCAAGAGGCACTGGGAGAGTTAGAGGCTACGGGCACATCTCCAGAGTACACAAGAGACAAATTCTCCCGAGAATGGATCGAGCAGATACCTTCAACGATAAATCCATAATTTCTCGGAATAGTAGGACAAAGGTACATACTAGGCTTAACTCCTACCTTGCCGAACTGATCCGCAGTGTAGCACCCCATCGGGCAGTACGTGCAGTACCTTATTGTGATTATCGGTGTCTCGGAGCACTGCATCCTTCAGACAACTGCTTCCGTCGGCGTTACATAATGGAGAATCTTTTACTGGACCGGTTGATACTGTATGCAGAGGGAGAAGTTCATCAAATGACAGTACTGTCAGCTCATTAACAGCTCCTATGTAGATCTGAAAATGGAAACAAATTATGAGATTAATCTCCAAGAAGAAGATGGTCCTTCAATTGTAAGGAGTCATCGAATTGATGGTACCTCGGTGTTTTTTGCTCATCCCCTTATTTTTGGCAATCGTCAAATTTTGACGGTCAAGAAGCAAAATCGCCTAATGATGCCATTATAGAAAAAAACATTTTGCACATTTTTTTTCGTTCTTTTTCTATTTACAGTCTCTTTTCCGGTGCATTCCACGAGGCTCTGATGTTGTTGTGAGCCATGCATAACAAAAACATAAATAAACGGAATGACGACCTTACTTGCCTACCAAAAAGCGTACATATAGCCATAAAAGGTCTTCATCCGGCATACACAAGAACCTTTTCCTTTTGCCATGTTCAAGACCGGAATAGATCCAAAAATCCAGGACATTCTGAGTACATGCAGCTGAAAAGTCAGCCGAATGCAGCTGGCCGTGGGTTACAAAGGGAGAAAGACCTTCAAAGATCTCTTTGTGCAAGTGTCGTGCGTTCACGACGATGTCGGCAAACTACTGAACGAAATGCAGAGAAATTCTGGATCAGGAGCAAAAGGCGTAATGGTTTTCGGTTTTCTCAAATCTTCCTTGCTTGATATGCTTTGGTTTATTTTTTTTTATTCTCTAATTCATTCTCCAAAGAATACACGTCCGCTAAGTGTAAGAATTCAACGATAACAACCTTTTTCAAAACAAATTTTGAAAACCGCCTCCTGTAAGAAAATCGTATGTACATCAACCATTTACTTACGAATAAGGAGAGGCATTTATGGTGTCTAAAAAGAAAACCTGTGAAAAAAAAAAACCATGTAATGAATGGCACATACATACGCATTTTTATGGAGATTCATCTTTCTCGGCACAATTTTAGTGACAGAATTCATCTAGATTTCGTCGCTCTTCCATCACGACAATGAGTGAGGAAGATCCTTCTAAGACACATAAACACAAAGTGTCGTCGGCAATATTCGCAATGCACTCCATTGCATGCAACTCTCCTGCGCTCGAAAGATCGCTACTAATTCCCGCGCCGAAGCCCGTGTATTAAATTGCGCAAACTTATAACGTATTCATAGGCCATTACCGCTGATTAACTGAGCTGCAAAGACCATGGAAACAGCGCTAAAGCCGTCCGGCCGTGCCGTGATGTCCTTGTGAGACGAAAAGCCCCCGGCGACGACCAGTAGTCGTCGCGAAAAACCGCCGTCGACACGACGCCGCACTCACCCTGCTGTCGGCTAAGACCACATGGTTGATGGGGTTCTTCGAGTAGTAGAGGTGCTGTGCGGAGATGAGCACATCGCGGAGCTGAGCGGCACAGATCAGAAGCCGAAGGAGAAGTCGCATCGCAACATCTGCAACGACCAGTTTGTCGCGGGAGGGCAGCGCCTACATTTCCGCCGCGACGAAAGGCGAAAGAATGCGAGAGATACGGTAGCGATACGGTACTTTCACAGCTGCAGAGGGTTGAAAATGGAGAGAAAAAAACGACTCTGAGATTCCGTAGCCTGGTATTTCAATGACTGTGCCGTTGAAAAAATGAGCGGTGGTCATGAACAAGCCACACCAAAGCCTTGTTACTGTTTCTCCTGCGTTACCCTTACATTACTCCTATAGATATTACAAGGTCGAACTTAGACATGAGGTGGGGAGAGAACCACTGGAGCATTCAGAAATGGTTATTCACTCAAATGCCACTTGCCCAACTTAAAAATAGGCGCGATCAGTTAAGGCGTGATTCGTAACACAAGAGAATCAAGAAATTAATCGTGACATGGAACAGTTCACATGAGAGCAATAGTGAAGGTTAAGTACCCACATCGCATTTTGTAATGAATGAAAATCCAGAAAAAAAGAAGAAAATGAAGAAGAAGAAAGGAAAACTTCGGGAAAATGATCCTAGCGGAATTTTCACTCGAAATCGGATAAATGCGCAAACTCAAATGAAAATTCCTAAAAGAACACTTGAAAGGTATGAGCTCATTAATAGCTGTAACATTAACAATGAATAGGTAGGTGGTTTGAAATTGGAAACTAAAAGTGATTAAGCAACCATCTTCGGCTATTGCGGCCTGGTGAGCCGTCTTTCCCATAGTCCGAGCAGACTAATGGAATTAATTGTTAATGACCGTAAGAATGTAACTGCCAGTTAGCATGATTGAGCGAAATTACGTCTTCTGGCTAGCAATGAACGAGGTCGGAAGAGGAGACAAGGGTAGAATGAAATTCATAATTTAAAAAAAATATACGTACCACAGAAATCTATAAAATCTTTCTTTTATTTTATAATTTTCTTAAAATGAATTCATTCATAAGGAATTATTAATTCACATAAAAATTTTTGAAATTTAACGCAAAGATATAGACAAAGGGAGATAGCTCAGGAAAATTGCCTGCACAATCGCACAGACTCTTTCTGCTTCTATTAATTACGGCACTAAAATTAAAATTCTACATATTGCTATAACAACCACTACACAATCAAATACACACAAATGGGACTTCTACGAGAACATATATGTATAACATGTATAACATATAACATATGTATGTGTATAACATATGTATAACATATAACATATACATTATAATGTGCAGTGAACTCTTATAGAAGAATACAGAATAAAATGAGTAGCAGTAATATTTTTATTTCATTTTATTTTATTTTATTAAATGAACCAATTGCGCTCCACCAAGACATCCTATAGGAGATCCGCAATTAGATAAATGAACTGGATTACATAAGAAGTATGTCATCGAACAACAACACAATCGTTACAATAGAAGCGAATATATCATCTCAAGCAAAAACCACCAAATGTGTCCAATTATATGTTTAGGTATTGCATCATTGAATACAACAATAAAATCTCAGAATAGAATAGTAATCTGTTGCAGTCCGTGTGCTTTCAGAGTTATCCATAAAGAAATGCTCTTTTAGAAGATAACTGATGCTGTACGCAGATCTTGGAGCTGAAAATTTACCAACGCATTCAGAGAACAACTGCTCAGAATGAACTGTTTCTCCAAAAATTTGTTTCAACTGAAAAAATACTCCTATTCCCATGCTTCCCTGAAGAGGGAAAACTCTCCATTAAGCATGAATTTGTGGAGAAGAAGCAAGCGTTTTTGGCGAGCATTTTACCATTACTTTTGGTGCACCCTCTACATATCAGTACAATACTTCTGCATTGAGTTGCCGTGATGACAATAAACAAGTAAAGAATATGCGAATATCAGTGATGATTATTGCTGTTGAAGTTAAGCTCAGAATTTGGAACTACAAAGCATGGCTGCTTGCAGCTAACATTATGAAAAGCCTGCCCTTTTTAGAATCAGATGCACAACGCTGATCATTCTGAAGACGATAGGAGCATTCAGGCAGCATGGTTGGCCTATATCCATCGGAAAGGGCAAATAAAAAGGAGTCATAGACAAGCGGAAGCTTAGACAAGCGTCAATCCAAAACGCGGCTTCGGACATCATCAAATATGAGCCACGAGGGCTAAAACGAGTTCCTTTCAGGTTCCTGGGGAAGTACATAACTTATGCAAGCAGACCTAGAAAGAATAAGAAGAAAGCAGAGAAATTCAATTATTTTGTTGTTTTTGGATAGAAATCGAGAAGGTGTGAGGAGATAAATGTTTAGATATGTTATAATATCACTGGGATCACTGGACATCACTGGGAGAGGAAGCGTTTGAGGGAACAGTTCGTAAATTGAGAACACCTTGAACAACTTTCAGGGCTCTGAAAACGACGTATAGTCCAGAAGCCGACCGAATAAAGGTGCTCATCTAACAATCTGTGAGGCACACAAGTAAGGATCAGTGTTCAGATATCGGTATTTAAATGAGAAGAGAGGTACTATTTATTTAGTTATTCAAGTCAGGAATACTGCGAGCAGAAGAGTGCAAGGACTGGAAAGGACAAGAAGTGGTAGAAGAAGCGCTAAAAAGTAACCCTTTGAGCTGAGTGGAGACAATATCTTCACAAACAGAGTGATATTGTTGAAGAATATAGAGTAAGAAAGGAAGAAAAGGGGAGAAAATCGGCACAGGACCCCTAAAATTTCAAAATTATATCGCGAGATCATCTACTTTTGATACAACAGTCTTTGAATGAAGACCTCAGTCTGATGTTGAATTGGTCGTAAGAATATGGGATAGAAGAGGGCTCTTAAATAAAGAATGCACAAAAAGCAGGCGAATAAATGGACGAATAGGACTGAGAAGAAGCCTCAGAGCTTCCCATCATTCCCGACAGCCGCACTAGTCATCATCAGCAGGGACAGCTTGTCAGTGAGAATTATGCGGTGAATAAGCGATTTTCACGGCAATACCACGGGTTATGGCACGAAATTAGTGCGTCGATGTCGATATGCAAATGAAGAGGGGAGGGATCGTAGAGCGGGTATTGGTATGGGAAACCGGGCTGGATTACCCTAATGGATAGGGGGCGGGCGGCCCGTGTGGCACACGAGTACGCGGGGGGCGGACCGTGGTGGTGGCCGCGACACTCGCGCGAGAAGGTGCCAACAATAAACAGCTCTTTGCGCAGTGTGGTCGGTGGCAGAGAATAAATTGAGGAGCAGCTTAAGCTCGGCTAATTGAGAGCGAGACAATGGGATTCGGCTGGGATGGGCGGTGATTGAGCGGATAAGATTTGGACAACTGACAAAGATCATTAGATATCGGAGCTGGGAATGAAGAACGACAACAATAAACACTCAAAAGAAGTCGATAAAGGGAAAAATTGCAGGGAAAGCAGTACATTCCGGGGAAAAGAGGCAGACCTGGCCTGCTGAAGGACAAGTTCCCTCTGACCTCGCCTAATAGGGTCACGCTCGTCGCAGGTTGCAGCTGTGTTTAGAACAAACACCTCCCAGAGCAACCAGGCGGACAGCTGTAATGACGGTGTGAGCTTCCTGGCAGCTAACAAGCACACACCTAATCCTAGGTCAACCCACTACTGCCATCCAGAACCCATGGCCAATTCCCCTTCGCAGCGGCAAAAAAGCTGGATGACAGCCAGTCATTTGCAGGCTTTCAACGGCGATTCTGCATGGCGCTGAGTGCACTCCAACACGGCCTCTTTGTAATAGTTCCAGCAGAAAAACGCCAGACTCCTGGGAATAAGTCGACCTTACCTCATTAAAATATGGAATAATGCACGAGGAGAGTACGACAAGAGGCGTGGAGGGGAATTATACGCTCTGATGCAATTCCATCGACGAAAACCTCATTAAAAGATAAACGGGCAGAGCAACATCGACCAAAGACTAGCAGTAATAACATATTACTCGATTGTTGTTACTAAAAATGTCTATTTTCCAAAAGATTGGCAATATCTGTTGGGATTTTCACGAATTTGAAAGTCTGCAGTTAGCTGGCCAACCATTTAGACACACGTAAAGTTGCCGCACGATCTGATGCATTTTTTAAAGATTCCTAGCATAAATTCCGATTCCATGAATTCCTCTGCTTCCATTTTTTTTCACTTGATTCGATTTATTATCATCATTCATTCATTCATTCATTCATTCATTCATCCCTTCACTGCTCTCGAAAATGTCATTCTTCCCTTTTCTGCTCCCGAAAGTGCACCATATAATTAATAGGGAACGAGAATGACCAATCAGGGGAGAAGAGAAAATAGAAGAGGGTTGAAATAAAGGTTAACAATTTAATTGTTAGGTTCTGGGAAGACTACGTGTCTCATTTGCTTGAAAAATGACTACATAAAGGGTAAATTATGTTCTTTGACAAAAAGTGCTATGGCGTCAGATATTAGACACTACACACTACAAGATTAGTAGCACAACAAAAAAGCTTTTCCCATTTCGAAAAAAGTGACAACAGTACTGACATATGTAAATGAAACGAAGAATGGCTGAACTTTGTTGACAGTTCCAGATCTTTATCTCAGTTTCCTTCGCCCAGGCAAAAAAAAAGAGGGAAAGACGCGAGATTCGAATTCCTAACCCTTCATGAAGCACCAACCCCTTGGAGACCATCCTAAGAATGTTTATTCGGTCACTTTTTCCTCCTTAGATGCTCAGCCGAGATTCTAAAAGATTAGCTGTCAGCAATGCCAAGCTTACGTCAGAAAAAGCGGTTGTTTATGAAGTTCTCATGCAGCGCCTCACACGCTCACGCCTTTTTGATTTCCGTCAGAAAGCAACTCTGACGTAGTGCAAGTGGAATTGTTGCATGAGTAACGATAGCAATGAAAAATATTTCCGGGAGTTATTCATTGACAGCATGCAGCACCTCTATCCTTAGTTCCAATAGATACGTATCAGGAATCCAAGTATGTAGATCTACATACACTTCGCGGAAATTACTTCAAAAAGACTTACGGAATTTCCAGCTAATTAGAAAAGAAATTATCGCTGTCGCTGAACATGTGAGTGGTTCTAAATTTTCGATGAGAAAATTTAAAAAAAAAACTATAAAATACAATTAATTCACACAACATCCGAGATTCCATTACCTTTCTTAAATCTCTCATGAGTGCAAAAAAGGAGTGATTGCAGTGCTCAGACAGCATGAGGTGAAACAGAACCTGACTCGGATTTACCTAAAGGCTGACACCAGTTTCAAAATTATCAAAAGGTTTTCCTCTATTATATTTTTGGGCTATATTATCAATTGGATGAAATGGTCGGAGCGGATTTTTTCCGATGAGCCACAAAATCAACTGCCATTTACAATCACAGAGGAGTTCGAATGCGTACACATTCTATTCACATGAGCCGCGGGAGCTGCCCCATGTTCAGTCCGACGCTTTTATCCTCTACGGATGAATCACAACAAAAATGCTAATTACAGATCCACCAAGGATTTATTTAAATTACTACTTCACTGATCTAAATTAAAGAAGAAGAGGATAAAAAACGAAGAATAAGAGGATAAAAGCGAAGACTTGTCGCTTTATATTGTTAAGAATTCGTAAGAAAATTGATAGATTTACGTACATATGTTTGCTATGTGATGGAATAAATGCACGGAGTTTCATGATATATTAAGATGTACATAACTGGTGAGTAATAACTCAATACTATAATAAATACATGTCTTTTATAAAGAAGTAGAAAGAAGCCAATTTCTGGAAAATCCGATTTTCGGAAGTCCCTCGGATTTTTTTTTGTTTCATTGACACTATATCATCCAACCAAAAGCTATTTATTTGCTCTTCTCTCAAAAATTTCGGTGATATAGTAGGATCTCATAGAAGGGTTCCATACTGACGGCTTCGGGTAACTTTTGCAAAATGAGCACGTGAACCGCTAACGTTGCGAAATCTCTGCGTTCCCGGGTGAATCCACGTAGAACTTTTAGGAAGCCCTACCTTTCAAAAGGGTTAACGAATCGTATAATGGGGTAAATTGTAGATGGGTTTGGGAGCGACCGGTTGAATTCCAGATAAATTTTTCTTATTTTCCTAACTCATGGCGCTCCATCTACGGTATTTAAGGGAATGTAGCCGGTGTGGATTGGCCGCTGCCAAAATAGTAAAGAGTTCTATGTACTTTAGGGAATTCTACACCACCCAAATTCAATGGGTTAACTCTAAGCAACTCCTTTTCTGGATATCAAAAACCACCCAGTCTGATGTACGTCTTCAATATCATCACCCAGAGGTAGGCATATCATTTGTAGAGTAGATGGAGTGGAGTATTTTCTGTGGATACACAGCAGGTGATTTCACTTTTCATTCTAAAAGAAAGGAGAACTGGTCCAGCAGTAAGCTAAGAACAAACAAATATGTAAACAAGAAGCTGAGGATAAAAATAAACAGGTATAGGAATAAAATGACAGCCTCGCTTGGTTCCATCAATGAGCTGGCTTAAAAATCAGTATAGTTTCTTTGATTTTACAATACTGCGCAGGCAGGATTGTATTCAAAACGCGACGACAATCGTATGTTGCAATGAAAAACCGTCCGAGGACATGAGACGTCCTGGCTGCGTGGTGATTGCGTCAGGTCGAGATTCGTAACGTTAGCTCGGAAAGGTCATAAAAACGCCAAAACGGAGGGATTAATGTCGCGCGCTTGTCGTCGCAGGTGATACGACACCCGTTTATGTAGTTACGAGCGCCAGAAGCACCCCGGGATCCCGAGCATGCGACTTTTCTCAACAGAAGCTAGTGAAGCGGAAGCAGAGTGGCCTTCGAATTCCAGGTGTAGCCGTCAAAACAGGACATGGTGTGAAACGAAGCGAGATGGACTTTAACAGTACTACTAAGAGCGAGAGAGCACAAGAAAACGAGGGTGGAAAAGAAGCACAGACAAAGGATTTACTAGTAAGAGACGATTGAGTTACTAGTATCCGACAAAGGATCTCTGCAAAAGCGGCGTGAGTACTCGTGAAAGCTGTTAAAGCGTGAAAAATGGCCTGCAATTGCAGCTTCATTCGTTTCCATGGATACCAGCTCTCAGTCCGTTCAACCGCGGGCTCACCTTTCCCTTGTTTTTCCTATTTTCCTCAGAACTATACTTCTTTTTCCTCTTCATCCCTGTCAGAAATCATCTTTCACCCAAATCCGCGAGGACAGCAGCGATGAAGGACGTCACCCGCCCGCCGAAGAAGATTCTGGTGCTGGGACCATGCAAGGTATGACGCATTCTCTAATTTTATCGCTGTCGTTGTAGTCAGAAAAAAGCGGGGAGCAGCTCGATATGACACGGGCCTCGCTCAAGCAGAAGGCGTTGATCGAATTAGTCGTTTTTGCTGCCGGCCCAATCCCCCACGCCGCCACTTCTCGGTCACATGAGGTAGGAAATGAATTAAGAAATTCAAAAACTCTAGAGAGGATGAGGCTTCCTATTGCAGCGGCAAAGATTAGGGTCCGTAAAGCTGGGGGCTAAAATTGTTCTCGCACCAACTTTTTCAATTTTGTAACTATGTAATTAGCGATATATGATTTGGTGATTTTTTCCTTCTCTTGGAATTTTTCGCTATTTAAAAAACCACTTAGTCCATCGAAAGCGAGTAGTACTGAACTAGCTTTCACCCTGTGCCAGACGACTAAAAGTGTTGAAAAGCACAGCAAGGTCGCGGAGTCAGCCTTGCTGTCTTCATTTTGGGTAACAATCACTTACAATAGAGGAAACAGTAATTCCACGCATTGGTGGAGCCTCGCCCCAAAACAGGACCGGCAAATTCTTCGAAATTTCTTGCCAGATATTTTACATTAGACAATTTTCATTTTTCTTTCTTATAGCTGCATACTTTCTGAACATTTTTCTCTTCCAATATTCTGGAGTTGAAGATAATTTTCTAACAACTACACTTGTGAAAATTAGACTTTTCGAGTCTCCAAGGTGAATGATTGAGAGACCCCCTCACCATTGGAGTCACAGGCAGAGAAGCGTGAAAAAAATGGAGCGTCGTTCAGAAAGTGAACCTACGACCGATATTTCGAAAATAAAACTATGTAAGAGTCAGAGTTGGATGATGGTTATAATAACAAGAATAACGAAGAAGAATAAAGAAAGAACAATAGAGAATAAAAAGACCAAAAAGGACGATAATACAAGCTATTAAACTGTCTTATAAAGGGATGTAGGATGCTAAGTTGTTTATTTGATTACTTGACCATTTGACAAAATGCTCCTCAATTAAGTGACAACGCAAATTCGTGTCCGTTTATCTCCAGAAGAAAAGAAAATGTAGCCAGAACACTCAGAGGCGTAATGACCTAGCCCACCGTGTAGGGCACAAACTAATGGAAAGGAGCTGCTGGAGTAATTGAGAGGAAACACGATTTTTAGGCTGGAAAGACGGCAATTTCGAACTATTTGGGCGAGCAGGTGGACATGGAATCCCTTGGAGAATACCGCCCGACGAAAGGTTATCCCGTTCATTTGCTTAATTCAACGTTCCTCTTCCGATAGCTTTCGTTCGTTGACGTTTGGTCATTTGGTTCAGTGGACAAACACTGCTAATTTATTCATCTGTCTGAGAATCTTTAATTTCTGGCTTTGCAAAGTAATTCTCACTTAGAGACTGCCTGCAGTCAGAAACGTACAGCAAAAAAAAAAGAAATCATCGGCGATGCAGCTCTCCAGACGTACTCATGTGGTGCATATGTGCACTGCTCCAGAAAAAAAAAGATCCCCGCATATGTTGCGTCAATATGGATGACCTTGTGCAAAGCCAGACATTCTTAGCAAAGAGCAAAATAAATCTTAAGAATGCTTTACGAATGGGAAATCGAATAATAGGTAATTTTCGAAGTAAATAGCTCGATTACTAAGAAAACTGGGAGAAAAGCACCAAATTTACTCCATGTCAATTAGCTGTTGAGATGCAGAGAAACGTCAGAGCTAGAACCGATATTTACAGTTGTGGTATCAAGCAACTGCAAAGGCTTAATGAATGAAATATGAAAGAAAGGGAGAAAGACTTTAAAAAAAGGTGAAAGTAAGTTATTGAGAAGAAGCCTGAACACATACATATATATAGAAACAATATGTATGTAGATTAGTAAATGGCAACTCCTAACTTCGAATAATCGACTAATTTGCCAATCTTGCTAAGGAACAGACAGAGTGGTTGAGGCTTCTTCCCTTCTTCCTCCTCTACAAGTCTTTTTGGGCCTGTCTAAAAGATTGAGAACCTGACACTTCAACGTAGCCCTTTACGTCTTGATTGTCTCTCGTTGAGTTGCGCTTCCATGTTTTCTTTCAAGCAATAATATTGAAAGATAAAAGGCTGTTCTTTTTCCGAACTGCTCAGCAAGATTTGCAGAAATATGCAAAAATGGGGAAGGAAATGCCGATCATACTAAGGTGCTGATCATGCCAAACCTTCTCGCCTCCAAATAACAAGGTTGCTGCACGAATTGGGGATATTTTCAGAGCAGTATTAATTCTACGGATCGGAATTTCAAGGCGTGCTACTCCCTAAATTCTAAGAAAAAAAACCTCCTCATTGTAATGCCTCTACAGGCGAGATATCACCCTAAGATCTGGCTGTGGCTCTTGATGCATCATTGAGATTACCCTGGGTAAATGTGCTGACTCTTGTGTAAACCGCGGGTAAATTTGTATAGTACCAACACTTTCATCTTGGGTAATCTCAATGATGCACGTGGCTCCTGAAATTAAAGTTGGGGCATATGGCCGGGAAACAAGTGAAATCTACCCAGGATTTAAGGTAGATGCACCGAATTTACCCAGGATTTGGAGGATTTAGCCGAAATTTGTGCGAAACTCGTTCGCAGTCATGAATGGATGTGATTGTAGCAAAGTTCAAAGGTACATGTAATTTACCCTAAGAGATATCGAGGCTATGCCAAATAACCATAAGATTACCCAGACTCATCAGTATAGAATAATCAGAGAAGCTTAGGCTAAGGGGCAAATTTTAGATTTTAGATGTTGTTTAAGAAGGTTTTCTCAATTTCAGACATATTACACATTACACAATAGTGTTCCAATTTTTTTCCGAACGTTCTGATATTCAAATAATTGAACTTCGCACTCTCCGAACTGTTTGATGGGCGGACCTTGGATCCTCCAGAAATATTTGACTAGTCATCATGAATAAATTTCTGGATTTTCGAAAGCTAGACCAGTCAAATGACGAAAATAGTGAAATATTCATGTACTTGTTCGGATACCAATGTCTAGAACAGACTCGGTCCAGGAGCGACCTCAAAACCTAGGATTTGAGACACTGTAGCCGAGCGGTCGTACGTACGTATCACATGCGCGTCTTGAGAGGTGATTGTTTGTGCTTGGCTGCGCAACGAAGCCAATCATCCCTTGGTGGTTGGTATTAATGAGACTGCCCTCACCGGAAACTCCGCCCCGACGCCCGCTAATGCGAGTAATGAGGGGAAGAATTGCGGGAGGATGGGCTGCTGCCGTCGTCGCCGCGTACGCCTTTGTTAGTTACCAACCGAACACGAATCGAATCGATTCTTAACTCCTGGGGACCACCTAACCTGTAGAGATTCTGATGAGGATCTACTGAGGTGTAAGAACGTCGTTTCAGGAGTGCGGATAGTAGAGTTCGAGAGCCATGAACTCGAGATTCACCAACAGCGGGTGGAGGTCGACGTGGAGTTATGGGACTGCAGCGGAGACGAGAGGTAATTACTGATCAGAGCATTGTGACCTCGTAATTCACCACTGTCAGCAGGAGGTTAGGGGAGGGGGGGGGCCTTCGTGCAATATTAAGACTTTTTTCTTGGGTTATTACACTTCATTCCACTCACAAAAAAAACTGTTTGATTAAACTTAATATTCGGGTTATGAGCAATACTGAAAGGAGCTTCATATCGAAAATTAAAACGAAAAAAGTGGAATTTCCCCACAATTTTGCAGAGAATCGCGAAAGTGCAATATCATGATAATGTAGCGTGGTAAATTCGTGTGGGAAACGAAGGCTTGACCTTAGCTTTTCAGCTATATTCCCTATATTCATACCGTGGGTACAAAAGCCCAATTGTTCAGGTACCGCGACTGCTGGCCAGCGCTTCTGGATAGCATCGAAGGCGTTATTCTAGTGGCTAACCCTGACGAGAACAAAGGAGAGGATCTGAAACTTTGGTCTGTTCGATCTGTTATGTTGATAGGGCCTTTCTCCACTCATACTTGAAGTTCTTACCCTCCCCTTTCGAAAATCTTACCAATACACAGCTAATGAGTTACAAATTTAGTTTCCATACAAGCTTCTTCCTTAAATATTAGCTAAGAAGTCTCTAACTATCAAAATCTCTGTTCATGGAGGCATTCGCGCGGCTGGGTTGGGAGAGGGAAGGGGAGGGGGAGCGGGGAAGGGACTGACACCGTAATGTCATTTCTATGCAGGTATACAACAAACATCTACAATATCCTATCCGATTCAACATCTCTACTCGGAGATTCAGAAGATCCTATGTATGAGATACCGCATCGACCGAGATGGTAATATGTTTCAAAACGAGTTCGTGATCAACATGCGCAGCAAGAAACAGTTAAAGTGATCCTCAGAAAATAAGAGTACTTCAAATATGTAGGATACGACAGCAACGAAGCCACTCCCTCAAGATTAGCCATCAACTCTCTGCAAAGAGGCAAAAGTGATTTTGACTCTATGGGATGGCACCCAGCCGCTAGACGTCTAAACGGCGATTATATATTCCTTGCAGTACTTTTGAAAGGGAGAAAGGTAAAACTAACAAGTTATGGCCAGGAACATATTCAACAAACAGTGCAGTAGTAAGAGTAACAAAATCTGCCAAATTTGTTTGGTGAAAAGGAACCATTAAAACAAAAATGGGTTAGTCACAAAATACTCCAAGTTGTTCCGTGAAACACTATTTACGCAAATCTGCTATGGTTAGCATGGATAGCTCTTTTATGCACCACGTGTAATCTCAGGAGACGCAGGACGTGAAAGTTGATCTGCCAACCTGTGGTAGCATTCACGAACTGGATTTGGTTACTGTTCTTATAAAATCGCTAACTGCTACCTGGCGGAACCCCAGAATTTTTCATGATATGCCCAGAAAATGGGCTCCATAACACACTAGGTAAGGAAAAAACGCACTAGGTAACGGGTTGCGCAATCGAGGGCGAGAGTGGAATGTGCTAATAGCCACGTCCAGGTGATTTACGCTGCGGTCGAGAGGAGCGTCCTACACAGCTGTGCTGCGTTCATCACGCAAAAGCATTGACCAGTGATAGTAACGTTAAAACTGTGTACGTAAGGTTCCTCGGTAGGAAAGGAGATGATCGAAGGATGAGTCATCTACCAGAACATAACAAGTTGATATTTTAATGGAAGGACTAAAAAGTAATGGCCTCGCCTCCGTTTCATGTTATTTCCTTACCGCCTAAAACAACCGTATCCAGGTCGAGGTGTGGAGCTAACCAGCCAGCTCATTCGAGCTCTTAAAGTCAAAAGATTGGGGGAAAGCAGCTGGAAGGTTGCTCGGACATAGCTCATAAGAAATGATGTTGCTCTTCCATGGATAAAGCTTTCATATATCACTACGACTACGAAAATACCTGTCATAAGCTGAAAGGAGAGCAGCAACCTTCACGGGAATAAATTTCTCTCCAAATTTCTCAAAGCTTCCCATTACACATACAACATCGCCCCGCTTCTAATTTTTGTACCAAAATTCGTCGGAAACAGACTCATCGAGGAAGGATAAGATTAAATTTTGAACCAACCAATCGAAATATCTAGAGTGATTCAAAACATTTATATGGAAATTGTTTTTGATTCCAGACTTGTTCAAATGGGCCGTGTCAATGACTGTCCTTAAGCATTTTCAGCGGAAAAATTCGAATTAAAACACAATTTTTACAGCTTTTGCCTGTCTAAAATCAGTTGCTCAAGTGCTTTTGAAAGGTTGTTTGTCGTTACAAAGTCTAATTTCGTCCTCTCCCAATGCTTCTGACAGTTTCAGGAGTGAGGATACATATTCTATGAGGCCTAGAAACTTTGCTACTGACTACTCCTCGAAATTGAATAATTTTCGAAATTCGGAGAAATGGAGAGCATAAACCGTTAACTATAAAACATTTGGACACATATGTACTTATAAAACATCAGTCTACAAGCAAACTGTTTAGAAAACATGTTTTAGATAAACGTACTGAAGCTGGAACCTTTAAGAAAATTCAAAAGAAAGCTTAGGGACACAAATTCATTCAGAACTTATCCTCATGAGAGTCATTTTATTGTTCAAAGTAGAGCATAGCATTCGGTAATAAGCCTCATTATTTGTTTATGAAGCCAGTGCTGCAAGTTACTAACGTAATTTTAGGCTCAACAATGTTTCCAGGATTGAAATCCCAGGGCGGAGATCATTCTTAGTTTATTCTCATTAAGATAATTTATCATATCTGACTGGCATAGATGGATTCAAGAGCTGACATGAGTCGCAGGATACTAGGCCTTATTGAGGAGCAGAGCTGTCGGGTCGAAAGGGCGGCAGAGGGCTCACAGACGAGGCCAATATCAGATCGAAATGACACCTTATTGCGCGCCATAATGCCCCGGCGAATTTGCAATCGAAGACCCCTTGAGCCGGGAAATCACAAGCAAACAATATCGCATGTTACCCCCGGGATGACACCCACATGTCAAGCTGTCAGCATGAGCGTCCTTCTAGAGCTATTAGAACCCCTGGTCTAAGCAAAATTAATTTGTTTTAAGGAACAAGGTATCCATAAAGATTGCACTTCCAAATAGAAGTGGAGCAGCCATCCAAATCTCCCTTCACGGGGACCATTGTGCATTCTCACGTCGTAGCGGTTCATTTTACGTCATATCGAGTGTTCCATCGCTCGTTTTCAGGTACCAGGAGTTTATTGCCAAGTCGAATTTGGATCCTGAGAACGTGCTGGTCGTCCTCAACGAAGTCGGAGAAAAACGCACGAATGATGGAGCTATTTCCGAGTTTCAGTGAGTTTAGAAATTGCCATTGAAAATGTTCTGAACGTCCTTACGAGGATCAGATCAGATTACATACAATCACATGCGTTCAGTTGTTTTCAAGCCAAAATTGTTCTATCTCTAAGGTACCTTAATACTATAACTACATGGAACCAACTGCTTCCAAAGGCTAAAAGGGGTTAGAAAGGAGAGGAGAAAAGTTAGAGAAGGAGAGAAAGAATGTTATGGAAGGAAGGGAATCGAGACTTTTGCCCTTCTATTATTAGCCCAAGACAATTTTGTGGAAGAAAGCCAAAAAATGTGGAGATTTGCTCGCTACGCATGCCCTACCTATGAGTAAACCTCCGTTCGTTAGTGTATGGGTAAAGGTTAGGTAAGATATCGTAACACGAGAATATGGAGCTCATTGTGCGTTTAGAATCAAAAAATACTCGATATCCTCTGGAAAGCTGGATATTCCTCAATGCTATTTCCCTATAAACCACTTTTTCAGACTACCCCCTCAACTTTCTTCAGCGGTCTGTGCCGCATGCAATCTGCAACATGAAGGTGATCAACTGCGTTTGGAGTTCAACCAGTTTCTCATGACAATTATCGCTAAGAGTGAAGGTTACTAGTGGATGTTGGTGCAGTAAAGTCTTTCCGAATTTCTTTCCTCCACAAAACATATCAATCTCATAGAAGTTGGCAATAGCTCCTTGGATTGGATTGGATTTCAAACAAGAACAACAAACAGGCAGCTCTCAAGTGCAAATGCTTTGTCAAGCTCACAAATCTAGTGGAAAGATTGGCACGGTTCCACTTTTTCTGTGCGAAAGCCCCTAAATAATTCTCTTTTTTTTTTTGCTAAAATTTTGTCCAGTGGGAAGCGATCATGACACTATTCACATAGGACTACGATAGATACATTGGGAAAAATTGTATAGGGTTTGTGCACATCGAGAGTCCTTTCGAGCAAGTTCGTCTCCTGTCAAGGGAACCAACATGAGCCAAAATATAGACAGAATTAGGGTGGACAAATAATTTCGACACGCACCGTATACGATAGGTAGGGTATCCCACACATGTAATCTCCAGAAAACATGCAAAAAGGGGTGATTTGGTGCATATGCTGATCTCGACCTTCATTTCCACTTTATCTTATCCAACTCCTTTAAGGGTTTGGTAGGTGTCTTCAAGGGTTAAGGTAAGTTTACTCCACAGAATCTTGTGGCGCGGAACTGATTCGATAGTAGAAACCAGTGCATCAAAATATCACCATGAAGCGACGTCTCAGCAAAAAAATTGTTTGGGTTCTGGGCAGAACAAAATAAAAAGTGCAAGAAATTTATATAGGATCTGTTATGTACGGGAAACAATGAGTAAACTTCACGTTCGAACTCTCATGTGCGTTTTTTGCTGTTGTTCAGGCTTGCCTTGAAGTCCATTTAAAGAAATCAAGAGACTCCAAAACACCACCAAAGATAGAAAATATAGAAAGGAAAAGAAAAAAAATAGCTGCTGCTCCAAAATACAGATGAAGACTCCGAAAAGATCATCTCTTCTATAGGTGTGGGGCAGTAGTGGAATTGTTGAGCAGGAGCAAAGGATCCGCTGGGGTAATCGTTGAGACGATTCCGAGAGACACATTGCAAATGAGATCAAAACCAAGAAATAGAACACGCGAAGCCCCTAACCTCGTTGGCTGGAGCGCAGCCGGCTGCAGGCAGCCATCGAGACACTCATACTTACCTCACGAGCATTTTCGCTCTGTAGCCCATTACCCGATTTCCGTTTTTGTCTAAACCACCACCACGTAACGAGATCCCCAGTCGGCGAAAGGAAGAAAGCAACTGGATCAAAAAAAATGTCGAAAAGAGAGCAGCGCCCGGCGGAACGAGTGGAGCCGCCGCGATAGGATCGACTTTGCACATGAATCAGCTGCGATCGAGACGATTTCTATCTGGCGCGGCAGGACTCATAGATTTGCGAGATAACGAACTTTTATTTGAAATATGTCCAGCCAAAAACCTTCGCCTGTGTCGGAAAGTGACCAAAGACAAACCGTTCAGCCCAGTTTAGCGGCGATATCGCGCACATTCCGTTGAAGATTCATGCGCAGTAAGCGGAAATGGAAAGAGGTGCAGGGTGACCAAACTTTTTTGGTCTGTGTTCATGACTGCTCATTTATTTGTCGTTCGCTTATTTACACCGTATATGTAGGCCCAAAGTATTGCATTTCGAGCTCTAAACGAAAAGAAAGAGCACAATTCCATTGGGAAACATTTTATCGAGGAGTAGAAGTGAGAACGAGGACACTATGCCCTATCATATTCTATTCATGCAATAAAGAATCAAGGAGTATTAAAGCTATGAAACTATTGAAAAAAGAAGTGAATTAAAACAATTCTGCCAAACCATCAAACTTAGGAAAAAAGACAAGAGAGGGGTCTGGTGAGGGCTTCCGCAAACGTGTTGAAATTCATTACCACGGTGCCTTTCAGGAATATTAGGCATTCCGGTTTTCATTTTTGAAATGTTTTTTGAGCAGCTCGTTATCGTATTTCAAAGCACTGTTCCATAAGATCCACAGTACGGAGGAATGAAAAAAAAATTTCTGAAAATATTCTGCTGTGTCGCTCCGCGCTTATCTAGAAACAACCAGCCTGCTTGGAAATTGTTTTCTTTCTTTTTTTCGCCAAACAGAAGATGAGCAAACAAAATGGCTGTGTGCTACAGAAGTCTGAAAGGTCGGCATATAGGCCAGTTATCAATTTCGGGAGATCTCATAATGGCAATCAGGCTACGTTGGATGACGTCGTGACCCTAACAGGTAAGTAGGCATTGGTTTTATTGGCCTGGAGTGAGGAGTAGCGCCAGAAACTAAGCTTAAGAGATTGTATGAGGTCAAATGCTTTGACGATTTCCGAATAGCCCTGAAGTCAAATCCACAAGTTGAAATATAGGGATTCTGAAAGCCATGGCCCCACTGAAGCTTCTGGGTTAGAGCATTGATGAAGAAGTGTCGATGTTCACTCATAACTCTGCAATGGTGCGTCTCCGCTGCTTTAACACTAACAAGAGTGGGCCGAATAGGATCTCATTAGCAGTTTTTTGCTAGCAGTTTATTTGTTGAGTAGCTGTTATTGTTTGGTTATCGCTCCTCACTGGATACAGTTTTTCCAGTGCTTGAGAATCATCCAGCTTTGGGTCACCCTTTAAAATCACTGCAGCACAATCCACCTTCACATTAGAGATAGACTGAGCCAGAACAGCTGGTCCATTATGAGCACGTTTGTCTTTCGGGATTGAACCTACCAAGAGATGATGTTAAGGGACGTTAACAAACTCCTAGAAAGTGTTTTAGAGCTTATCCGTTTTCTCGTTTCTAAAAGACTTCTCCAATTTTTTGGAATCGGCGCAATTTTCAAATTTTTTTAAATAAAGTTGCTCTTTCCCTTTTATACGACTTCAGCTTGGATGAGAATTCTTAAAATGTGCTCGGAGAGCCGTAATTTCCATTTGGATTTTTTCCACCGACGAATTAATCTACGACAACACGTATTTTGCACAAGCTCTATGGGCTCTATGGGTATGTATCATGAACAATCCAAGAAGTTTGAGATAGATGTAGATGAATGACAAAATATAATTGTGACACCTATACACTTACCTCGATATTCATGATGGAGTGAGAGTCTCGCGATTTGTTCTGTTTTTCTGAGCTTGCCATGCTCTAAATTTTTCCCAATTTTCTGTTTATGGCGCAATTTATAGCGCATGGATAGCTAAAGCACTAGCAGATGAATAAGTAAATAAATAAACAAATAAACAAGTAAATAAATAAATAAATGAGCCAAAATAAATAAATGAGCCAATGGTTCATCTTAACTTTCATGAGCAACAAACTGAATGGGCGCCCGAAGTAAACCTTTTTTCACTTGCATTCTATGGGGAATGAGTGTGAGTGACAAAGCAGATGTGACCTTATGCTTTTTAGAGCTCTTTTTCGCACACTGGCAGTCTCAATAATGATGGACGCCACTTCGAAATTTTCAATGGGATCTCACAGAAATTGCACTTGTGCATTAAAAGCACATCGCTCAGAAAGGGGACATAGGGCATTTCTGAAAGGAAATGGATACTGCACCCGATACCACATGCATTTTCAGCATGCACGAAACTCAGCGAAGTCCTACGCATGCGGGAGCACAAAAATTCCAGGTGGTCTCGATCACTGTATGCGAGAAAACACTAAATATGAAGCTCTAGGTACTTGTGTCACATCGATAGAATACTAAAACCTATAACGAATAGAATAGAAAATGATAGGGGTTTCTTGAATCAATTCAGGCGTCCAGGCTCGCTGCAAGGGGCTGGAGTTTCAAAAGAAGCGTTCCGTGTTCGATTTACACATTGAGAGGGGTGTCGGTGGAGTATTGACCGATTTTCAAAAAAAAATTGACCATTCATTTGAATTTTAGGACTTTTGAATGAGTCCTGAAAGAACCCGACCTGAAAGAAATTCGAATGTACATAGACCTCCAGTGTGGAGCGTTTTACTCCGAAACAGCGGTGTAGACGAGCTCTGTGACTGGCCAGATGGATGAGTTGGTCGATTACAGAATTTGACATCAATGCGTCTCCGGCTACACATCCATTGACAGGGGTGTAGCCTCACTTTTTTGGCAAATGTAAGCTTGTATTTACGTATCTTGGAAAGGCAGACCAAAAAATTCCTATGTGTCTTAATTCTAGGAAATGTCCAGCGTAGTAGAAAACTACGGTTCGACTCATAGAATAAATATCAACATAAAATAAGAAAGTAACACGGAAGGTATTGGAGGATGAAATGTAAACAACAAGTTTGACGGATTTTTACATTTTCCAGTGAATCAAGCCAAAAATGGGAAGTACGTTAGAAATTTGTTAGGAAATCAGCTTTTATTTGAATACTACTACAAACGGATATCTGCTTGAGTCCGAAATGCTCGTTCATCATAGATGAAGCGTTAAAAAATCGAAAAATGAGAGCAGAAACCGCCAATTCAAATCTGATATGGTGAAATGATTTTTCTTGTTTAATACTAATGCTTTTGTAAAGTTTTCTAGCGAAATAACATGCCTTGACCTATCACCAGCAGCAGTCGAGCTCTAGCAATTTTGCATTATTAGTATAATAGCTTTGAGAAGGCTGCGCTCACCGAGTTCAGTCTTGGAGCTAAGAAAGAAAAAATTCAGAAATAAAAGGGAAAGGTGTAGACTGATTCATAGAGACTTAATTCATAGAGGCTCCGACTAGGCATGCTGCCGTCTCCTCCATCCGCAACTTCTGAATTACTCGAATGAGAATCAAAATAATACGAAAAATCTCGCTAATTTCTACACATAAAAAAGTCCAGATGTGAGAAAAACCAGCAAGAGTGCATGAAGCGTTTGCTGGAGCAACGGGGGTGATTTCTGCTTTTTATCCTTTCATATATTCTTCTACGGGTTTTATTACTAAGCACGAAAACATTCCAGATTGAGAACGGTTTTATGAACAAAACGAACATTGTGCCGTATGTAACACACAAAAAGAAATCGATTCTTCCGAACGAAAATCGCACAAGTCACATGCGACCTCAATGTGAACCCCAGAATAGTGGCGGAATCTGTGACGATAACTATGAGAGTCACCGTTCCAACGACAATTTCCATGGGTCAATTCGTTCAGTCATATCCCTGGTTTTTAACTCCTATAAGAAAATGTTTGCTAGTAGTTCATGTGAATCCACAGAACAATCCAATTATTCTCTGTTGTGAGTAGCACTGAGGAGCCAGTGAGGAGGAGTCCGCTTGAAGTAAGATTGACCTTGTGATTGCATGATACATCTGGAGCATTGGAAATTCGGTTCTAGTGAAATTCATCTTGTGGTTGAGGGATGTGACATTTCGTACCTGTGCTGCGATTCATGAACACTCCCTTGCCTCCCAAACCAAACGGACGAGTTTCTCGAGCAAAGAAAAAAACGAAGCAAAGGTGCATCTTACCAGCGGATTTCTTCCCAAGAGAGGTGTTAGTGACCGCAGAGCATAGCTGCTTAATTTTCTCCTGGAAACTCGCAAATTCGGATTACCAAGAACGTCAGCATCTTTACGGGAATGTTGATGAATCCCGCTACTGGAGATCGTCGAGCTGTAAGTTGTGGTGAACAAGCATAAGCCTCTAACTACGCGCACAGAAACAGCACGGTCTAATTCCTATTCGAGCAATATTTGATTGTTTGAAATAACTTCTCAATGTGCACTGCCTCGATAAATAAACTTAAGTTGAATGAGTTTAACCCTCTAGAATGTGTGCGGAGCTCGATCACTTTTCGCAGGAAGACTTCTGCTTAAACAACATGAAAGGGGGTAGAAAACCTTCTGGCTCAGCGTACTTACTGACGTTGGCTGGGAATTTGACCATAATTTCTTTCCAGCTACTATCAGCTTCTTGGTGGGAGAAACGTCCAAGGTTTGGAAACTCTGGAAAACTTTTTTCTTGTTTTTTCAGCCATGGTGACTTGATCTCGAGGCCTCTCTGGCCTCGTCACAATTAGAGTAAGGTGGAGAAGATGCACCGATAGTGCAGGCTCACCCCTCCCAGACAAACTTTCGGAACTTCCGCGGGTGACCCTACAGAAGTACCGAATAAGCTCCGCGGAAATTCCGAAAAAAATCGACTTCATATTTCCGCGGAAGTTCGGAAAGTTTGTCTGGGCTAGATCCTAACCCTCCTTGTTCAAAGAATGATTCGTTCTTGTTCTCTTTCGATTCAACGAGATAGCACGAGAGAATGCAGAAACTCCTTCAGTGGAGGGGAGAAAATGTAAAAAATAGAAAGAAGTAAAAAATGTGTGTGGTTAGCCAAAATATTCGTTAATTTCATTGTTGTTAAAATCAGCTGATTAAAATGGTGGAAAAGTGTTGGTCGAGTGAGAGAAAAAGTGTAGATGATAAGCCCTCTCTGTTTGTCTGTTTCATGATGAATTTGTGAACTTATGGACTCATTACCAGGGGAGCGCACCCCCTCCCCCGCGTCCGCTCCTATGTACCTCTTCCATGCGTCAGCCTCTGAGACCTAGTAATATTCGAATCCTCTAAACTATCACATATATAGGTTAGTTTGCAGAGAAGTAAACGAAGAGAAGAAGAATAAATATATAAGTCCTAGAGCTTTTGAGTTCCTCAGATGAATAAAAGATACAAAGAACGCCCTCATGGGTAACACTGAAGATGGGACAGATCTCGTGACATTGGTGGCCAAAGCGACCGCTATTCGAGGACAACGTCTTCTCATGTTCCCTTGACGATGTGAAGTTTTTGCTGAGAGCCGCTATTCAAACAATCCCTCATTCGACGAAAAAGCTATGCGTGGTTAACGCGACGCGCAGATTGATGGGAGAGGTGACACGCATGGGACGCGCCGGCATACAAATGCTCGAAATTCCATCACAGCATGACCTCATCGACCACCCTGTGGTAATGCGAACGTCTGGGAGACAACACGGTGACATCTCACACTTTCATCAGTTTTTTCTTGTTTGAGAAACAGGAACAGCAGGAGCGAGTGAACTATTGCGCAATGTCAACGACTAGTGGTATATCCTACGGCTGCGCAGGGATTCATGTGATTCAACCTTTGCCTTCCTTTATTTTGCCCCTTGTCTTCGTTGTTTGCGAATTTCTCAAGTAATCCCGGGTAGAAAAGCTTCTCTTTTTCAAACAGATCAACAGTGAGCAGACCTGTCGAGTACTAGTCACTCAGAATTGGCCCCACAATACTATAAAACCTCATTCATTAGGGGATGAAGACAGCGTATCGTCAAGTTGCAGTTCAGATAATCAGTGTGGTCCTTCTCCCCACAAGGAAATATGCTAAACGCATCCCTGTTGAAGACAAAAAAAAAACCGAGAAATTAGTACTGACTCAACTTACTACTATTGGAACAAACCACAAGCGGTTGGGCCTCGGTAGAAGGGTTTATTGGCCATTTGTAAAATGTACCTTCTCTTTCGAAATGTGAAATGTGCTAACAAAGATGTTTACATCAAATTATACAAAACATATATCTTACCTACATTAGAATATGCCAGCCAAGTGTGGAGCCCGTTCCTTCATAAACATCTTAGAAGTATAGAAGAAGTGCAAATGATATTCACTCGAATCCAAATCCTAATTTTCTCGACAGACTTCCGACACATAAGCTGAGATTGCAGATCCTAAATTTACATAGCTTGTTCTATCGAAGAATCCTCTCGGATATTGTACTGGCATTTCGGATTCTGAAACTAGAGACGAAACTGAAACCCAGTGAGTTTTGGATATGGAAACCTTGCTCCGGTCGCAGGGGTAGGTTTAGCTTCCACCGCCCATTTTTCCGCTCTAGCAACACACCTTTCGAAAATTCTTTCTTTTTGAGAACCTCAAGATGGCTTGAAAAACTGCAAGATCAGTTATATATATTTATTACATGAATGAATCATGTGACAATATCACCTCATAAACAACATAAAAAACCTCTGAAAGGAAAAATTGAATCCGATCAAGGCGAAATGGAAAAAAAACAACACCAGTTAGCGCAAAAAAAATTCAAAAAAAAAGAAGAATGTACCAGATACAATAAAACGGGATGTCGCCGTTGCTTTTGGTACTCTCAAGAAGGCAGGTGACTAAGCAGCTTTTTGAATGAATGAACACTAACAGGTAACGCACGTTTCCTGCCAAGTTTTGCATATTCCGATCCCGCTCTATTGAAGAAAAAGTTAAATCTAACAGAATGTCTAGCCCTGGGGATGACTGGTTTCAATGCCTGACCTCTAGTATTTGATGACCGCATCGAGCAGAATACACTCGAAGGAAGACTGCTTGTTCCAGTAATTATTTTATGAAACATGATCAAATCAAATCTTTTCCTCCTTAAAGCCAGAGTGTCCAATGAAAAATTTAAGTTTCGTTCCAGAGAATTGGGAATCTCTGAATAGACAAAACCGAGCTGTCTAATCATCAACTTCCTCGTGAAACAGTTTTGAACTTTTTCAATTTTTTCAATAAGTTTCTTCTTATGAGGACTGAAAACTACAGTGCCATACTCTAAAATTGGCCTCACATAAGTCTTGTAAGCTTGAAGAAGCACCTGGACGTTGTTGGTTGTCAGTGATCTAAATAATTTATGCAACTGTCAGTTACTGTCTTGTTCAAATAGTTATTCTTTCAAACAAAAGCTTAAGGAGTACAATGTTCTCGAACTTCTGGGAATTGACGATTTAGGTCAAAGGTGAGATGCATGATGTACTGCTTCGTTCCTCTGATTTTACAGGTGAAATGTCCCGGTGACAACCTCTATCTCGCTGCTAGCTTTGGATAGATTTTTAACTGATGTCTACGTTGTTGCAGAATCGTGGGAGGTCATACGAACTTGTTTTCGCATCTCCTCTCGTTTCTCACCTCTTAAGGTGATCTAGCTTTATCTACTCGCTCAAGTGCCCTCATTTTCGTAGACGTCTGAGTGAACCCCGGTTTTACTTTTGTATTCCTTTTACGATGTCGTCAATGTCGTCTGCTTGGCCGTTGCTCATACTGGAGAAGCTACTGCACAGCTAAAGTTGGGGCCAGGACCAGCTGGCCTCTGCCACCGGATTCGCTGGTCGTTTTTGTAGGGAGGGTTCAAAAAAGTAGCTGCTGCGCTGTGAGTTCTAGCGAGCTACGACTCAATTTCTAAAGATTTATTACAGGAAGAGGGCTTTTGAGGACTTTTAAGGTTCTAGATTAAAGTAGGCAGCACAATTTTTTTGGAAATGAGACAATACATTTCAGATCGTTCTCTCCCTTCTGCTAATTATCTTCTGAGTTCATTCTTTTTTTGCTTTTTTACCTGGACGATTTGTTTGTTTCGTTGCTTTAAGTTTGGCACGTCATTGTAGTCGACGTATGATAAATAAATGAATGAATAAATAAATAAATAAATAAATAAATTTGGAGCACTTCACATATATCACTGAGAACAGCGCGTCGAGATGTGGGCGAAATTTTCAGGGAATTTGCAAGACTTCATTGTTTAATGTCTATTTGTTTCTTGTGGCTCTGGCATCCAGTAATGGTTCTCATGTAAATTGGTTTCATAAAAAATCTTGTGTCCTATATCCCATCTCTCTATCGCTGTGTTTCAGGCTTGCTAGTAAGGTACTGAACACAAAAGTACTTTGGCGAATTCTACTTAGTCTAAGGATGCAGACAGGACGACCGAATGAGGAAGCTATCCAAAAACGTGCTGCTTCTGAGCACCGTCTCTGAATCAGCAGCGGTTAGTTGGTTCCCAATAGTTGAGGGCGGGGATAAAAGCCCAGACTATGATCCTTGAGCAGATCCGCCACTCGATCTTGACAATGGTCTTTTGATAGAGATGGATGAACCGAAGGCAGACTGCGCAGGGTATGTCGGGGAACAAACCCATAGGAAACTAGTAAGGTGAAGAAGAATCAACCTGTTTGCCTCTTACAAGGGAAGTGCAAGAGGCCATATTCGAAAATCGGGATGAAACCTATCTGGCTTGAATCTTTGTTGGAGAGGGTGTTGCAGTATATATTTTGTTACTGCCCTCGGCTTCAAAAAACAAAAGTCCCACCACAGTACTATATGCGTTGCAGCACTAGTCCGTCAGCGACGAGGTGGCCGAGTGGAGAGGATGCGGACTGATAGGCAGGAGGTCGAGGGTTTTGGATCCCGTCATTGACACTCGTTTTGCATTTTTTTTTTTATTCCTCCTATGTTATTGAAATCAATTTTGGAGGGCTAGAAGACAACACTTGTCTTTACTGACGTACTAGCTATAGAATAACTACTATGCTATGAACTAGTGATCGTACAGCGAGTCGCGACCAAAGCATTTACTTGCACACAGACTCACAATTGAAAGAAATTCTGTAAAAATTGTGAACCGAGTGGGAAAGATTTTGAGTTACAGTCGTGAAAAGTGACTGCTACTTTATAGCTAATCGAGGGAGAAAAGCAGGTTTTATATAACGTAGTTATTCCGTGCCTAGTGCGTCAGTAAGGATAAGTATTATCTTCTAACCTTTTAAATTTGATTTCAACAACACAGGGGGAATAAAAAAATGAGAGAGCAAAACAGGTAGGTGCGCATGACGGGGTTCAAACTCTCGAGCTGACAGTGCAGCATCCTCCCCACTCGGCCACATCGTCGCTGACGGACGAGTGCTGCAGCGCATATGGTACTGTGGTGGGATTTTTGTTTTTTGGAATCGAGGGCAATAATGAAATATATACTGTAACACCCTCTCCAACAAAGATTCAAGCCAGATAGGTTTCATTCCGATTTGCGAGTCTGGCCTGTTGCACTTCCCTTGTTAGCTTCAAAATTAGCTTCACTTGTATCGCATTGGCAACGTTGCGTAGTAGGTGCTAGCGGTCCCTATTCTCAATAAAAAATGCTGGTCGTGAGCCGAGTTAAGGGACATACTTCGAAAAATTAGGCACAACTACTACAGAACTTTTGCACACACCTATTAAACAGTAGCGATTTAGCACAACACTATCAGTTTCTCGAAGATATCGTCGTGTTCTTCCAGTTTCCTACAATTACCCTATCGTAGCTACACACGAATTGTGTTACAGCACAAAAACGACACCGATGTTCATCAGCATGAAATATGATTTTATTACCCGAACCCTATGTTTGGCTATAGTCCGTTCCAAAAACGACGATAGTTGAGTATTCGTGCCAGTGACATGCATTTCTCGTCTGCCTCTCCGAATACGGCACTATTTCTCGCGTTCTCTCATTCTCTAATTTCTGCGCAACTACGTTTTCCCGTGAAACACACTATATACTAATTTGTTGGAAAGTGTTCAAAACAGTTTTACGCGAAAACTAGTAATGAGATGCTTCAGAATGAACTATGATCAAGTACCTAATTGTGAGAAGAGAGCAAAGTTACTTGGTTTACCAACCTTGCAAATAGAAGGAGTAATAGTGATTTATTAATGATGTTCAAGATAATTAAAGGAAAGCTTTCTTCGAATCCTGTTGAATTTTTTGGAGTACCGCTGACGAGAACCAGAAGAGAAAAGCTCAAGCTCTATGTCCCAGTTGCAAGGTCACAGGCTAGGTCGAGATTCTTCATTTATAGAGCTGTAAATGAGTTCAACTTGTTGCTAGCTAAAAATGAGCATTTGATTGAATTGTCTTTGCAAGCTTTCAGAAAGCTTGTCAGGAGAACTTCTTTGAAACCATTGAATGTATGAACATGTTGATGTCGCTTCATATGTTGATGATAACAGATATGTTATTATACTTATTTACGCGTGGCTTAGCCCGCGTCTCCAAATAAATAAATAAATAAATAAACATAATCCATTTCAAAAAACGGCGAATGTCGAGTATTTGTTCCTATGATCTGCATTTCTCTCCTGTTTCTCCGAATACGGCGCTATTTCTCGCCTTCTCTCTTTCTCTAGTATCCTCGTAACACCTCAGACAATGAATCGGGCTGACCCCATTGCCAGAGTGCTCCGCGGGCTGACCGCGGTACCGTGAGATGCGGAACGGGCTGACCGCGCACAGAAAGCTGGCTGACCGCGGACCTTAGTCGAAAGTTTGGCTGACCGCGGTCAGCCAAATTTGGCCTGTAGGAGCCGCACAGTGTATACATTGTATACGATGCAGCCTTTGTGAACATAGTGACAGTGACAAGTGGGACGCACATGAAGCCACATTCTTTCTCTGACGGTGTTGAAGAGATTAAGAAGATTCTCGCATCCATTTTTTGCTAATGATGTGGAATCCACCCCAACTTGCGGGGAGTGGATCCCACTCCTTAGATATTTTTGGGGTGAAGCTCTCATTAAGAGTGCTTTGCCATTGATACTATGCACTTTATGAACGGCTACACAAGGAAAAACTTTTAAGGACATAATCTGAAGAATGCAAATAAATCCTAGCGATGTTGGCCTTTCTGTTTTTAAAAACTGCTTCTACTGCGCACTTTCCAAAGGTCAAAGGAGAGATTTCTCGTCTGATGTTAAATCTGATCGGTAAAATGTCATCGACACATCATCAGTAACTATCACTGTCGTTATCAGCACGCCAGGACATCGTTTCGGCAGGCTGACCACGGACCTTTCTCGGGCCGACCGCGCACCGATATCTGACCGACCGCGCTTAATTATTTGGCTGACCGCGGAGTTGGCTACGGTCCGCCAAATATTGGTACCGCGGTCAGCCCGCTCTATTGTCTGAGACATTATAACAAAGCCATAATTCATACCGATGTCGAGGTTCAAAGTGGACTGTACTTGGGTACTGATACTGATGTTCGCCTACCACTTCCCCTCCGTTCCCCGATGTCGTACAAAACTATTGGGCTTAGCCTTCACCAGTTTCAAGACTGACCCAAGCGCAGTCTATAATAGTAACCACGTCCAAAGTCGAACAGGCACTATTTAAGAGTCAAATCAATGATGTGTTCTTTCAGTTTATTAATAAACTACCCAGACAATGAATATTTACATGAATATCACATGGTCGCCGATTTACATTCACAGGGGCAGAAGCTATAAAACCACTCAATGAACAAAAAGGAGGTTCTCACAATAGTAATCAGGGCCAGAATGAGGAATGGGACTAGTAACGTCAAATGATAAACTGCATAAAACTGCCAACAGATACTGAGCAGTAAAGATACAATGGACCATTATTGATTACCAAAAATCAGCCACAAAATTACATTCAGTATCTTTTCCTTATGGTAGCACTCGATCCCTCGAACGGCGTTGCCTTCTTTACTGCAGACTGTTTTGCTTCTTGCATCTGGCGTTCGGTTTCAAAACGAGATTTGTAGTCGTAGCGAATGAAAGACAATTTGCCTACAAAAAAGAAACATGGAACAATAACACCTTCACATTACCACCATAGATCCCCTACACAAAAAAAAAACGCATTCTGCAGACCTGGTTTGTAGTCTTCAACGCAAACAACTGGGGGAAGAGCGGTGAGCGTGTTCAGCAGCTCCTCTCCTTGGTCACTGCACAGACTATTTGAAGACGGTTTTTTCTTCCCATCAAGACGTTGTCCTGATCCGGAAAATGCAGAGAAATGTGGTCCGTTGGCAGACGGCACAGTTTTTATGGCCGGAGCAGGAGGCTGAAAAAAGAACGATAATATAAAAGCAAAGAAGGATATCAATATCATACAGAATAAATTACTGATATAATAGCTTCCCCTCAAAGAAAAAACCTACAAGTTCTAGAAAAATTAACAAAAATTCACATAAGTACCGGAGCTTTAAGCAATGATGTCAACTTTTTAGCCTCTTCTCTTCCTCAGAACATCACAAGGAAGCCCGATTTGAAAGCAAAATCTATAGGATTCCAACAGAACGGCTCAAATCTCCAACCTTGAAAGTGGATGGTTGTCGGGCAGGATTAGGTTCTTCAACATATCCTTCTGGTGCATCGAAGTCAAGATTGAGATCACATTCGATGATGCAGACTGCATTACTTGGCTTCACTTCTTGCACCAGGAACTCGAGTACTTGATCGGCGTACTGGAATTGAATAAGGAAGTACACCGTTTGGAACAGAATCCTTTCATATTCACAAAAATCAACGAAACTAAACACGTGGGATGCGATTACAAAATTATGATTCTCACCAGAACAGCAATCACGTCATTCTTTGTCAGACATGCAAACTTGCGCAATTCCACCTCCAGAACAGCCCTAAATTTTTTGATTGAAGTGATGAAGGAGAGGATATAAAAGCGACAACGCCAAAAAAAAATCATATAATGATAGCCGCTAGACGATGAAAAAAGTAACCTTGGATTACTGATGTTCAGGAACTCAAGAGACTGCGGCTTCAACTTTGCATACGTAGCCGATGGCAGAGTCACAGAGTCAACACGGACCTCAGCGCCCTCTTCTATTCGAAGTTGTTTCATCATCTAGAATATCCAGCATCAAACTACGACTTAAGCTCTGCTTCGCATATAATGACAGAAGCAGGTTTGATATATGCATGGACAACATATCTACTAGAAAAAACTGTATTAAATTTTTAGAAAACCATATCTATAGGAAACACTGAAAAATTTCACATCTGAAGCTGCTAAGTGATACAGTACATTATAAAATATAGCATGAAAACAGAAATGCCCTCTCTAAAAATTTTCTTTCTCTGAAGCTATATGTGTGACAATTCTGGAAGCACACTAAAACAACAAAAAAATGCTATGTCAGCAACATAAACCAAGTAGTAAGGGACACATAGTGACGTATCTGCAGCTGCTTCCCTTATAGACTGTGTTCACCATTTTGAGACAATCAACTAACTTACCCATTGCGGCAGGTAACACTTTCCCTCGGGTGCAGAAAATTCCAGAACTCCGCAATTTGTAGCTCGAGGAGTTTCACCAACGGAAGAAACCTGTTACCAAATACATTCAGGCGTTGAATTTTTCTAAATCGAAATTTCTACCACTCACCTTGAAAAGCATGGGATACGGCACGTTATAGCGAATCAGATAGTCCAGCGTTGAGTTAGGAAGTAAAATCTAAATCTTTCTTCGTATAGGCTGCTTCAGAAACGTTTAGAAAAACAGCATCTACCTTTCCTCCATGATTGAGTTCCATAACCTTGTTTGAATCTGCTTCAAAGAACGCCGCTGAATAAGCTCGCATAGTACAGCTGTATCGACCTCCATAACCACCTCCCATACCCATCATTCCACTCAGAATGTTCATCATCTTTCAAATATACTGTAAAAATCATGATATTCAGGTGAGTAGCAATAGAATTTCTTCGTCGTCCAATCTCGAAAAACTAGTCACGAATCGGTGATATAATCTGTTTCACATGGGAAGATACAATAGTTGGAGAAACAATACAAAAAAGTAGAGCGTGGTGAAATGCACAGAAATCGGAAAAGGTGGAAAGAAAAACAGGCAATATGCATGAACAATCAATAATGTTTGAAACAGACTACAGAGCACAGGAAGCAGGGCAAGAGGAAGGGCAGGGCTTCTTCATAGATAAAGTAATGGGTAAAGAAAATCTCCAGGAGAACGTATTTTAAGAAAATTGAAGGAACATAGGATAGAGGCTTCACAGCTGAAACCCCAAGTTTTGCCAAGGATTGATCTGTCATCATTTTTGTCCACATGATTACTTTCGAAATCTGATGCCTTCTCTGCTAAACCGCGAAAAAAGCGGCAAAGAAAGGAATTTTCTAAATAAGTTTTCAGTTTCGACGACTGACAAGGTCGTAAGAGACAAAGTGGAGGAAGGGAACGACCAAGAAACGATCAAATCATATTGCATTGTGCAGCAATCATAAACCGTTCTACTGGTGAATGTAGTCGGAGAAAAATCACAGGAAAAAGAATCTGAGGTGTGCTCCTGAGAACACATAACTGAAGGTAAGCAGTAAGCAGCAACTATCGTGAGTTCTAAGACAGCCTCTCCAATGAAAGTATGTTTATAAATTGTTGATGTCTCTACCAACACACCAAGTACTTTACTACTATGGCCACAATCTCATCGAGACTATCAACAAGGAACACAGAATGGAATAACTAGGTGAGCAGTTAACACCAGTTGTAGCATCGACAGGCACAAAGCCAAGTTTATTTCGCTCGACTCATAAAATAAGAACACAAAAAAAACACAAATCATGCAAAGAAGCATACCAATTTAACAAACTGAAGAAAGATGAAGCAATGATCTGTAGAAATATTTAGAATCAGAAAGGTCATGGATTTCGTCGTGATGCACATTGCAACTGTGGTTAGTGAATACTGAAATGATTCGAGAATGAATGATATACCCATTGAAAAGGAAAAACAGAAGCGACTTGTATCGTGGAACAAGAAGATGCCATAACAAAAAATCAACAAAGCCAACATTCATAGAATAGAATTATATCGATGAATATATGAAAACATGTGAGTGTTGACAAGAAAACAAAACACATTCATAGACAATCCATGTCTTCATTGAAAAGAAAGAAAAATGGAGAAAAGACTACAAAAAACAGCATTTTAGAGTGTTAGCGAAACACTATGTGAATAGTTATGTCAAGAACTGCGATAATTTGAAAGGATGCGATGATGAAGAGCAGCAAAACCTTGAAAAGTTCCATTCCATGTTCTTTTAGAGGCATCAGCCTTCGAAGGGTTCCTCACCCTCTGTATCGCTCACATATGTTCCGTAATAACGGTCGCCAAAGTTACCCATTCCAGGCAAGACATAAAAATTGTCAGAAAGTTGACTATCCACAGCTGTTGTAATGAGGCGGACCTAAAAATATGGACTGCTTACCACCGCGAAGACAAATTCGTGCCCAATAAGGAAAAAAAGAAACGCTGCTGTCCGCCAAACTTCAGAGGTCGGATCGATCTTTTCGAGACATAGCATAACGAACAACTCAGCGATCTTTATAAATTATTAGGTTGTCAGGAAAGTTCTCGCAGTTTTCGGAAGTGTGAATTTTTAACCCCACGGTGCCTTGCAGCGACCTGTCTTTGGTATATGTAAGGAGGTCAGGTATGTGCAAGTTTATTATTATGATCCACTGTAAACTCCTGCACAAACCCTATCAGGAAAATGGATCATAATATAACGAATCGAAACTCGCCCATTCAAAAATCCGCACCTTTTCGCGGCGGGACGCGTGGGAAAGCAGATCGCAGTCCTATGAGTCAACGGGCGTACTGTGAAGCAATAGTTTCTCTACATACAATCCGTTGAGCTTTTTGAGGAGGTCGCAGGTCCTTCGGGGATTCCGAATAGGATGCTCTGAGTTTATGAGCTCGGGGGAACCCGCGTCTCTTGGAGGTTTCGAGGAGGGGATCCACCGATTTGAGGAGGTCGTAGGGAACCCATGTCGCTTAGGGATTTCGGAGATGGGATCCTCCACGATGAAAAGGCTGGAGGGAACCCGCGTCTCATAACTCCTTCAAGGAAGGGATCCTCCGAACTGAGGAGGTCGCAGGGAACCCGCGTCGTTCGGGAATTCCAAGGAGGGGATGCTCCGAGTTTATGAGCTCGGGGGAAACCGCGTCTCGTGGAGGTTTCAAGGAGGGGATTCACCGATTTGAGGAGGTCGTAGGGAACCCATTTCGCTTAGGAATTTCGGAGATGGGATCCTCCACATTGAAAAGGCTGGATGGAACCCGCGTCTCATAACTCCTTCAAGGAAGAGATCCTCCGAGTTGAGGAGGTCGTAGGGAACCCACGTCGCTTAGGGATTTCGGGGAAGGGATCATCCGAGTTGAGGAGGTCGCAGGGAACCCGCGTCCTTCGGGGATTCCGAGGAGGGGATGCTCCGAGTTTATGAGCTCGGGGGAACCCGCGTCTCTTGGGGGTTTCGAGGAGGGGATCCTCCGAGTCGAGGTGGTCGTAGGGAACCCGCGTCTTATAACTACTTCGAGGAGGGGATTCTTGAGTTAGGAAGGCTGGACGGAACCCGCGGCGCATAGGGATTTCGGAGAAGGGATCCTCCGAGTCGAGGTAGTCGTAGGGAACCCGCGTCTTATAACTACTTCGAGGAGGGGATTCTTGAGTTAGGAAGGCTGGACAGAACCCGCGGCGCATAGGGATTTCGGAGAAGGGATCCTCCGAGTCGAGGTGGTCGTAGGGAACCCGCGTCTTATAACTACTTTGAGGAGAGGATCCTCCGAATTGAGGAAGTGCAGGGAATCCACGTCGCTTGCGAATTTCAAAGAGGGGGACCTCCGAGTTGAGGAGGATCCTCCGAGTTGAGGAAGTGCAGGGAATCCACGTCGCTTGCGAATTTCAAAGAGGGGGACCTCCGAGTTGAGGAGGTCGTAGGGAACCCGCGTCCTATAACTACTTCGAGGAGGGGATTCTTGAGTTAGGGAGGCTGGACGGAACCCGCAGCGCATAGGGATTTCGGAGAGGCGATCCTCCGAGTTGAGGAGGTCGCAGGGAACCCACATCGCTTGCGAATTTCAAGGAGGGGGACCTCCGAGTTGAGGAGGTCGCTGGGATTACGAGGAGGGAATCCTCGGAGTCGAGGTGGTCGTAGGGAACCCGCGTTGCTTGCGGATTTCGGAGAGGGGATCCTCCGAATTGAGGAGGTCGCAGGGAACCCGCGTCGTTCGGGAATTCCGAGGAGGATGCTCCGAGTTTATGAGCTCGGGGGAACCCGCGTCTCGTGGAGGTTTCAAGGAGGGGATCCACCGATTTGAGGAGGTCGTAGGGAACCCATGTCGCTTAGGGATTTCGGAGATGGGATCCTCCACATTGAAAAGGCTGGATGGAACCCGCGTCTCATAACTCCTTCAAGGAAGGGATCCTCCGAGTTGAAGAGGTCGTAGGGAACCCACGTCGCTTACGGATTTCGGGGAAGGGATCATCCGAGTTGAGGAGGTCGCAGGGAACCCGCGTTCTTCGGGGATTCCGAGGAGGGGATGCTCCGAGTTTATGAGCTCGGGGGAACCCGCGTCTCTTGGGGGTTTCGAAGAGGGGATCCTCTGAGTCGAGGTGGTCGTAGGGAACCCGCGTCTTATAACTACTTCGAGGAGGGGATTCTTGAGTTAGGAAGGCTGGACGGAACCTGCGGCGCATAGGGATTTCGTAGAAGGGATCCTCCGAGTCGAGGTGGTCGTAGGGAACCCGCGTCTTATAACTACTTTGAGGAGAGGATCCTCCGAGTTGAGGAGGTCGCAGGGAACCCGCGTCGGTTGGGGATTTCGGAGATGGGATCCTCCGAGTTGAGGAGGTCGTAGGGAACCCGCGTCTTATAACTACTTCGAGGAGGGGATTCTTGAGTTAGGGAGGCTGGACGGAACCCGCGGCGCATAGGGATTTCGGAGAGGGGATCCTCCGAATTGAGGAGGTCGCAGGGAACCCGCGTCGCTTAGGAATTTCGAGGAGGGGATCCTCCGAGTCGAGGAGATCGTAGGGAAGCCGCGTCTTATAACTACTTCGAGGAGGGGATCTTTAAGTTAGGAAGGCTGGACGGAACCCGCAGCGCATAGGGATTTCGGAGAGGCGATCCTCCGAGTTGAGGAGGTCGCAGGGAACCCACATCGCTTGCGAATTTCAAGGAGGGGGACCTCCGAGTTGAGGAGTCGCTTTGGGATTACGAGGAGGGAATCCTCCGAGTCGAGGTGGTCGTAGGGAACCCGCGTTGCTTGCGGATTTCGGAGAGGGGATCCTCCGAATTGAGGAGGTCGCAGGGAACCCGAATCTTGTGACTACTTCAAGGAGGGGATCCTCCAAGTTGAAAAGGCTGAAGAAAACTGGCGGCGCATAGGGATTTCGAGGATGGGATCCTCGAAATTGGGGAGCTCGGAGTGAGCCTGCAACCCTTGGGGATTTCGAGGAGAAATAGTGAAGAGAAATAGTAACACAAGTCTATGAACTTATTCAATAATAATCCATAATCCAAGGACAATAATCCCACTGGTTACCGGACAGCCATGAGGGGTTCTTAAGGTAATGTGAGTAAAAACATTCGTCGCTCAGTGCAGAGACTCACTCCCAATGTGAGGTTAAGATGTTCTCATGCATCGCGTCCAGTTGCTTAGAAAAGACTCTCTCGGAGGGGTTAGATGGCATTCGCAACTTGATTAGTAGTCGAATGTCAAACTGGCCAGTGACATTGTCATTTGAAGTATTTATTTTGACTTGATTGTGGTGAACTCCTCATACCATCATTGAATTTTTGATTATTGGCAGGAGGGGTGATCCTAGGGTTTGAAGACTTTGTCTAAATGATTTGGATGCTTCAGGTGAAGTTTGAAGACAGGTGAACAAGTTGAAGCGAGTTGGAGCGAACATTTTCTTCTGAGGAGGAAAATTATATAGTATTGATTACTTTTTGTATTGCGACTGAGCTTACATTAGGGTTTGGATTGATGAAATGGTGAACTTACGACGTACTGTGATAAAATATTGGCCTTTGAAGAGAACAAGACCCTCAGGTCTACTTAGGAGACGCAACAACTGTGGTTTTCATAAAAGTTGAACGGCCTCGATGATTAAGGCGTTTTTCACAACATCTGTTGGATTAAAAAAAGGGCGTGGATGAACAATTTACTGGAGTCGGATTTCGGTGTTTAACTACTGCACCGACAGGACGGATGATATGGTTAGATTGTGGATTTCGGATTTGGATGGTGATGTTGCTGAACAACAGAAGTAAAATTTGCGGAATTAATGCAATGAAGGGCGAGCCTGGGATGGAATGTGAAACATGGCTAAGTTCGAGATGTGCGGGATTTTCGTTTTTCTGTTGTTTTTGATTTCCGGTTAAATGTTGATGCTTTCTCGATTGGCTTAAGGAAACGAAGAGTTTTGAGAAGTTCGCAACATGTGCAACTGAATACAGAAGACTGTACCAATCTACTGCGCACGTTGAAGAGAGTTCCGTCGGCGTGTTGAAGGAAAGTAGCGGATGTGCGCCTAACATTAGTTCGTAATCTGTTCAAAAATTCTGGGCTTCTATATTTATATAGGAGGATTGGAACACTGCGCACTGTCTAATAAAGTTAATATCTGTGGAACAGCTGTTGCATTTGAGCAGTAAAAGAAATTCTTCCTGGTAGAAGCTTTAGAGTAATCAATGACGAAGTTGCTGAATCCGGGAAACCATTACTGACGTTGCATCCTAGCACGCATGAGGCCCTTTTATTTCGTGATGAATTCATTGAGAAGAAGGTGTAAAAATACTATTTTGTATCAAGTGAATGCTTTTTTTTTCTGAGCGGAAAGGAGGTAAAAAGCACAGCTTCAGGAAAGGCGAACTTATTCTTGCACCCAGTAGTTTTGACATGAACCTCAAGTGGCTGCCACATCCACACTTTCTAGCGTCCCGTAGGGGCGCTAGTTTTTCAAAATAGTACCTTTGCGATCTCTTAGTATACGACTTCAAACCCGGTAAATCAGCAGCCACATCCAGTTGTAGCATTAACGCTGTATTTGGAGAAGGTACAGTGTCCGAACGTCCTGCATAAGATTGGTCCAGACGCCTTCGTGTTGGCGACTTCAACCTTAGTGTTTCCGTATGGTGGAGACGCGCATTCGGAGTCGACAATGGTCGATTGCGGCAGCTGGTGGATTCAGATCCACGGCAAACAATGCGAGAAAGGGCACAATTCTTGAATGTTCAATTTCAAACCATCATCGATCACCTGCGTCGTTGGGCAAGGTAAAAAGAATTATCACAGCGAGTGATCACGATCTGACCGAACGCGATCTCCAGCTACGTGGGGAGGTGGCTACTGAACCGCCATCGCACAGAAGCATTGAAAACTAGCTGAAGTCCATCTTCACAAGAGATCAGGATTGGGGTGTGTATGTCAACGCTGCCCACCTTGGGATGATAGCAGGATAAGCAGCATGAGCTGCAGCCAAAGACTGGTCTTCACCCTCTGAAGGTTGTGGTCACTGTTTGGTGTGACTGCAAAGGCGAGGTACTGCGAGGTACTGCCACTCTACACTGCCCTCGTGGCAGACCAGTGGCTGGACAGAATGTCTGCGGAAATCGCAGGAAAGGGTCCAAATTACGGCACAATCCGATTCCCACACGACAATATTCGTCCGTTCACTATAAGGGTGACTCGCCAGAAGCTACTCGACTTTGGATGGAAAGTGCTGACTTCAACAACGGACAGGCCAAACCTTGCGCCAAAAGATTACCAACTTCTCCTGACTCTCTCTAACGTCATGCAAAGGAAAGCGTTCGATGATGAACATGACTTCGCTCACTGGTTGAGCAACTTTTTCGAGCCAATGCCAGTACAGTTCTATGCAGAAGGCATCGAAACGTTTCCCAAAAATTGACGAAGAGCGATGGTACGTGATGGTGATTTATTCACTTCTTGATGTGGTTTCCTATTTTTTAAAAGACTATAAAATATGTTTCAAAAACTGCGATTACTTTCCTGACATCCTAATACTTGACATATTTGGAACCCAAGTTACTTTCAATGTAGCCATGGACCCGAAGTTCGATTCTTTTGAATAATGACCACTTGAATCTTGACTCCATTGTTTCGAGGCATGTGTAAAGTGCTCATACAGAGGCAAGGAGTCTTGCTACAGACAGAAATGTGGTCAAGAGAATGATCGAAGGAGAAAAAATGAAATCAATGGAAACTCCCCATATTTCAGTCGATTAAAAATCTCTTTCATGTTAATCCACCAGTGTTGACACGACTGATGTACAATTGTTAAGATGGTGTTCACGTAAGAAATATGCTACCCAGGCGATATTCACTAGGAAATCTCGTAACAATATAACCAACTAGCGTTACAACGGTACACGCATCGTTTTCAGGTTCGGTTGTGAACTAAAACTATTTCACCGTTTCCGCTTACCTTTGGGAAAGCATATGCTAAGGCGTGGACACCTGGCTCGGACATGAGCAGCGACAACACATAAATGTTTTCTTCTGGAACGTCGTGATCCAGAAGGATTCGGATCGCCATCATAGCCGCAGCTCCTTAACAAAAGCAAAAGTTGATCAAAGGAATCGATAAGCTTGTACATAAAAAAAAAAACGAACCAGTGGCAACTGTTGCATCCAGAAGCATGACTTTGTATTTGTCAATATCCTTCGGAAGTCGAAGATAGTACAACTCGGGTTCCATCGTCTTATCATTCGTTTGAATTAGAATTTTCCCCATCTAAGAAATGGCAACCAACATAATCATAAATAATGTGTACGCAAGCCTTTCTCAGAAACGCCCTTTGCGTTCTAAGCACGAAGGGGTGTTGTAATTTCGCTTAGGGGCTATAACGTCCCCAGGCAAAATTGTAAAGTTTAATTCACCAAAACGCACCTTGCAATCCTTCACTACAGCACGGAGAGAATTTTCCATGGTTTCACCAGCTCTCATTATAGCAATTCCACAAATCTTAGCCGACTGTCGACGTCCCATAACTCTGCAAAAAAGTGACAATTCTACAAAAAAAAAACTGATTTTTAAAGACAACTGAACCAACCTTTGCCCATTGTTCAGCTCGATTTCCACATCTTTGTATGGCATGAAATTCATAGCTTCTTCAACAAGAATTCGAGTCAGTCGTTCAGCATAGAAAATCAGCTCGTCGCTGGAAGCATTTCGCAATTGCAAGCAGTTCTTAAGTGGCTTTCATACATTTGCCGCGGCGGCAGTCGCCCATGGTTAAGCATAGGCCGGCGACGTCGCGGCGGCGGCGCCGCTGCGACGTCGCCGCGACAAGAGCTTGTTTACTTTTTTGCCGCGGCGCCGCCCAACGACGTCGCCCAGCGGCAAGCGGCAAGGAATGGTCGAGGGGGTATTTTGTCGCTGGGCGACGTTTGCCGCGGCCTTCGGTAGATGCCCGTTTTATCGCTTGTACCGCGTCAATTAAACTTTGTTTTTTAAGGTTAGATATAGAAAACTATGTATCGTATTTATAGCGAATGAGCACTTATATGGTATGAACCTTTATTGATGCTGTGATTACGTCGTCATTAACGAAGGTGCGAACGATTATTGTATGATTATGGTATTAGGAAAGCAAGAATGAAGTGGAAGGAAAACGAAAAAATGAAGAAATAGACGAGTCCTCATGCTATGAAAAGCGCATATATGACGCTGCCAACTAATTTGTCCTTGCCAAAATGCAAAGTAGAGAATGAATGGCAGAATCCGAACGCTTCCAGTTATGCCACTACTTCATTTTCACGGTGCCATACCCCGAATGGTCCGGATTGTAGCCATTCATTCCCAACTTGCATTTTTACGCGGACAAATTAGTTGGCAGCGTCATATATCGAGTGCTTACTGGTGTTCGCAACAGTATGAAAGCGCGGCATGCCGCTCGGCGGCAACTTTTGCCGCGCACCCACTTTTGCCGCGGCGGCGGCACCGCCGCCGCGGGAAATGTATGAAAGCCCCTTTAGGCTAGTGGAGCCTAAGCAGCTATAAATCAGTTCACATACCGCTTCGTGTTCTTGTTTCGAATGAACGTGTGGAGACCACGAACTTGAGGAGTCTCTCTAATTATGGTGAGGCTATCAGGCAGCTCGTCCGGAATTTGATTCATATTCACTAACTCGTGACGACATTGTGATGCTGCAGTTTGATCGTATCCTAGAAACTGTAACATTCTCTGAGCAAAGCGCAAGAAAATGCACGCTCACCTCTCTTTATGAGCTGAGTTTTCACTTGTTTCGCAATCAAATTTATAGCCACGTCATTGTCGCCTCCCCTTGGAACAATGATATCGGCAAACTTCATTCCCGGTGCTATGTACGCCTCAAACGCCGGCTGAAACAACATTGTCATTCTAAACAATAACAGTTTGATAATCAATGATCAAGGAACGTTTCGCATTTCTTCAAATTTGGGATTCTCAACATCAAGAATCGTTCCGGTTATAAGAGTATGTTAATTACACCCCACGTCAACCCAGTCATGATTTACTTGATAACATTCGCTTCGTATCAAAAGAGTTACTACACCAAGAAAGTTGGAGTAGTAGCTTGTATAATACGGAACGAACATGTATTACATGTGCTCTTGCTCGTTTGACACATACATAACAGAGATTCTATGTCGTGGCTCTACCCACTCGCATTACCAGGAAGCCGGTGGGGTATAATGCCAACCTCACCGTCTTCCTGGTAATGCGAGTGGGTAGAGCCACAACACAGAACGATGATAGTGAAGGCGGTCGCATATGTGAGGGACAATTCACTTGGGCTTTGGGGTTTTGGCTATTTGTGCAACAGAAAGTGCCCAACAACGTGTTCAGACATGTATAATCATGGTGGAGCATGATTTTCTTGCAGTTTACAAGCAGTGCTCAACTTTTCTTTTCTTAATTTACCGAGTCCGCAGAAAACACTGCACCATTGACGTACAGTATGTGTATAGTCGTTGTCACCACGGAACAAATGTCTGCAGCAGCACGGCCACCGCAGAGGCCGCCGCACAGCCGCTGCGCAACACCGCCGCGAGGCTGTTGCGGGCGGCGTGGCGGGCATTTTGCCAGCCTTGCCAGTCTGCTGATTTATTGATTACTTCACTGCGACCGGAATTCCGCTGTTTTAGTCCGTTTTTCCTCGGATTTTTTTACATTTTCCTTCCTGTCTCGTTGATTTTTCATCTAGTCCAGGCCAGAAGGAATGAAAAACGATGACAATCTTTACTTTTTGACTTTTTGCAGCTCTTTTTGAGATAGTTTGTCTTGTCATTGTTTTCAAAGTTTGACATAGCATTAAGATGCTAGTGTTGGTGATCTCTAAAACTTCTTTCTTTTGCATTCGTCGGGATTCAACATAATCGACATAACTGCACCAGAAATTTTCTGCTTGAAGGTGTTTTATAGGACAACAAATCCATTTCTCAGTGCTGTGTTCATTCTTACAGAGAATGCAATTTTTAACGGGTTAGAAGTGAATAAGACAATCGCTTAGACCGTGCCTTCGGTGGGGTGAAGTCGAATGAAGGTGAATTGAAATTTCTATGCGTATTTGTGCTTTGGATCGTGACTTGATACCAGCAAACATGCATAAATAAACATAAATGGGTTGCACTATAAAGTCATGTTAGCTCAACATCCCTTCTGGCCTGGAACGGATGAAAAATCAACGAAACAGAAGAGAAAATGTGAAAAACCCTAAGAAAAACGACCAAAAACAGCGGCAATCCGACGGCAATGAAGTAATCGATAAATCAGCAGCTTGGCAAGGCTGGCAAAATGCCCGCCACGCCGCCCGCAACAGCCTCGCGGCGGTGTTGCGCCGCGGCTATGCGGCGGCCTCCGCCGTGGCCGTGCTGCTGCAGACATTTGTTCCGTGGCGACAACGACTATACTTCATTGTTGCACAACGATTACAACCATGTTGAATTATGTAAATACCTTAGCGCTAGAATAAAAATACAAATAAGTTAGGCATTGTTTGCACACTGCAGAGAATCAAGAATTACCCCGGTTATACATGTCTGAACACGTCCTTGGACACGACTAAACACGTCTAAACATAACAAACAAGAACGGTTGGTCACTTTTCGTTGTCCATTCGGCTAAAGCCGGTCTTAGAGACATTGTCCACACTCAGAGTAGGATTGGAGTATTGGGTATCGGTAGAATCAAGGGGCACTGCTAATCACAATGGAGTAAGCGTTACAACTCGAAACTGTGAAAAATCCTCTCTGTCCTCATACTTGGTATGAGGACCCCATCCTCGGCCTCGTGCCCCGCCCGTTCCCCTATGCTCACTGAGGGGCGGGGCCAAGTGCTTAGGCACCCTAAGTTCTGTTCGAGCAGTAGAACGGTTGCTCTCGTATTCGTCAATAAACCACTGAATCGCCATCTTTCTGTACTCTTAGTTCAGGGCCTAAAAACAATGTTTGTTGTCTTCCGGTCGTCCACCCTGTGGACATTTTCGAAAGGGTTCCGACCCACAAACAGTCTTCTCGCGCCCCCACACTCTCCTTGAAACGCTTCATTTTGGAGAAATCGTGCACTCGGCGCCTCGAAAGCTCGTACACGGAGTTGCGCAGCGATCGATCGATGCCCCGCTACAACTTCACGCCGTAATGCGTGCCGCGCCTTGAAGGCAGTGTGTCACCTCGACCCACGGGCTGTGGATATCAGCATACTCTAGACTGTCTCGTCATTCTAATTCCAATGATGTATGTGCGTCACAACGCATAAAAATGACGGATGCCCGTTTTCGAAGGGTCTGGAAGTGCCGTTCGCGGACCACTTGGGTGGAGCGGTCCGTGAATGTGATGGCTGCCCGCCACGATTGCAGCGTTGGCAACGACGCTGACGTGTCCAATCGAGAATATCAACGGCTTCACTCGTCCACACGGCTTGACAAACTGTTCCCAATCCCGTCCCGAAAAACGATCAGAAAACGGGTTCAGAGGCGGTTTTGGAACATGTTATGTACACCGTTACATTCAGCGAATCGAGGAGATTCAGAATCCGGTAGAAGCTCAGACATGAAGACGAGGTGACACACTGCCTTTGAGTTCAACTTCAGTGGTTTCTATTGATGTTTTACTTTTCAGCACGCGTTCCCTTTTGTTTCATTCGACATCGATGACTTCTACAGTCAGTACAGTTGTACAGTCCATCCGATAAGTTGGGGCGGATGAGGCCCGTTAAAAATCTAGAGGCGCGCGACCGAACTACTGTTTTGATCGGCTGTTTGGAATAAAACCAACGAAGGAACTCATCGAATGGAGAGATAATGGAAAGAAAGGTGGTAAACTGGTAAGAACGAACGTAAGTATTAAAAAAACAATCAAATCCAATGATAATAGCTGATCAAGTCGGCATATACTGCCAAGTCGTCCGTGCCTTCTCTAGATTTCTCAACGGCCTCATCCGCCCCATCGTTTGGAATGGAGTGCAGAAATCATCGACGTCGAATGAAACAAAAGGGAACGCGTATTGAAAAGTAAAACATCATCAAAAATCACTGAAGTCGGACTCAAGGCGCGGCTTGCGCGACGGCGTGAAGTTGCAGCGGGGTATCGATCGATCGCGGTGCAACTCCGTGTATAGTCTGTCCGAAACGACGAGTCCGCCCACGCACGCGAGGATTCAGAGGCTGCCACGCTTGCCAGCACTCCACGTCATCACCTCTAATCTGCGTATCACGTTTCATCGTTATCTTCATGATATCGACCAATGATTTGGCTGTGACATACTCGACTTCGCAGCTAACAGCATACGTTCCAGCCGCGTCGCCTCTCGATCCCCGCGTGCGTGAGCGGACTCGTCGTTTCGGACAGACTATACGAGCTTCCGAGGCGCCGTCTGCACGATTTCTCCAAAATGAAGCGGGTACCTAATACAACACGGTTTTAAGGGAAATTCAACCACGACTGCACCCTCGCGGCCTCGAGCGCCGCACCAAAGAGCAGCTGGGCGCTGTAGATGTCGGGTGTTGCTCCGCCCACGTTGCGTAGATAGTGCGACGCACTAGTTTGAGAGGAGGTGCAATCGTGATTGACGTCCTCTGTGACAGGCTGCAGTTTTGCTTTCGCTTGGAGAGCAGAATAGGACGCGTATAATGAGAGGTCATCAAAAACAAGTAGTATTCCTACATGTGAGAACGCTGCAAATGCGCGTATAAATAGAGGCGAAGTGGTGCCCTTTTAGTTATGAAACTACTAAACCACATTTACACCTGAGTAGTCTTGTCTTGAATGAAAGACAACCAAGCGGAAATGCAACAGTACAACCTACAACTAGTTTCCGTAAACTGAACACTACAGCAATGACAAAAATCATGACCCAGAAAAATCACGAAAACAACGGCGAAAAAACGAAATAGTAGAATAAATACAAGTGCAAACCTTGACAAAACGGAAGTACTGCTCGAGTACTCCAATAGTATCGCGACCTCGTTCATTGATGTCCCTATTAAGACGACGCGCCAAACGTACGTCTCCATCTGTGTCCACAAACACCTCAAGAACAACATTTACACCTGAGCAGCCTTGTCTTGAATGAATGCCAGCAAAGCGGAAATGCAACAGTACAAAAATAAATTAATCATCCACGTAAACACTACCTTCATGTCCATCATAGCATTAATATCAGGACGGTGGAAAGCAAGAATTCCTTCAAAAATCAAGACATCTGCTCCATACATCATCTAAAACTAAGAAGTTTTCTGGTCAACGATATGAAAACGAGAGAAATTTTGCGATCCTGATCTACCATAATAAGAAAATGGTATCTCACACGGGTGGCCAATATATTAGGATGTCGGGAAATGATTGAGACACTCTGGATCTTTTTTTCAGTCTTCATACCTTTTCTCTTCTATTAGAAAACTTCAGGACATGCTGTAATGACCACGTAGATACACCACCTGGGGCCACCCATCACGGCAGTTCCAGCATTGTTGAATAGGTGATTATGTCAGTACGGGTCGAAGAAGTCATCAGGCAATGATCGAAAATCGTCAAAGTTGGCGAAGTGCTGCTCGGCCAAGTTACAAGACAAGATGTTAATTGGAAAGCGCGAGGTCGGGCAAGGGTGCTATCTGTGGCATCGTGGTCCGTACCTGCTCTCTCTACTGTCGAAGAGTCAACAAAGTCATCTGAGGGTGCATTTTGTTGAGCCAAATGTGCACCTCGACACGGTTTCTTTTCTCCAGGGCAAATGTCTGCGGCAAATGTCTTACATACCTTTTCTCCGGTAGTGACGGCCATCATTCTAAATTGACCAGTGTAAATGTTGTTATTTGATACTACGTTGCTTAGCAGTAGCTCAGGTGCAGCATACCCTGCTTCCTAGCTCAGGAGATCGCCTAATAGGAAAATTTCTCTGGAAAGACATACCGCTCGAAAAGAAACGTTAGAACGGACGGCTCAAGGTTGCATAGGGGCACTGGGGCAAATGTCATGATGATGTTGTCCTATCCCTCCCACTGGTGCTCTGTAGGAGTTCGTGGTTGCTCGTCCATTTTCGCGCCTGGATAATAAATACCGCAGCGCCATGTCCTTCCATACCAATGGCGCAGATGCTCAGAGGGCACGGTACCACATATAAAATACCATGGAAATAGGTCACGTAGGACGGAAGCAAGAAAGAATCTTTGCTGAAGTGTCTCAATCATCCCCCGACAACCTAATATTTAATGTACTCAAAAGAGCAAATAATAAGACACGCCACGACAACGTTCTCTAATGAGCATCGCATGATTACCTCTCATGTCGTTTCAAAACTAAAAACAACAAAAGTAATTCGCAGCCTTCAGCAGTCGCTGAAACACTTGATCAAGAATAAATTCCGGAAAATTTTCGACCTTTGGATTGTTATCCCGAGAATGAGTTGTAAAGTCGTAGACAGGAACTTCGCAGTTTTTTCCCTCACGCAGTCTCGTGAGAACCTGAAACGAAAAATCACCGCTCTACAACGAGTCACAGAACTAATCAGGGGCAAAGACCTCAAAGAGAAGGTCGAAATCGAAAGCATTCGGATGGTCGAAATTGTAGTTTGACTGTTCGGCCAAGATGTGCTCCTCCTCATTAAGAACCTAAAGTTGGTGGTTGTCCATTAGTTCGGGGTAGAAGAAGTATGGTACAACCTTGTAGAAACTGTCCATACTTAGAATAGTAACCCAAGGAATTTCGAGTTTTTCGATTATCTTCTCAGCAACCGTCGTTTTACCACTAGCAGAACTGAATAAAAACAAGTATCGCATTGAGGATATTTCTCCGGGGAAAAAAAGCGGATGAGACTTACCCTCCGCAAATACCAATAACGTATGGCTGCTTCAGAGTATTTCCAAACTTGTCGTACCAAGGAGGCCTTCCCTTGGTATAGATTTTCTGTAAGATTTTCATCAAATTATCACCAATTATATCGAATATATATGTAGTAGTAATATCATTTCCAGCAGGTTTTTTTCTATAGATGAGGAAAAAAGTTGCATCAAGCATTTTTGTAATTTTTTTTATTTACCGAATAATACCAGTCGGGTACACCCCAGATACTGTCAGATATGCAATGAGCATCGATGTGGCCGACAATTTGTGAACTTGAGAGCGTACAACACTACAGTCCTTCTCAAAAATACTTGCCTCACGCTTCATCGCCCATCCGCTAAGCCGCGCCGCATCACCTATGCATTATCATACGTGGTGTGACGTGGCTAAGCTGACAGGCGGTTCAGCGTGAGGCAAGAATTTTTGAGAAAGACTGTACATACAGTGCCGTAGATCCGCCTCGTTCTCGAGGTGCACCGCCTGAGATCACACGTGGCGTCCTGCTGGCAGCATTCCCGCAGCCAATCAGGTGAGTATCGATCGCCAGCAGGACGCCACGTGTGATCTCAGGCGGTGCGCCTTGAGGATGAGGCGGATCTACGGCACTGTACATGCTTTGTCATGATAAGTACCCTTAGCCATGTTTAAGTTTTCCACCATATCTAATAACTTTATGAAATTGCACTAAACATTGCCACGATCAGGTACTACGACAACGCAAGATAGGGTTCCAACGCGTGGCCCAGCGGAGTAACGCTCCCTCAAAGCCACAAATTCGTCAGCTCCATCAACGCGCACTGCGTCTGAGTAGTACAGTTCTAGTACTGATACTGGATTATCTCTTTTCCTAAAACAGCTCCATATTTCCATTTGCAAGAAAAATACGTGATTTTCAGAGACATGCAATACAAGAAATGGAGCAACAATGCACTCTTCGCTTTCCAGTACTATCACCGGTTAACATACACCTCGCTACTAACGGCTCTTGTGGTCCCATGCAACTGCTAAATTTCGATCAAGAGCAAGAGCAGCAGTGTTGCAATATCCGAATGCTCGTGACAATGTTGGAATCAATCCTTCCTGTGCTGTCTTTTTCCCCGCCTCGACGATGAACGCTGTTCTCCAACGAATTCTTTGACACCTTCCCCCAAATCCAGATGGCTACATGCAGAAAAAATTCTCGATCTATGTGAGAGAGAGTCGTACCTTGCTATTGATTCCAGCAATCTCTTCCCAGCCCTTCCCACCGTCACAGCGAGGTCCTGCCCAAAACACAAAAATACAACAACAGAAGAAGGAAAGCAATGAAGAAGCATTGCGCGAAACATAGGAGAAATAAAACAGAGTAAGAAGGAAACAGATGACCAACCCTGAACGTGTTTTGTCAAGCACTTAGCGCCAAGCCAAGCTAAAGCATAAAAATACCGCCGCTAAGGGTAAAATCTCAAACGAGACGTAACAATTTCCCCAATAACTCAGTGCCTCACCAATAGGTTGCCACTATACTCCACGTAGAGTATAGAATACCGCGTCGCCATCGCAGGTGACAGTAGCAATGGCGTCTATCTATTACCAGCCGGGCCTCGCCGCTGCTGCCACCGGTGTGGGACGTCATATTTGGAATGGCGGCGTGAAGGGACTCTGCGATTGGCCAGTCAATCACAGCTCGGGCGTACCACATTTTCCAGGTTTACGCTAAATGCCTATAGCCTATGCTAGCGAACAACCCTCACCATCGCTGGCGACTGTGACAGCGGTGCCTATCGACGTTCGGGGTTGGCCGTGCCGACGTTCGGGGCTGACAATCGCGTCGGTCGCCGATATTGGCGATAGGCCGCCATAAGCGGCATTGAGGGCCACGCAGGGTGCCATACCCCACGCGGAGTGTAGTGACAAACTTAAACCTATCTGTAAGTCCTGCCGACGGAAGATGCATAAATATTTTTTTATGTGAATGAATAGTTAGAGAATACTTTAATTCTATTGAATGCATTCGAGATGCTCCATACAAGGCAAATGGAATTCCGCACAAAATAATTAGATACTAGAAACACTTTGATACTAGTCGTGGAAAGCTAGAGAAATGGCTCACTTTTGCTGCACGGTGAAGCATAATATTGGTTTAAAAAAAGCTGTGCCCTTGACGATCCGCTGCTCCCTCCTGCATATTAATTTCTACCATTCCGTTTGTATAACGAAACGAATAGTTTGGAGTGTTGGGACTGATCAATGTTTTCATTGTACTTTGATTTTTTTAGCTTGATGCTTTACTTTCAGAGCCGTTGGTCCCAGTAGGAGTGCCATACCTACCAACCCCCCCCCCACTTTCTCCCTTGTCCCCAGTAGTGATAAACTATCGTCACAGCCTCAATCCTTTTCTTGTTTGTGAGTTAAACTACTAAACTATCTCACCCTGCCAGATCTTGTCGTGAGAAGATGGTGCTCAGATTTGGATCCGCTCATTGTGCGCAGACGCCTGCGTGACGCTGGAGGAGAAGGTGATCCGCGAGAGCAAACTCCATTCACGAACTCGTTCACCGAAGAACCTAGAAGACTCATTACAGACGATCGATATATAGGAAAACACTGTCATTCCGCATGAAACTTATTAGAACCACGATACTTAACCACACCACTGAAAGCTCACCCCTCCTTTTCATACAAATAATAACTTCGGTGAGCAACAGGAATCAAAAACTTTCTAAAAACCACAGAAAGTTACTATATCTACAGCAAGCTCATAATGAATAAAGGAAGTTTTCTCACCTGAGGAATTGCAGTAATCTGGAATCTCCCCAATCTGAACACTTTTCGCGTTTGGGTCCTTATCAAGCGTCCCGTTCGCGGCCTTATCGGCCATGCTCTGAAACTGCACTAGACGTGGAAGTTGAAGTACAGTAGACGCTAAGATATGAGGAGTTATTGCAAAGTGTGAGCTGACTGAGATGAAGAACTGAACAGTGAGTCCTGCGTGAAAAATGTCGATGAAAGCGGAGATAGCGATAAAGCAGTGGAACGACAAAGCGAGGAATCCAACGCTCTCAGAAACGGTGGGAAGTGAAATAACAAGCACTTGCTGCTAGAAAAAGAGCCGACCGCGAAGAGACCATCGACATCAACGACAATTTCTTGGAATTAGTTTAAATGATGGCAAAAACTACAGAAAGTAACAGCGCGTCCACAAGGAGTACCTTTCGCAATTTCAATCTGATTGCTTCATCTCTGACTAACCTTAAACAATGCCGCCGCCGCACTACAAGGGAAAACGCTTCGAAACAACGCCGTTCCCAATCTGCAAACGAATTTTGTGATGAACGTCACCCAAGAAAAATCACGAATGAGGCACAAATTAGCACTGGAGCGCGACAGGCCTCCTCATCAGAAATATTTTGTTTTCCTCTTCGTTTGCTCGTAGTGGCAGTTATTTTGTAAGTTTTCTGCAGCATCGTATCGAGGAGTCACTCCATTCATTTTTCTAATCATTTTGAATTGGTAGTCATAACTTCCTGTCCCTTTTTCCCCGTCATTTCCCCTTCGATCGTCTTTTAACCGGGATTGTTTTCTATACCATTTAATTCCGAAAGCATGTTGCATCTTCTTGGCTTTGATGCATTTCGTAGACTGGAATTCAAGTTCTATAAAGCCAAGAATTCCATACAATCTTGTTATAGTCAGGTCGGGAACTTGAAGACCATCCGCCTGACTTTTGCGTGCGAGATTTTGTGGGATTTCGGGGCTTTCAAGAACTCGGAACACATGGGTTACCTAAGTTGCTCGAAACACATGGAGTTCCAAGAAATCGGTGATTTCTGTACGTTCGAAGACGAGGACGAACTTTGCGGTATGAACACTGGTGTGTTCTTCCAAAGGAAGAGAATGGATAGTCATACTCAACGCATGCGTGAACTGGTGCGTGAACCGTTTGAACGCGAGTCAAGATGTGACAACGGGGTTCACGCTTCTGACTGGAATGTTCCTTCAGATGGACCACTCTTCTTTGTCTTTCTTTTCATAATTTTGATGCCACTGCTTCTCACTCTCAACCCTTTTACTCAAAATCGAATACTTTGAAAGGTGTTGCTTTCTCGATATGTGTCTTTACCAATCTAAAGCAGACGCTGTAACTCTTGACAAAACCGTTGGCTACCACGAACGAAGCCGCTCAACTTTGATGAGTGAGGTTTCTAACTTTCAACGAAATCAGCTAAAACACATCCAGAGAAAAGCAATGAGAACAGTTATGAATACCTATAAAGCTTAGTATTTCCTTTCTAGTTGAAGAGTCGGACGCTTCAAACACTGTGAGCTTATCCCAATTACTGAATTAGCATTAGAAGCGACTGGTGATCTGGGTAAGTACTGCAGCCAGTACTGTGGGTAGCGGACTCAACGACGCGCCAGTTGACAGGGCGCAGGGTATGGTTACGCCGAGAGGAGGGAGAGAGAGGGAGACAGGGAGAGAGAGGGAGAAAGAGAGAGAAAGATGGCGTGCGCGGAGTAGGAGAGATTTGGTACGCTACAGCGTATCTGTGGTTCACCACGATTCACAGTTTTGGCTGCAATGTTATCGTAAAATGGAGGGACTTACCGTAAATTGGAGGGAAAGAGGACGGGGTGTGTGGGGGTTTGGTTAGCAAATTTAGTGAAGGTACTTTATAAAATAGATGAAAATTTCGCACTGATCAACTTTTGACTTTTAATTTTACTGTAATTTTTTAATACTCACAGTTGACAGCTCAAATATAAATTGATTTCCAATAACTTTAATTTCGAAATTTCGGTGTCCTTCTTGGCAACTTCTGATATTTTTTCCACTTATCTCTTTTGTTACTTCCTGCAAACTGCTTCCCATTAGCTGGCTTAGACATGAAAACTTTGGGAATGGTTAAAGATACATTTTATGGCCTTCCTCTGATCTTATATACAGTTTGAGACAGTTCAAAGTCATTATCCCACCTTATATGGGATCACTCTTAAGATTTTCACATGACAACAATTTCACCCCAACTCAGAGTGGTATACGTGATTCCGTGCAAACTGCCGAAAACCTCTTTTTCAAGCTCCAGCTTTTGTGGAGCTTGAGGGTGGAGCCAAGGCGGGCTACGGGGTTTCCGCTGCAGGCACTTCTTTGCTATTCACGGTGGGAGCGCACTTTCTTTTCTGCTAGGGAGTGGATGATGAGGAACTTCCACGAGTAGTGCGAAGAACTTGCGCTCTCGAGAGTGCGTTATCAGAAATTTAGTCTTTCTGCCTTTCCCGCAGAACAGTTCTGAGGTAGCATGTTTCTTTTAGATAACAGTATTTCTACAAAGAAAAATTGTTAATGGGTAGGCTGAAGCAGGATTTCTAGCTGGTTCTACTCTTGTCTGACGATAAGCTCACAAAAAAAATACGCTTGATTAATTCTCTGCTCGTTTCCCTATATTCATCAGTTCATTTAATACTTGAAACGACTCTTTGATTTTTCTTGGCACATTAGAGGCAGTCTTCAGTCCTGATGCTGTCAATTCCAACCTCCCGATACATATTCCATAGTTTTTGATTCTTCAGCTTTCAAAAATCATGTGTCAGAAAGCTCCTGCCTCTTCTCCACGCATTCTATAACGATCCCAATGTGGCATTTCCCTCATGATATGTTTTGCTCATTCAGTGTATGCGTCGGTCAAGCCTTCTCTTCACTTCTATCAAACAGGTGCAGAAGCTGATCAAACATGACCTAAACATTGTTGAGAAAGACAGGCTAACTCTGCGTGTCTCAGCTGGTTCAGGTGGAAACGGTTTATCTCGGTAATTTTTTTCTGTGCTGAAATGAGTGAGCTGGAAAGAAGTAGAGCATGAGATGTGTCTTTTTTCAATATAAAGTCGTTAGAAACGGCGTGTACTCGTGTATTGTGGTGAGCGGAGTTCTAGCTCTTCAGATCAATGAATTATTTGTTACTTTATTTTTCTGCTTCCGACTTCTTAAAAATCGGGGCTTCCCTTAAATTCTGAGCATTGGATATTTTCTCGTTTAGCAAAAAGGTGGAGAAATTCAAAAAAGAAAAAAGAAGGTATTATTCAGAAAATGAGATAGAAATACAGTATCTACAGTCTTTCCCTTAAATTCGAAGGAATACCATAGGACCAACACCAGGGCCGGTAGTAATCCACCCCACATGTTGGCATCCAAGTTGCCACCCTGGTGGCACCTCCGCCTACGAGGTGGCAATTTTAGGTGCCAACTCGGCGTGAGGTGCTGTGCTGTGCCCTCGGAGGACGGCAGCCTGTCCAGCGCTGTGATAAAGGTGCGCCGGCGTCCGGAAGTGATCGACGCCATGATACTGGTCCAACGTTGCGCGCTAGCGTCCAGGGCTGGGATTCATGAAACGATAACCAATCAAACCAAAGATGGCTAACGTGATTGGTTATCCTATTGACTACTTAGTGCTAAGAGACGCAGGCGGCAAAAGTTGGTTTGCTAGCGTGGTTAGCGTTTCATGAATCCCAGCCCAGAATTGGGGGGGGGGACGCTGGGACACGAGTCCAACTCTATGATAATTGAGCGCCTGGGTCCGAAAATGGGGAAGAAGGGTTCAGCGCTGTGATAAGGGTGCGCTGGCGTCGAAAACTGGGGGAAACACCGGGACACGGGTCCAATGTTGTTGTAAGGGTGCACTGGCGTCCGAAAGCTGAAAAACACCGGAATAGGGGTCCAACGGTGTGATAAGGCTGTGCCGGCGTCTAGAAGTAGGGAAACACCTTGAGACAGGTCCACGGCAGTGATAATGGTGCGCCAGCGCCCAAATGTGGGGAATGTGGGGAGACTTAAAGGCAGCAGGAGCTGAAATTCTCGACTCTGAGCTGAGCTGCGGGTGGTGAAGTGCAGACTCAGCACATCATAAATGTGAAACGAACACAGACAATGATGGCTTACCTGCAGAGAAAATGGAACATTAGTCGCGAACACGCGTGGCCGTGTTCGTGCGTGGACGAGTTTTCCCCGGCGCGAAAGCCATTGCCGCGCCTGGTTTTGGCCGAGTCCCGCCATGAAACCCTGTGAATTGAATGCACTTCGTTTTCCCTTTGCGCCAAACCACGCACCGCAATGGCTTTTTGCGCTGGGGAAAACTCGTCCGCGCGCTAACACGGCCAGGCGTGTTCGCGACGAATGTTCCATTTTCTCTGCAGGTAAGCCATAATTGTCTGTGTTCGTTTCACATTTATGATGTGCTGAGTCTGTACTTCATCACCTGCAGCTCAGCTCGGAGTCGAGGATTTCAGCTCCTGCTGCCTTTAAAGAGACGGGTCCACCGCCAGCGCCGTGGCGGGGTGCTCCAACGTCAAAAAGTGGGAGAATGTCTCGAGTCGGGTTCGTTTCCAAATGAGACATGTGCCGGCACCGGCTTCGCGCTCCTCTCCGACACATCCCTTTTGCGACTCATATACATATGGTCTATTAGCTCACAGAAGGCGCTTGATCTGACATTGTCTGCAATTACGACTTTGCCTGCAGAATGCGTCTGGAAGGATATTTTAGCGGATGGCTGTGGGGAAACATTAGAATGGAAGGAACCACACCATATGGATATCAAAAAATTGCAAAAAATAGATCAGTTAGCCGAAAAATGGTGAAGTCGTAGTTGCGGACAAAGACAGATCGGGCGCCCTCTGTGAGCTAATAGACTGTACATATTATTTAACTCCACATTTTCCTCCTCGTTCCAATCCATTGGTCTAAGTCGACCTCACCCTTCACTCTGTTTTATACACCGGTAGACCCTTCTCACTTGAATTAACACACCTACCGCCTAAACATAAATCATTTCAAGGGATCATTTCCAATGTATCGGTTACATCCGATTATTCATAGCCCTACTTTGCCGACAAGGCTACCCGTAGTGGTTTCGAACGACCCCTAGCAGCGTGCCGGGGCACCTCGGGAGGATATAGGTTAGTGTCCCTTATAAGATTTTCACTTTCACTGTGAAGTATGCGAGCGAAGCGAGCATCCCAATAGAATTTTGAAGTCCAGTGTCAGCCGGACGGCCAGACTCCAGAAAAGTCCATGATCCCATCAGCGATAGTCTAATCCTAAATCGGCGAACTAATGCCTTCTGCTTGACCCTAGTGGCTCTGAATAACTGTGCGTAACCGATTCACCGCAGATGTTTTCTTGGAATGATTTATGTTCAGCTGGGTGTTGTGGCACTGCAAATGATTTAGGTCCACCGATGTATTATATGAACCAAAAAGGGGGAATGGTTGATTCAGAAACAAATGGAATGGACAGGGAAAACGGACACGGAGGGAAATAGTGCGTGTATTCGATGCAAGTAGGAGGGGTAGCCGAAACGGGTAGCAGCGCACCACTCAGGCAGAAATGGACTCTCCCTTGACGTTCCCTTACTTCTGGACTCCTATTACACCGTTGGACCCGTGACCCGGCGTTTTCCAGCTTCTAGGCGCCGGCGCACCCTTATCACAGCGCTGGACCCGTGTCCCGGCACCTTCCCAATTTTGTACGCCGGCGAGCAACATTGGGCCCGTATCAAGGCGTCTCCTCACTTTGGACGCCTGCGCACCCTTACCACAGCTCTGGACCCATGTCCTAGCCTTTCCTCACTTTTGGACGCAGTAGGACCCCCATAACTGCGCTAGACCCTTCCTTCAGGGCACAGGTAGTATTTACCGGTAGGTTGAACCTCTCGTCTAGCACACTCATCGCTCTCGCATCCTGCGTCTATTGTTTAAGGAGTGCCACCAGGACAACACCTTAAAGTGGCACCTAGCTCAGTCCCGACCACGTAGGTAATCAGGTCGCGACCACGTAGGCACCTCAAACATTCCACTTCATCTCCACAAGTCTTTGAGAAGCTGCACAGTGCCAACTGCACAGGGTGTTAGATTATATTACTATGAAGATACTGGTGTGAAGCAGAAATCTAAACTTTGTCAAATTCCTCCGATTCAGGAGCTTCTGCCTTCTCAAAGTTGACATCTAGGTGGCACTGAGGTGCCACCTCAAGTTGCCAACTTGCATAATGGATTACTACAGGCCCAGTGGCGGTCACGCGGGAGGGTGAATGGAGGTGGGCGGGACTTCGACAACTTTTGAGAATAATGGGTTCACAAATCTAGACGTGAAGCAATATCTATACAGTTCGCAATTATCCTGCATCACACATTACCGCCCGTCTGTTGAGCCGCGACGCACCACCTATGATGATGCACGGGTGATGAGGTGCGGCTCAGCAGAGGGGTGATTGGGGCCTCTTTGGGAGCCACTTTCTCCCCCCCCCCCCACTCGTTTCGCTGTGTGCGACCGACGTTTATATCGAAGCTTGTAACGACAGCGCGCTTTAGTCACTATCCGCTGAGACCGTACTTTTGTGACTTTACTACCAACCAGTCCATCAATTCTCAGCTGCCGTGAAGTCTTCTGGAATCACCGCCGCTCGATGGCGTGAGCAATGACGTAACGGTAACCGATCCGTGCAACATATCATTGTGGATGTTTATATTTTTAAGTAAATAAATTCGCAGTAGCATTCCAGAGCCCGCATTAGTCTTTCCTTATAGTGGGTTATTAGGAAACGAATTGTAAGACAAAACTTTATGAAATCAAAATTCCAGCAATTCAAGATTTCTATCAAATACATGACGACATCTACACATATGTGTCATGACCAATTTTTGTTTGCAGCTATGACGGAAGAGGAGGGAACGGAGGCAGTGTGTATCTTATACCATCCACAAGTATGGCATTTATCGACATCAAGAAAGAGCTCGGTGGCAAGATGAAGGTCAGGGCTCAGAGCGGTAGTCACAGCCAGAAAGTTAGGCTGGTCGGAGATGATGGCGAACACACAGTGCGTTCACTTTTCACTAACGTGCGAATAGGATCCTCTATGCTGTGCATCTCTCAACTATTATAATGTCATTTTAGTACGTAAAAGTCCCTGTCGGCATCGAAGCCGTTGACATGGAGCGAAATGTGCTGTTGGCTCGTTGCTCTCGTCCTTTTCAGAAGTATCTGATTGCTTGTGGAGGAAGCGGTGGCAACGCAAGGAATAATTACAAGTATGAGCGCTGCCGAAATTTGTTAGAAACGAAGATTCTGGTGTTTTAGAGGCGAACCAGGGGAAAAGTTTGATGTTTCCTTTCATCTGAAGCTTCGTCCAAACGTTGGGCTCGTAGGGTTCCCCAACGCGGGAAAGTCAACACTAATGAAGGCCTTCGTCCCAAGGAAGAGTATTAAAATAGCGGCTTATCCATTCACGACGGTGAGCGTTGTTCGGCTTTTGTGATCTCTTTGGTGACTTCTCACGTTTAACTAAATTTCAGACTAAACCTCAAGTTGCTTTCTGGGTCGCTGAGAAGCGCAAGGAAGACGAAGAGAGTGACTTTACTTTGTCTATTGCTGACTTGCCCGGTAGGTAGAGATACAGGAGACTCCACTGGTCCAAGCCCTCACGCCGCCCTGCAGTACATTATCGATCGAGGATGAGAGCGGTGATATTGAAGTCACTGTCCTAATTCAATATCGCTTTTGGGATTCTCATACGAATAGGATCTCCTGGAGCTCCTGTGCTGGTATTCATGAACGCACGGGAACGGGAAGGGGTGTGACGGGTACCCGCTGCAGCTGGTTCCCGGCGGGAACCTTCCTAGTCACCCGTACAGCTAACAAGGGAAGTGCAACAGGCCAGACTCGCAAATCGGAATGAAACCTATCTGGCTTGAATCTTTGTTGGAGAGGGTGTTACAGTATATATTTCATTATTGCCCTCGATTCCAAAAAACAAAAATCCCACCACAGTACCATATGCGCTGCAGCACTCGTCCGTCAGCGACGATGTGGCCGAGTGGGGAGGATGCTGCACTGTCAGCTCGAGAGTTTGAACCCCGTCATGCGCACCTACCTGTTTTGCTCTCTCATTTTTTTATTCCCCCTGTGTTGTTGAAATCAAATTTAAAAGGTTAGAAGATAATACTTATCCTTACTGACGCACTAGGCACGGAATAACTACGTTATATAAAACCTGCTTTTCTCCCTCGATTAGCTATAAAGTAGCAGTCACTTTTCACGACTGTAACTCAAAATCGCACAACATTGACTTTGTTGTCTCAAAGAGAGACAACATTTTAAAAATTCTTTCTGTTGTATATTGGACATTCCGTGCTCCCCGTTTCCGCGCTATGCTTCGTTACCCTTGGAAGGCGGCAGGGCTTTGAACACTTCATTGTCTGTGTGCACCGTTGCTGCCAGTAAATGCTTTCTCATTGACCATCCTTTTTTTGTTTTGAATGAAAATTTTACAATTTTCTAGCGACTCGAGGGAAAGCTGTACGATCACTAAACTACGTTCATAGCATAGTAGTTATTCTATAGCTAGTACGTCAGTAAAGACAAGTGTTGTCTTCTAGCCCTCCAAAATTGATTTCAATAACATAGGAGGAATAAAAAACAAAAATGCAAAACGAGTGTCAATGACGGGATCCAAACCCTCGACCTCCTGCCTATCAGTCCGCATCCTCTCCACTCGGCCACCTCGTCGCTGACGGACTAGTGCTGCAACGCATATAGTACTGTGGTGGGATTTTTGTTTTTTGAAGCCGAGGGCAGTAACAAAATATATACTGCAACACCCTCTCCAACAAAGATTCAAGCCAGATAGGTTTCATCCCGATTTTCGAATATGGCCTCTTGCACTTCCCTTGTAAGATTTGTATTCATGAACGACCAGGAAGCGGGAAGACCGGGAAGCATCGAATAGATTCGTAAACACGGCCGAGTTTTCAGGATGAAGAGCGCGAAATGAAAGTTTTGGAACATATTTTTTGAGGAATTTATAGCAAAACGTTGTTTTCCTCTTTTTCCTTCCTAGAAGCGGGTCTCCATGTGGGTCTCTTACCATTATAGTAAAACATGAGGAATCTCTACCGCGCGGAGTGGCGCTGCATATTCCACATGAGAGGCCTCAAAAAATTTTTTTGCCGAAACTTTGCATAGAGGGGTTATTTAAGGTGCTAAACACTAACATCGTATCCATTTTGTACCGTTATCTCATTTTGGTAAGGCTACGATGGGTATTGATAGTCAATTCAGGGAAAAAATTGATTTTGTAGAGAAAACTAAGGTTGCATGCACAATAATGGGGAAAGTCGTGGTCAGCGCCTAAAACGACTGCGACTTGAACCAAACCGACCAGATGTCTTTTTACTCCTTCACTCTCACACTCTTAAGTAGCCTGGGCCCCAAATTGCTGGGGATAAGAGCCGGCGAGCACCCATTCAAACTTACGCCTGGGGTTCGTACCAGATCAAAGAGTCGCCTTAGCGACCGCCCCAGAATGGGATTCCAGTTGCGTTCTTGAATCGTTGTTATCTCAAAGGTCTGTCCCCCACGCAGTTAGCAGCCCTCATTCAATAGCACTTGGTACTTAGGATAACTCAATGACTACGGCTGACCTCTCCACAAGTATGCTCTCTGTTAGCCTTCTCTCATCTGCAGCAACTGAGGTCCAACATGGGAATGAAGCTCAAACTAGTCGCTCTGCGTCTTCGCTGGACTTGTGTTTTAGTTATGCCATTTCAGGCTCATGCAACCCATTTGTTGTTCTAGTTTTACTAGTTTTATTCTACAGTTTTATCGCCTACACTTGCCGAGTCTTATGATTTTTGCCTTTGTGTGGCGCGCCTGTGCGGTGTAAATAAATAAATAAATAACAACCCCTCTACGCGAAATTCGAGAGGATTCCACGCAGTAATGTATCTACAGTAGCCCTGCCCTAGCCCTATGAAAAATGTGTTTACGGGAGAAAATGGATACGATATTCGTGTTCAGCACCTCAAACACCCTCCTTCCCAATTTTTGGCAAATTTTTTGGAGATTTTGAGGTATTCTGAAACAGTGCTTTTTTCTTTTCGGATAGACGCCATTTTTTGGCTGTTCAACGGTAGTGAGCAATCAAATAACACACATATCTGAAAATAAGAATGAAATATTGTTTGGGTATTGGAAAAAAAAAATAAGTACGGAGTGAACATAGCATTCAATTAACTAAGTGGAAAGCAACAAAAAACTCTTCTGGATCTTAAATACGCATTACTACGTCAAGATTCGTCAATGAAACACAATAATATTGAAAAATGTCGCAGAAATCCATCGACGGATAGAACTTCCCGAGGCCTAGATGGTCGGGTAAGCGGGAACCTTCCCGTCCACCTGCCGGGTAGGCCGGGAATATACCGGCCGTTTTCATGAATACAAATTTTCTACCCGCGAATCTCGTCCACCCGGCGGGTGAGTTAAAACCTTCCCGCCGACGTTCATGAATACCGCTACTGATCACAATGGCATCACAGTGGTTCCGCGCAAAACTTCCGAAAAACCCTTTTTCATGCCCCAAATTTTGGGGAGTTTGTGGGCGCAGCGAAAGCGGAACTAGCTGGTCACACATGAACCGCATAAGCTATGCTGTTGAGGAATTGATGGTGAGGATTTCTTGCGATGAGTACGAATAACCTCAGAAGGTGCGCTCTGTGGGATCCAGAAACCCTGTCATCTCGCCTTGACTCTACCGCCCCTCTGCTCGGCCCATAGGCTCCCCAAGAATTAGAACTGGTTTCTTTGAGTTTCTTTGATGGTTTTCCATGGAATCAGATCTACCAAAGTGATCAGCAGCTTTTGCATATTCTTCTCATATGAAAATTTCAAAAACGGTTCTAATGTGGGACGGTGCTTTTAATAAAATGTGCAGATACGTAGATGAAGCGCTGGGACGAGTGGGTCAGGGCCCACTGGATTCTCCTATATAAGAGCTGTGAGTTCATGTAATCAAGGCGAATTTTTACAGGTTTGATAGAAGGTGCATCTCAGAACCGGGGCAAAGGCTATCAGTTTCTCAAACATCTCGAGTATGCTGATGTGTTGTTGCTAGTAGTTGACTGTCTAGGATTCCAACTTTCGAATAAGCCTGGGGAACCCTTCAGGTTAGTTTATTGGTGCTATGTCTCATACAACTGTTATGAAATTCAGAACAACAAAAACTTAAGTAAGAAACTCCAAGAAACTGACGTTGTTGTACGCAAGTACTATAGAATTTACATAAACACAGTAAACAAACAGTGTTCCCCTGGTTCAACTCGTATACCTTGATTAAGCGTAGAAGTGCGTGTGTGTGACGACCTCCTGTTTTTAGATCTCCCCTAGAAGTGGTGGCTCTGCTCAATCATGAGCTCGAGAACTACAGCAAAAAGTTGGTGCAGAAACCAGCGCTACTTGTTCTGAACAAGACTGACATATCCCCTGACAAAGAGGTAAGCTCAAGCGTAGGATCTGTTATGTTCCGCCCGTGGCATTTGAATAGTTCCTTTCAGGAACCTTCTCGTTTGGCTGAGAAACTCCGCAGCTTAGACTGGCCATTACAACTACCAGATAAACTGCGCCCCCGGTTTCCTCTTCAGTTTGACTTCGTCATTCCCATATCTGCGAAACTGGGAGAAATCGAAGAGCTGAAGCGGGCTCTCATTCGTACGTACAGAAATCTGCACCCAAGTGTGGTGCCAGAGGACCTTTCAGTAGATGATGATAAGAGCTTATTATAAAATAAAGTATTGAATATTTAATTGAGAAACACTTGATTGATCTGCATACAACTTATTTAACTTGTGTCTTCATGTGTAGTCTGGGAAAAGCACGAACACCGGTGGATTCTCCTCACACTCTTCCAGCCATTCGCTGTAGCGGACACGTCCGATTGTAGGAGGGAACCTGTGTATTAAATGAATAACCCTGATAGCTTTCATAATTCTACTGGTTTTAGTAACATTTTTTATTAAACATCATAATACTTTATTTGACATCAACCCATTTCTTTAGTTTTCTTCATGATAGTTCTTTATTTTGTACATCAAAATTTGTTTCATCCACAGTAGTATCCATCAGTGGCGGACGCAGGGGGGGGGCGCCCCCCCGAGAATGGGTCGCCAAATTTTCGAAATTACTTTACAAAACACATAAAAATCTTGCATTAATTTATTTTTACTTGTTTATTTTTAATATTATTTTTAATATAATTTTTATTAATTATTTAATATTATAATTAATATTTTTATAATTCTATTTTCCGTCTTTGTCCCCAAAACGGCGGAGACCCCATTTTTTTCCCACGCCCCCCCCCCCTCCCGCCCACTTTCTGCGTCCATTGATTTCATGGAAACCAGAATGTTTCACAGCGCTTTTATATTTCACTTAGGTTAGCTCGCTTTGCTGTTTATGCTAGCTGGCCGGGATTACCCCGAGTTGAATCGTTTCAAAATTTCTACAAAATTTCTACGGATTTAAAAGAATGTGCCAGGTGAAACAAGTTGGAATATTAACTGCGACTTCTGCGGATATTTCATGGAAGCAGGGAGAAAGTGGAACCTTCCCACAGTTAAGAGACCTAAAAGGTTACAATGTTGGATCAAAGTTATTCAAAAATTAATTATGAATTCAAGTACCAATAAATGTTCGTAAAATATCAATAAAAATAGACTAAACCAGTGAGATCTTCAGTTGTTCTGTAAATAGTATGTGAGAAGCAACAGTGTTATCAAGTTAGGTTGAAATAAAGAAAGTGATAGGTAATCCCAGCTAACGATTCTGTGAGCTGTGATGCACTGTGAATCAGTGAGGGCTCTCTTGGAAGCAGGGAGGGAGGGAATAGTATAGTCATTGAGTAGTATAGCTCTGCCAGTCGCTGCAGTCGCGACGACGTTGGTTTTGATATTATATGTACATTGATTGTTGGAGCTACGTCGCTGTCGCTGTATCAAAACCCGTGCCAAGCTTTAAGCCCGCAGCATGCATGCATAGGGTTGGGCAATAAGTTCGTGCGGTTTTCAATGGACATCGAAATCACAGTTTTTTTTCACAAACGATATCAATCATAATGAGTAATTTATATAACTCCTTTATTCTTCTACAAATGCTGGCAGTGATGGAATAGCTCCTTAGTTCCATCCCTGTGAAAACCCACATTGTTTGAGACGACTGAACTTGTGGTCCTAGGTCTCAACTCTTCGATGCAACTTTATAAAATGCCTAGCAAAGTGAACAAAGTAAGTTGTTGGAGAATGCGTCAGACCCGTGAAAAGTAAATGAACAGGAGTAAAATTAACTTTTATCCCGACATCGCGACTACGGTTTTGGTGAAATTTGTCCCGAAGGGTAGCGCATTCTCAATGTGAAGGGTCGCCTTCTACTGAGCCCTGCTATGCGTTTTTACGAAGAGGATCAACTGGACTTAGATGATACAAGCGAATAGCATCTGTAGCGATTCTTCTTCACGTCTAGAGCAAAACTCAGCGGATAATCGGCCAATTTTTTTTTTCAAAAACTGCGCATTCACAATGAGCAGCACCCACCATGTCAGAATTGAGCTCTCTGAAGCGGATCTATTTCCACGTGGTCTTCTAAGTAGAAGTAGCAAAGCCCTTTCTATAGACGTCGATTATGTCCCTAACCGCTTGAGTTGAGTTTGATATAGAATTGAAGTCGTATACTAGGTGGTATCGGAGATGTTCGTTCTACGCGACACAAAACTAGGTTAGGCGGGTATTGAGGAAATCAGTTATAATATTTGTGTACTGTAATGCAGGAGCAACAAAATGATCTATGACATTTACTCGAATGGAGTTCTCCTAGCAAGGAACCAAGTTGAAAAAAAACCACATGAGCTTACTGCTCAGTCCAATGTGTTTCAGAGATGCCTACGCCTGATCGCGTGAGACAACACCGCGGATGAACTTTTACAGTTAGCTGTGGAAGCGACAACTATTGTACGACTGGATCATCGAAGACAGCTTTAGAAGCGGCAAACGTGGTCGTCTGACTTGCATGCGTCTTCGCATTCATCAATGGGGCGAAGAATTTTCAAGACGCATGCAGCAGACACATTTTGATACAAAAGACAAGCATATCTTCATCGTGTTAGAAGACAGGTCCCGTCATATAAACTTTTGAATATTGGCTAAATCCAGATTCCTTTTGATAAAGCACCGTTACGGCGAAAATAGCAGAAAAATGGAATTCGAGATTTACCAGGAGTACGGGTGCACTGATGACGGACAGATGTGCCGGGGCTCTATAGTTCAGAAAAAACACTAAACACCATAGGTGTCCGCCTACCGAAAAAGGCTCCGCCGTGGTCCTGTCGTGGGGACGTAAGGGTGCGGGCCCACTAATGGAGAATAGGTCTGCCCTATCCCAGGAATGGAGAAACACCAGGATAAATTTTTGAAATTACTTTACAAAACAAACAAAAATCTTATATTTGTCCATTGAAAAGTTTTTATTACCATTATTTTCAAATAACTCCTTTGAATTGTTTATTACTATAACGAGTCTGGCCGTCCGGCTGACGCCGGACTTCCAGACTTTTCCTAATGCTCGCTTCGCTCGCATAGCTTTATCCCTTTTTCATTCCAATAGACTCACAGTCATGCCACATTTTTGCTACATTGCGCTCCACATCCTTTCCATTGCTTTCCCTAATGTAAAACGGATTTATCAGAAAGGATCAATGGCGTTTTCAAGGGCAGTTTTACCTTTCGCTCAACAGGAATAGTTATTTGTAACTATACATAACCGATTAAATCTGGAGTGACTTTAGGAAATGGTTTATCATTCCTTGTCTGTTATAAATGGTCAAATGATAATAGCCAGTTTGAGCATATGAAAGAGGAGGGTGACGTGTGGTCGTAAACAAATGAGAAGGGAACAACGCGGTGTGAAATAGAGGGAATCACACGGATGGCATACTACGCACTGCTGAGCTCTGACATTTAGAGTTTCACAACCTATGCTAAGCGCCAGCGAACCGATCGAACAAAGATGGACCCAACATATGGCATATTATCAGTAGTGAACCTCGGCGCGTCCCTCCATCGGTCGTCAGATTTTCAGGCGTTTCGCCACTCTTCGACACCGGCGCATCCTTATCACACCGTTGGGATCGTACCCAAATGTTTCCCCATTTTTTGGACGCCGACCCACCCTTCCACACCGCTGGACCCAACCCCAGGCGATCCCCCACTTTAGGACGCCGGCGCACCCTTACACACCGTTGGCCCAGCTCCAGGCGTTTCCCACTTTCGGACGCCGGCGCACTCTTACACACCGTTGGAACCGACTCCAGGCGTTTCCCCACTTTTGGACGACGGCGCACCCCTACCGCGACAATGGACCTGGTGCAGAACATTTTCTTCACTCTAGGCCACGCCCTCTGAATTTCGGTTCACACACACAAACAAACGAACAAACACACACACACACACACACACACACACACACACACACACACACACACACACACACACACACACACACACACACACACACGGAGTAAGCCCGTTATTATAAGTCATGATAATGTTTTCATAAATTTTATTCTCCATCTGGGTCCTCAAAGCGGCGGAGATCCCACTCTATCCCCATGCCTCCCTCCACTGGGGTGCATGGATGCAGAATAGGTCTGCTATGGTCCAATACTGGAGAAAACGCCGTGCACAGGTCCACAGATGGACCGGATCCGCCTTGGCCGAATAGTGGAGAAAACGCCAGTATACGGATCGGACCCGCTCTGCCTCAAAAGTGGGGATAACACCAGTGTGCGCGTCCACAGAAGGTCCTTTAGATCGGGTCTGTCCTGGCCCAATGGTGGGGAAAGTGCCAGGATAGGGGACCACGGTTGAAGAATGGGTACGCCGTAGCCCAGTAGTGTTGCAAACGCCAGTATACGGGTCGATGAATGGAGGATAGGTTTGCCGTGGTCAATAGTAGAGAAAAGTATACGGGTCCACGGATGGAGGATGGGTCTGCCATGGCTCAATTATAGGGAAAACGTCGGGGTACGGGTCCATGGACGGAGGAAGGGTCCGTAGTGGCCCACTAGTGTGGAAAAAGGTGATTATTCGCACTACATTGGTTACACTGAGTTGTACACAGGTTCTGAAGTCACCTGGAAACAGTATGTAGTATCATTGTATCGGAAGATATAATAGTTTCACATGAAAATGTGTGGTTAAGAATTTGCAACATGCCAAGGATACGAGAAGTGTGCAAGCCCTTCGTTGGCGAGGCGGCTAGACAGGTGGAATATACGCAATGCATAAGAAGGGTTCCGTATTTGAGCTAGGGTAACGATTAGTCTTGCTCCTTTATTGTTTTTCCAAGCGTTTTTTGCTGAAGCTTTTCTGCCAACCTCAGGTGGCTGCTCCCACCTCCCTTTCTAGCGTCCCAAAAGGGTGATAGTTTATTACACATAATTGATGTATATGAAACGAACTTACCGTATACTCTTCGTCAACATAAATTCTGCCAGTTTTAGACCTTTCTCTGACACTCGTAGGTAGGGACTGGGACCACCAATCAGTTCTCCTTTCTGATTACCTCAATTCCAAAACACTTTCGGGGAAACGTGCTCGAATAGCGTAAAAGACAAGGCTGACCTTGCCAAACTCGGCCTTTCGACCGGTCAGCATGCGGTACAGTAGTAGTCCAACATGGAACACGTCTTCAACCTTTGCTCTGACCCTGAAAATTTACTCCTGACAACATTTCTCCCACATTGAAGGTAAAATTTTGGCATTCTCTGTACCCTGATGCTGTGAGTTTTGCATGATGCACTGTCGTTGTGATTATTGTTTTCGCATTGAAATGTGAATCAACAATAACGGAATTGAAGTCGAGACTGCCATGAACGACTTCTCTGCTGTGAAGGAACATGATCGCTGAGCTTACATCTGCAATGAACTAGTGAGAGCCTTGGTTTTTAAAACGGTGTAAAATCAAATTGATCACGTACTTCGTAGAATGCCAGCAGCAATGTGCTCCTCTAGAGGAAAAGGCCCATGTTTGTGCAGCAACTCTTCGAGAGTTCTTCCTTCAGTGATATCGTAATCGTTCTTTAATGATAGCATTTTGTTGACATACTCTGATAACTGTACAGCACGAATGCAGCCCAAACGGCGTAATGGTTCGAGTAGAAACTCTAGCAGCAACGTTTCCCAGTTGCTGCCATTCTCGCCTTGATTGCCGCACAAGCTTACGCCTTTTCTGCAGCAATTGCTGAAAGATGGCAACAATTGAGGGGACGATGACTGCAGCTGGGAACCGCTGCTGTTAGGGTTTCTACTCGAACTATTACGTTGTTCGGGCTGGGTTCGTGCTGCACAGTTATCAGAGTAGGTATTATAGTTGGGTGGCAGCCATGAGCAGCGCTACCTGAACGAAAATGAGATCCGGCTTTTCCTTATCGAGAAGGTTCAAATACTCCGTCTTGAGCTCCTCCAGTAATGTTTGTCGTTCTTCTAGCGATTCACTGATGCCAGTTTCAGTGTACTGAGTGGGATCAACTCTACAAGATGAGTCTTAGTTCTACTTATTATACAGTAATTCATTTGATGTTATTAATAATTATTAGTTATACTGTGACTGAGCTGTGGCGCACTACTGCGCTAGAAAATTGCATCACAGCTAGAAAACGTTTCGAAACTACTGTGAAGGTTGAGAAACTTTAACAATTTTTAGCTTTTTCAGAATTGGAGAAGGAAGCATGTGAAGATCAAGTGCGATTCACGCCAATATGGGAATCCCAGCTTCCAGAATCACAAAAATAAAGCCACTAATAAGTTGGTGTTGAAATCACTTTTAATAATAGGCAAATGTTCAAAAATTTGTACCTAGTAAAGTTTTAAATTTTAATCAAAGAATCAAGAATAGCTAATGCAACACGAAGTTTGCCAATTACATATTGTACGAAATATTCTGGAAAATTTACAGACTAATTCTCAGTGGCGCAATTCCTCCTCAGTATCCTCCACTGCTACTTTGGTTTTAGTCGGTAACTCGCTCAAACCCCAGCGCAGGTGTTTCCGGGGGTAAGCTGCATCTCATGAAAGAAATGAAAATCAAAAGAGACTCGGTATCGTATTAATGAAGCTATGGAAAAATTTGGCGACTGTATTGAAAGAATGGGATGGGATGTGGCTATTGAGGAAGTGAGGAATAGAGATAGCAATTTTGTGGTTAGAGTACTAGCGCCCCTTCGGGACGCTAGAAAGTGGGGTGGGGCAGCCACTTGAGGTATGTGCAAAAGCTTCACACGTGCGAAATGCTTGAGAATTAGCAAATAAGCAAAACTAATCATTAGCTGAGCTCAAATACAAAAACCTTGTTATGAGTTGCGTATTTTCTGCGGGTCTGGCCGCCTCTTCAACGTCGGGCTTGGAGTGTTCTCGCAATCCTAGCCTTACGTGCAAATTCCTAATCACGCACCCACATGTAAAGCTAATTTTCGATGCAGTGATACTACCTACTCTTTTTTTGTCACATTTCTTACATGCCTATGGACCCGTTATGAACTGCCACTCTCAACTCTGCGCAGGAGTATCTTTCACAGGGCTTTAGTACTTGTGAACAACACAGTGTAACTAATGCCGTGCGAATAATCACCTGAAATGATTCAAGCTTTACGTTGCCGAGTTAGTCCAACTGAGGAGCTTCTGCTTCAATATAAAGGAAGGAAGAAGAGGTGGTCGACTGAGACACAAATGAGTGCGTGGCGTGCCCCTCCTCCACCGATAGCCGTGCACCTTGGTGTTTTCCTCACTACTCGGCGGACCCATTCGCCATCCGTGGACCTGTATGCTGGCGTTTTCCCCACTAATGGGAATCATGCGGACTCACTCTCTATCCTGCACCCGTATCCAGGCGCTTTCCCCACTTTTGGGCCAGGGAAGACCCATTCTCCATTCATGGATCTGTATCTTGGCGTTCCTCCCACTATTGGGCCAGGGCAGGGTATCCCAGCGCTTCATCCAATATTGCCTCCCCCCCCCCTGCGGATCCATTCTCCATCGATGGACCCGCACCGGCGTTTTCCCCACAATTGGCAACGGCGGACCCTTTTGCGATCGGTGGACACCTATCCTGACGTTATTCTGAACTACGGGGCCCGGCACATTAGTCCGTCATCAGTGCTCCCGCACTCTTTGTAAATCTTGAAAGTAATGGGAGAAAGGAAATATTTAGGAAGTTTGATCAATTGCACAACTGGTTCAAGAAAATGTCATAACAGCTTATAATGACGGGTTCTTCGTTCGTTCATCCTGTGTATTTGGTTGCACTGCCCTTCTTAAAAACAGACGGTCCTCAAGCTGCATAATCCCCATGGGACCTCAATAAAGAGAGGTGTGCAAACAGCACCTCCGAAATGAGGAAACCGAGTGAATCCTATCGCTATGGCATTCACTCATCTTTTCGACGTGATTGACGTCATGCGTTCCAAGATTGAGTGCACTTACTGACAAAGGACCATCAGAGGGGCTACTCTGCTCCGTACATTGCTGCTATGCATAGTCAAATCGCTGTAAACACTGTCTCGCCCGGAGGGCTCGAGACCGCTAGCCGCTGGTCCCACCGCGAAATCCCGAATGCACCCGACTTCCACCACGTCTATGCACCTATGACGAAACATCGGCCGAATGACCCGTCAGCTGCGCATCCTCGCGAGCTACAGTCTATAACTAAGCTCCATGATGAAAGCATGCGATCACGTGCTATTCCCCCTCCGCCTGCACTCTAGAAAATTTTGTTGCACTACCACGATTTATATAAGAGGATCCCCAGACGTCGACTTGTCAATACACTAACCGTTTTGTGCGACACTACCGACTTATTGTCGATTTTATTGATTTTTTTGTTTTCCTCAGGGGCGGGCAAGGAGATGTCTACTGTGGTTTCCCAGTACGCTGAACACGAATGTGATAACCGGTATGAATGAAATATCGACCTATCGATCTTATTGATTTTTTGGTATTCTTGTTCACGTGTCGGTGAAACCGTGTCTTCAGGTATTTTCCGAAACGTTCAACGTGAATTTGGCAAGCATTCTAGAATAATTTAACAGCCAGACATCTTTACCTTATTTTTGAGGGAAGGGGAATGGTGAAGAAGTGTCACTTAAGCTGATCACCCGATGATGAACGTCATGAGAGGATTCTTTTGGCTCAACAAATGTTGCCAACAGCTTTGAATAGTCTGGAGAAATAGAACACCTGAGCGAAGTCGGGTACACCGTCTAGTCTCTTATATCGCCGGTTCATTTTTATTCATTCCGAACTGGCGAAGTCTGAGGATACTCTTAGGCGGGGTTGAGGGAGTGAATGGTTCAAGAGCTCTCATCAGATTGTGAAGATATCTTTGAATTTGTTGGGGAACGTGGAGCGGCGGGGAGGGGGATGGAGGGGGGTGAGCAATTCGCCAAAATCTCAAAGGGTACCGCCAACTATTATAGGAGATAACCCACTGAGCCAGGTTTTGCACGGCTCGCGGACAGCTCTCGAAGCTCACAGAAAACAATGCAGTGATCTTGTGAGAAAGTTCCTAATTTGTACCTGCACGGAATCGTATCCACATGGAACAGGTACAGGGTCAAGCGTGACGATGATACAGAATCGACCCCCATACGACCCCCCCCCCTCCCTCCCAGCCACCAAAAATACGACCCCTTTTCGTACACAAATTTCAAGTGGGATGAGAAATGAGAACGAAAATGCAGACACTACTCGACTTCAAATTCAAACGTTGTAGCAGCAGGAGGAGTAGCCACCGCGTACACCATCAAAGGGTTCGATCCCCTCTCTACCCGGAATTTTTGCAAAAAGTTGAAATGCACGCGTTTGGCGAATATCGCTCTGGAGCATGGGTTCAGAGTTTGCTCGAGCAATTTGCTTCAGATTTGTCATAAAAAATATCGATATACGTCATTTACACAGTCAAGGATTCGATTCCCTCCGGGCCAAAATTTTTGCACGACTTAAAATAACGTGTGCTTGTAGTGGGCTCGAGATATTCGGACGTAGTGCAAAAGAGGACACCAAATCAGATTGCAGGACTGGGGAGGACTAGCAGTACGAACGTGCAAAATTTTTCATCTAAAATTTTGGCTTGCTCAGAGGTGTGGTTGTAGATGGACATGAATAGCAGGACATCTAGCCAGTAGAGGTGCCAATTTTTTTTCCCAGTTCTAAGTAGTCGAAGTTTTGCGCTTTCACGCTATTTGGCTCCTTTTTCCGCAGTTGCCTCCACCGCGATTCAACTTCGTCGATAAAAACATGTAAAAAAGGCCATTTTTATCGACGAAACCTCGTCGTTGTAATTCTCCTGCTGAATCTTTTCTCTTCAACCTGGAGACCTGAAACTTGACGACAAAGCACCGTCGGGTGGGTTCCATAGAATCACTTCTTATCGGCTCGCAGGATTGGGTAGGACTGGCAGTACGAACGTGCAAAATTTTTCATTTAGAATTTTGGCTTGATCGGAGGCATAGTGGTACTTGGACATGAATAACAGGAAACGTGGCCAGTAGAGGTGCCAATTTTTCCTCGGGTTTAATTAGTCGAAGATTTGTGCTCTCAAGCGGTGTGGTTCTCTTTCCCGCACTTGTCATCCTTCCTGCTTCGATCTACTCGATAAAAACAAGTAAAAATGGCCATTTTTATCGACTAAACATCACTTCCGTAATTCTTGTGTTGAATCTTTTCCGTTAAAGCTGGAGAGCTGAAGCTTGGATGCAAAGCACATCTGGATAGTATCCACAACAAGACTTTTTTTCGTCTTCGAGGGAAGAGTAAGACTGGCAGTACGTACCAACAAATATGGCTGTCGGAAATTCGGCCTTGTTCCGAGACATGGCTGCACTACTATAATACTAAAAGGAATACACGAATTCTCCACTACAACCACGATCCCCCACCTCCACGACCCCCCCCCCCCTTATCCGCCCACCACACAACCCCCCGCTGATAATTTATCAACACACACTTGGCCCTGAACAGGTAACATCTAACTATACTAGTAAGGAAGGCAAGCATTCGTAGCTCGTTATGGCTCCTACTTATTGTCACACTCAGAAAAGGAAAGCTACCTAAATTCATAAAACATTTGAACAACTTTCTGTCGTTCATATCATGACCTTTTCAGTTGTAGATAAGAATTTGCAGTGACGTTCAAAAAAGCGGTGAAGTTAAGTATTGCTACCGGTACAACACATGCAATGATGTGAATAGGATTGCAAAGAGGAGCACCCATTACCTTGCGATTGGGTCAGCGCTACTTTCCATGAGAGTGTTGTGCTTTGCAGTTTTAACAGGACCTCTGTTGGAATCCATAGAGTCGATTTCATCAAATGCATCTAAATATTGATGATTCATAATAAAAAGCGTAAAAATATGTAACGAGGAAACGCTCAAATCCTAACCCGAGTAGGACATATTTTGTGGGAAACAAACAGCCACTCGTAGTCAGCGCACGTTGTTGAATGAAGAAGTAAGCAATTTATCGTAATGGAAATCAAAGCTAGCGATGTTCTTGACTCGAAAAAGTTGCTCAACCAGCGAGCCAAGTCATGTTCACCATCGAACGCTTTCCCTTGCGAGACGTTAGAGAGAGCCAGGAGAAGTTGGTAATTTTTTGGCGCAAGGTCTGGCCTGTACGTTGGTGAAGTCACCACTTTCCATCCAAAGTCGAGTAGCTTCTGGCGAGTCACCCTTATTGTGAACTGACGAGCATTGTCGTGCAGGAATCGGATCGTGCCGTAATTCGGACCCTTTCCTGCTATTTTTGCAGCCATTATATACAGTGCTGGTCTGCCGTGAGGGCAATGTAGAGTGGCAGTACCTCGCAGTGGATGATGCCTTAGCAGTCACACCAAACAGTGACCACAACCTCCAGAGGTGCTGCTCATCCTTGTCATCCCAAGGTGGGCAGCGCTTGATGTTGACGTATAGACCTCAATCCTCATCTTCTGTGAAGATGGACTTCAGCTAGTTTTCAGTGCTCCTGTGCGATTGCAGTTCAGTGGCCACCTCCCCACATCGCTGGTGTTCGCGTTCGATCAGATCGTGATCACTCACCGTGACAACTATTGATTATTGAGAAAACTAATTATTGAGAAAGCTCAGGTCCAGAAAGTATCCTTCCTTTGTGAGTCCGAACAGTTGTACGGAAGTTGGTGACAGAGCAGTAGTGACAAATAATGGTTAACAGGAGTTTACAATGAATTACATATACCAAAGACAGGTCGCTGCAAGGTGGGATGGGAAAGAGCACACTTCCGAAAACCGCGAGAACTTTTCCGACAACGTAATACAATTCAAAGAGATCGTTGAGTTGTTCGTTATGCTATTTCTAGAAAAGATCGATCCGAACTCTGAAGTTTGGCGGACAGCAGCGTTTTTTTCACTATTGGGCACAAATTTGTCTTTGCGGTTGTAAGCAGTCCATATTTTTAGGTCCGCCTTATTACAACAGCTATGGATAGTCAACTTTCTGACAATTTTTATGTCCTGCCTGGAATGGGTAACTTTGGCGACCGTTATTATGGAACATAATATGTGAGCGATACTGAGGGTGAGGAACCCTTCGAAGGCTGATGCCTTTAAAAGAACATGGGATGGAATTTTCCAAGGTTTTGCTGCTCTTCATTATCGCATCCTTTCACATTATCGCAGTTCTTGTCATAACCATTCACATAGTGTTTCGCTAACACTCTAAAATGCTGTTTTTTGTAGTTTTTCCTCCATCTTTCTTTCTTTTCAATGAAGACATGGATTGTCTACGAATGTGTTTTGTTTTCTTGTCAATACTCACATGTTTTCATATATTCATCGATATAATTCTATCCTATGAACGTTAGCTTTGTTGATTTTTTGTTATGACATCTTCTTGTTCCACGATACAAGTCGCTTCTGTTTTTCCTTTTCAATGGGTATATCATTCATTCTCGGATCATTTCAGTATTCACTAACCACAGTCACAATGTGCATCACTACGAAATCCATGACCTTTCTAATTCTAGATATTTCTACAGATTATTGCTTCTTTACAACTGGTGTTAACTGCGCACCTAGTTATTCCATTCTGTGTTCCTTGTTGATAGTCTCGATGAGATTCTGGCCCTAGTAGTAAAGTACTTAGTGTGTGTTGGCAGAGACATCAACAATTTATAAAAGTACTTTGATTGGAGAGGCTGTTTTAGAACTCACGTTAGTTGCTGCTTACATACTGAGAGAATAAATCTAGATTGTTGAATGTAACTAGTCTTCTTCAACCGATCTGTACTCACTACTACTGTATCCATAAACGATTTGCAGTGTTCCCTTAGAAGGCCTCGGAAAGAACAGTACTGTTTGCTCACTTGGAACTCGTGAATAGATACGAATAAGCAAATTCTGGGTACTTACCTCAAAACGCTATCTTCTTAAGAGTTCTAGGATATAGCTTTTCCAGAATCTTGTTTTTGTTAATATAATAGACGTAGCTTCACTAGCAATTGATTGAGTGGAGCACTTGAATACCTATTTTGAGAAATTGTAGAGGAAAATTTGAAACTTACACAACTGATGTAACTGCCGCTGTTCATTATATGAGTTCGCTAAAATACCCTACCACATGCGAAGGATTCTTTTTGTATCCCCGTACTTCGCCAGTTCAAAATGAATAAAAATGAATTGGCGATGTAGGAGATAAGGATCCTGGAAATGGTACGTATCGATTGACACGTTACATTGCCGCGGATGGTTGCCAAGGGCAGCTCATCGCATGTACTCTCGAAGATGTTCTCAAAATAAACTGGCGATGTGAGTGATAGCGATCGTGGAAACGATGCCTATTGATCGCCACGACACATCCGTTATCACCTCTCTCACGTCTGAAATCTCTTCGTTCACTTTATGCATATGGTGATCGGCGGCGGTCGCGTACGATAGCAGGCTGTACTAGCAATCGCCGCGATTGCTGGCGAAATCTGAAGAAACTCTGAGTAATAGCTGGAGAGTATCAGCGCAAAGCTAGTAAAATAGTTGGTCTTGGAGAAAGCTGGTAAAGTAGTTGCTAGTTGCTTTGACTTCTTACTAAAATAATAGTTGCTAAATGGAAGGCTAGTCAACAACTATTTTTCCAGGTTGGTGATGATGACATACTAGCTTGCAGGTTTTTTTCAGCAAAAGCTTGCAAATTAGTTCACTTGAGCTTGTTTTCAAGTTGCTTCAGAGAAATTCTTGTTTGGAACTTGCTACAGAGGTTCTGAGTAGATCACTTCAGTTGAAAGGACTCATCCAGCTTCTCAGTGTTGAGAGGATGTTACTGCCGGAGGAAATCCCAATGGAAATGTGGTTTGAGAACATAAATAGGCATCCCAAGTTATTTAATAATGATTATTCTATGATTATTCAGGCCGTGTCTACTATTGTTGTACTTGTTTGCTGATGGGTACATTGATCCCACTAATTCGACTATATGTCCTGGTGTTACCCAATTTGAGCTTTACTTGGAGAACTGTGACGTTGGTAACGATAACGAGCAACCACGGATGAAACCGACTGACACATTTTCTTCTTGCGTTTTCTAGGCACTCGGAACCCCTGGAGAAAGTTGCAGACGAGGATTTCTCAAAAACAGCTTGCAACAAGCTCGAATAAACTAGTTTACAAGTCTTTGTTGGAAAAACAGCTTGCAAACTAGCATGACGTCATCGCCAGCCTGGGAATTAGTTGCGCTGATACCCTCCAGTTATCCCACAGAAACGAACGAATCCTACGCATGTGGTGAGGTCATACACGAGGATTTGGTAAATTTTGATTTTTACGCTGATTTAAAGGGGTTAAAAAAGACTATTTACTTCAACAAGCTTGATTTATCTTTTATCATAGTATTCAATTCGAAGCATTGAAGCAAGTATTCCGATGAAAAACTATTTGAATTGATAGACTCTACATTAAATTAGAACTTCCTGTTTGGTCATCTAAGGTAGAGAAGACTTCCTTTTGAATTTGCATGGAATTATGCACAGGATGCTCTTGTTTTTGTGGTCAGGTTGAGTCATAGAGTCTGGAGATGTTTATGAATGCCGCTAATAAAGTGTTGTAGTTTGAATGAAGTTAATCCACAAACCGTCTGTTCTAATGGTCTGGCTTAGCAAAACAACCATTTTATAAGCTTTTTACTGTGCAACTGTTTGCCAAGGCTTGTTGAAAACAAGCGTTTTACTAGCTTTTCATTTGCAACTTTTTGGCAAGGAAATGGCGAGAAATATACTTTATCAGTTTCTGAAAAACTAGATTCTGAAACTAGTTTCTTGAGTGGTGATTAAATAGTTGTCGCTGAGTTCCTGGGCATGCAGATGTAGAAAGTAACATTTTCGTAATACAAGACTACCTTAGTTCTTCTCAATTGGCAGTTCATGTGGAGTGTATCTGTGCACGGGAGCCAGCCATCAAAAAAGGAAAATAACTACATTTTTGTGCTCAGCTCGTCGAGCTGTGTACGAAAATGTGACAAATTTTGATTTTTACCTTGATTTACAGCTGTTTTGGGCCACTTTTGTCATTTTCAAAAGTGTTGAACTCTTTGTATAACCGAAATTTGTTTATACCTCAGTTATGATAATATACTGCTATCCCGGAGCCTCATATAACAAGATAGCTGCTTCTGATAATTTCTGACGACTCCAGTACTACAGATTTATTGGTTAGCTTTCGGTGTATTAACACCTTCGTCGGACCTACTTACTGGAGGCCCCACTAGAAAGGAAACTACTAGAGGCCCTCGAGATAAAGCGACGGTCCCCCGAAATAAACAACAAAGATGAGCTCATGGACGCGCTGAGGCTTATCACATAAGGGTGGCGATTGTGACCTCGTCATATATCATGTCGCAACTGTGGTAGCTTTCATTTGCTTAGGGAGTCTGCTATGATCCTGTCGTGTTATTGTTATTGTTTGTCCCATTTGGTTAGTTTGCACTGTTGACGCTCATTGATGTGAACTGAATCCAGCAGATATGTTGTAGGTCCGACGAAGGTGTTAATACACCGAAAGCTAACCAATAAATCTATAGTACTGGAGTCGTCAGACATTATCAGAAGCAGCTATACCTCAGTTGGAGCGAGTGGTACTTGCCTGTGATTACAAGAACGTGTATAATGGAAGAGGTGGGCACGAAGCCGGACATGATGGGGTGGGGTCCAGTAGTAGGGGAATATCTCTAAATGGGCCCACGACAGCACGAATGGTGCGCCGGGACTCAGCCTCAGGGACAATGTCACTGGATGGACCCACATCAGCGAGAGTGGTCCGCCGGTGCTTAATAGAGGGGAACATCTATACGAATGTGAGGCGAGCGCAGCGAGCTCAAAAGAGCCTGAGAGTCCGGCGTCAGCCTGACGATCAGGCTGGTACATGTAAATGTGTGCAACATCGAAAATGTGTTTGATGCTGAAACACAGAAAAACGAGCGGGGTCAAAAAACTGAGCATCTGTGTAAAAACGTACTTGTTTTCACTTATGCATTTGTCTGAAATATCATGACCTATAATAACCGGCTTAGTCTGTCTGTCACGTGTGTGTGTCAGTGTGTGTGAAACGAAATTCGAGGGCGTGGCCTAGAGTGAAGAAAATGTTCTACACCGGATCCACTGTTGCTGTAGGAGTGCGCCGACGTCCAAAAGTGGGGGAACGCCTGGAGTCGGGTCCAACGGTGTGATAAGGGTGCGCCGGCGTCCAAACGTGGGGGAACGCCTGGAGTCGGGTCCAACGATGTGATAAGAGTGCGCCGGCGTCCAAAAGTGGGGAAACGCCGGGAGTCGGGTTCAACGGTGTGATAAGGGTGCGCGGCGTCCAAAAGTGGGGAACGCCTGAAGTCGGGTCCAACGGTGTGATAAGGGTGCGCCGGCGTCCAAAGTGGGGAAACGCCTGGAGTCGGGTCCAACGTGTGATAAGGGTGCGCCGGCGTCCAAAAGTGAGGAAACGCCTGGAGTCGGGTCCAACGGTGTGATAAGGGTGCGCCGGCTTCCACAGGTAATAGGAATTCGCTAGGCGGGTCTATTTCTGCATGAGGGATACGCTTATCCTGTTTCGGCGGACCCTCCTACCTAAATCACCTAGATGTACATTGTTTCCTTTCATATCCGTGTTCTCTTCCCATTCCGTTTGTGCCTGAATGAACCGCTCCTTCCTTTCCGTTTATATACACCGGTGGACCCTTATCACTTGAATTACCACAACAACCAGTTGAGCCTAAATCATTTCAAGATAACATTTGCACTGAATTGCTTACACTCATTTCTTCACGGCCACTAACTTCGCTCATATGGAAGAGCATAACTTCGTTCATATGGGGGAAAGCTACCACCTACGGAATCAAGGGTTTCCCAGGAGAGCAATAGAACTGCGTGGAAGGATGCAGATTTTATCAATCCATTCACACTTTTGTGTTTGTCTTTAACGTGTAGTATGCGAGCGAAGCGAGCACCAATAGAAGTCTGGAAGTCTGGCGTCAGCCGGACGGCCAGACTTGTCAAACATATACGTAATCTTAACACTCCCCCCCCCCACAGTGTGGTGTTTTGGAAACGTCTCTTTCGACTGACCACGAAAAGAGTTATTCCACCCAATAGTAGCTTTAGCGAATTCAACAGCAGAGCTACATAGGATTGTGTTGAGAGTACATTTTAGAAGCTTTTGCTTTCAACGAATGGGCATGCTGTAGCCCAAATACCAATCAACAGATTTAGCAGTTGTTGATTGTCCCTGACACATCATCTTATTCCTAGCCTCATCTATATATGGTTGTTGGAAAAACTTAGTTGGAAAAGAAACGCAAAAAACGAAGAATTATTTGAGCCCAATCATTTTATGAGGCTGCCCAGCTTCTTAGTTGCAGTAGCAAAATTGAAAGAGGATATCACGAGTTAAAGTGTTTCACTCTGTTCGATGCTAGAGAGTAAACATATGTTAGGCTGAGGAGAATTTAATGGAAGAAACGGCATTGAAGTCATGTTTTCAGCTATAACTTTTGAGAGGATTTTTTGGAGTGAGGTGAATATATACCTTTGAAATCTATAACATTACCTCAACACTTGGGTAGAACGCCGACTCGCTCTTCTCTGAATTGCACAGGCTGCGACTAGCTATACAAGGTGACTCCTGGTTAAAAACGGTCAAAATCAACTGGCTCTTTCTCGCCCAAGAAGAAACTGAGGGATGGGACGAGATACATAGTGACCAGAGAGTAATGAGCCAGGAGAGTGAAAATAACAGGTCAGCAAAGTGCAGTGAGGCCTCGCTAGTTTGGGGCAGAAAAAAAGTGGGAAAATTGGCATGCAAAATAAATGGGGTGGAGCAAGCTTTTTCGCTTTTGCTGTTTTTCTCCGAAGGTTACCCTCAGCTTTCAGACCTGTTCTACCCATATGGTAGCCCTGTCTCTCATACCTAGTGGGAGCAACTCGAATCACAGCAATCCTTTCGCGTTGTGACGTTAGACCGTCCGAGCAGTGGCTCTCCATAAAAGCCCATATCTTTAGATTCGAAGTAAGTGGAGCGGTCGGGTACTATGAAATATTTAGCTACTCTCTCCTCGATTCCACTGCTGTTGTTATTGGCCTCAGTGCTTGTCAAGCTGCTGCAGAGCAGCTCATTATAGAGGTTGTGGCAGGAGCACCTTTTTGCAACTGAAGCCATAGCTGCAACAACAAGCACTCCCTGGTACTTCAACAGCCACAGGGTAGTACTTTGAGTAATATTCTGCTATATCAGCAGGTCATGCCTGATCGAATCATCAACAATAGGAAATATGAAAGTTTTGAAAATTTTCGTCCATTCTTTTCTCCTCAACCTAATATCTCACGACAATTTTCGGAATCATGCAAAATTCATCCTATACGCCCTGGTTGTTCGTAATCTCATCCTATGGATTTATTTCGGCAATGCCGCGCCAGTTGTCTGTTGAGACATGATGATCACATAATTGCCTCATTTCTTTCCTGCCATCTCTAATCTTGCATTTTGGTGTAGTTTTTATTCCTTTATCGATATTGGAGCAGTCTAGTATCATTAACAGCCATGAAGCAGCCAGAACGGTCCACCTCGTGGTGATTGTTATCGCTTCTTATTTACTGCGGGTCCGGACTAATGCATTCGAGCAACCACCCTGAATATTAAACTGCGTGAGTGAAAAATACTCTAAACCTCTAAGATCTATTATATTTGTAACCAAAATGACAAAATTTCAGTAACGTTATTTGAGCACTAATCCCATACCATTTTCACTTGCTATGTCAAAAGCTGTGGCTTTTTAAAATATTTGTGCTGAACGTGGTTCTTTGTCGAACTCCAGCTCTTGTCAATAAAACAACACGTTTTCAGCTTACGAGATCTAAATTTCCTATGTGCATCGCCACTCCCCTTGCGTTCGCCACGCCCTTTTTGTCCAGCCTCGTGCTAAACACCTACGGGGCAGTGTTGTTCGCTCTATGGCAATGAGGCAACACAAGGAATTAACTGATTGGATTTTATTCCCAAAGCGCTACTAGTGATAATTGGCCTAACAAGATGTCACTCCACCACCCAACAGAGGAAGATCATAACATCCTTCAACCAGACACACATATGGTAAGTAATGTCACTGATTGTTAGCAACCGCTTGCATTTTCTAGCACTCATCAGCAGAGAGTTGTGGCGGATAAGTAACTTGCTCACTTTGTTTGCTTATGTATACGTTCACACTGCTGTGTAAATTACCTTACAACATTGATTTGCACTAGCACACAAGTCATGTTACCGTCTATCCGAAACAGCGAGTCCGCCCACGCACGCGGGGATCGAGAGGCGGCGCGGCTGGGACAGATGCTGTTGGCTGCCACGTCATCCACGTCACAGCCAAATCATTGGTCAATACCATGAAGATAACGATGAAACATGATACACAGATCAGGGATGATGACATGGAGCGCTGGCAAACGTGGCAGCTTCCCGATCCCGCGTGCGTGGGCGGGCTCGTCGTTTCGGACAGACTATAACATTTCAAGCCCTCTTCATCTGCACGTTTCACCTCTACGTAGCGTGGAGCGAAAAGAAATTAGTCAACTTTGAGAAGCACCAATTTTCGGAGATGCAAGGCTGCTCACTCGCCTTTTAATACTGTTGTAACATTAGTAAGACACTCCATTGAAATGGAGGTTCGTGGCTGAGGGAAGTGACCTACCTCTAGAAAAGAACTGGCACCAGGGGTGGTGCTTTAGAAAACAAGTTTGGCTTATTTTGTGTTCAGCGTATTTATTTTTGAGAATTGCTCCTTACACTTATTATCAATAGTTTCGAAGTTTAGCAGAAGTAGGCCGCGAAAACTCCGAAATGTTTGGTATGGGAAGGCTCTCTCTTGCAAGCACTTCTCAGCACAATCCAAATGAGAAATCTCCATCTAGATTGTCATCCACATGCAGTAGCTTGCAGTAGTTTTTGATCATGCAGTGCAGTAGCGGTCAAGAAGATATGACAAGTGGAAGGCGGAACCTTTTACTGAAACTCAGTTACGGATCGAGCTGTTAGGACGAGATTTGAGGGCATGATAAGGGAAGCACTCTTTCTTCCCGCTGTACAAAACTTGATGTAAACTTTTTCCGAACAAAACTATCGTTTTCTAGTTCAAATGTCTTCGTATTTACAAACCTCGGCATGTTGACTATTGTTTATAAGTTTTGCGCCTACGAGTTTTTGAGGTGGAACGTTTATTGACGGCCTGACATTTCGGCTCTATCGCCGTCCTCACAGCCCTGCAAAGAGGTTGGTCTGAGAAATCTAGCTTCTAACCCCCAAGCATCTCTCCATTCTGTGCTAGAGCCTCGATATTATTCAGAGCACAGAATGCAGAAACCGCACAATGCCAAAACCTAGCTCATCCGCCGTTCCACAGATAGTGCAGCTGCCACACTCTAATGCCGAACTTTGAAGAGTGAACATTACCATGTATAGACATGAATGGTGATAAGCGATATAGATGATCCATACAGGCAGTATCAGGCAGTTCATGACTCGCAAAGTGGCACGAACGGCATGAAGTCGTTTGTAATCTAATGGCACTCATTTTTGTTTTTCATCAAAGGATTCCGAACCGAGATCCAGAATGCCTCCAATGTTTTTCTCGCTGATATATCCGTTTCGTGCACCGAAATTGTGAATTTCACGTCAAGGTCGTCTCCGAGATGTGATTCGTTTCTGTGCCTTCCGAGCGGTGTTACTAAGCTTGCACGCCGTTTCCCCTCCTGGTGTTCTTTTATTCTCATCCCCAAAGTTCTTCCTGTTTCTCCAATGTAAATTGCGTTGCACGCTAAGCATTCTATTTGTAAATGACCCCAGATTGTGCGCAATCGCCCCTCCTGCCGCAAAGACATACTACGCATCTTTTACAGTGCGTGTCGTAGAGTCCGTTTCGAACAAGTTGACTTTTGATGTTGCTGTTGGGAATTTTTACCAATCTTACATTATTCTGCAACTGTGCTCTAGCAATGCAGCGCTGTGCAGCAGAACTTATACTGTCAGAGATGAAGGGGAGACAAAATGACAGTTATTTTGTCGCGAGATATCACCGCTTTCAACCTTGGATCTGCTACGACGCGGGAGGACTGGATAACCATTAGTGACAGCAATTTCCAATGCAAGAGCGCGGTCATGGTGTCGTTCATGGTCACCTGTGCACAGTTCATTCACAGTCTTGAACATACGTATAGTGAACGTCGCTGGCCATGGCCCATTCGCGGCCTCGACGAGGACGCCGCGCAACCGCTCCGCGCGCGCCATAGCCAATGCCTCCTGCTGCTGTTATGCTATTTCTAACAGCTTTTCCACTCGTTTTAAGGATTTTCGACCGAATGAGGAAGAAAAGCGCCTAGCAATAGCACATCGGCGGCAAATGACACCAATCCGGGTGGGCGCGGCGCGGTTGCGCGGCGTCCTTCTCGAGTCCGCAGATGGGCCACCGTCATTCACGCCCACTGTACGTATGACTGCTCGTTTCATAGCTATAAGGCGTGCTGAGCGGGCGTGTATCAGGATGTTCTTGCAACTTTTTTTGCGATACCACTTCACTCTGACATACGATGATTCAGTTGATTATTTATTGTTATTCTTATGTTTAATTAAAAATAATAATTTCAATATTAATTAATTAATAATAATAAATAATTAACAATAATAATAATAATAATTTTCTCACCGAATTATACGTGCAGGTCAGCATAAAGCATTGAGCTTTCTCTGCCGAAGAAAGAATTTTTCAAAATTGGTGATGGTAGTTGAGGGTTGCTGAGTTCTTCGACCTTCAGAATCCGTCATAAATGATGATGTCCGTGTTGCTGAGCAACTAAAAATGATTAAAATTTCAGAAGGATCGTTATCCCCTGAGTAAAACTTATTTCAAGAAAAGAGGAAGTGACTTCATCTGAACAAATAAATTCGGGTATCAATTCATACAATAAAGATATAGGCATTAGCGCCCCTATAGGACGCTAGAAAGTAGGGTGGGCATCCACTTGAGGTGTGTGCTAAACATTTGAACTTTGGAAGTCATCAGAAAATCAAAATGAGGCAAAACTAATCATTAACTGCACTCAAATACGAAATCCGTCTCATGAGTTGCGTACATTCTCACAATCGCTCCTGCGCACCCGTACTCCTCCGTCAAACCAGCCTCCGATCTTTTTCATGCTATACTGAGTCCTCGCGCATCCCTCCTCGAAGGTCTCGAAGTATGTAGCAGTTCCCACAATACTGAGCGCCGACACACCCTCCATCGTAGTCCTCGTATCGAGCGTTTTCTCATTGTTAAGCACCGCGCACCCCTCCTCCATCGACCTGTATCCTGGCGTTTTCCACAGTACTGGCGCACCCCCTTCCTCATCGAGGATAACAACTCTGATAACTGCGTAGGACGAACGTAGACCAAACGGCGTAATGGTTCGAGTAGAAAACCTAGCAGCAACGGTTACCAGTTGCTGCCATCCTCCCCTCGATTGCTGCTCAAGCTGTCAGGTCTTTAGCATCAACTGCCGAGGGACGGCAGCAATCAAGGCGGGGATGGGCGCAACTGGCAACCGTTGGTGCTAGGGTTTCTACTCAAACCATTATGCCGCTTGGACTGCGTTTGTGCTGCATAGTTATCAGAGTATGTATATGTATTGGTGTTTCCAACACTATCGGTCTCCGGCACATCTGTCGTCAATCGGTGCATCGGCACCATCTGTAAATTTCGAGGACAATGAGAGAATGTTAGGAAGTATTGTCAAAGTTTGGATAATCACATAGTTGGCTGCAGGATTCAGTATGAACCTGGGCAGGCGACGCGTTCCTGGTGTGTTTGGGATGGTTCGGGGTGAGGGCTGACTTGCCATCACACGTACTCTGCGGCCTCGATACCTTGAAAGCTCTTACGGAGTTATGCATGTTGCTAGAATAACAACGCCTTTAATTGTTGCCACCTTCGTACAGGAGCGAAGAATGGTATTCCTGTTCCGTATGTTATGCAGCCCGAAAACCTCGAAAACCTCGTAAACACTGTCTCACTCGTAGGTTGCGGGACCGCCAACGGGCCTGGCCCACGAAATCCTGAATGCACCCGACCCCCACTACGCCTATGCACTCATGGCGAAACATCGACCGAATGCCTCGTCAGCTTCACATCCTCGCGAGCACTGTCTATAACTGAGCCTTATGACGAAAGCATAAAATCACATGCTGTTCCCCACCCCCCCCCCCTATCCTCTCGCCTGCGCTCTAAAAAATTTTGTTGCACTACCATGATTTATATAAGAGGATTCATCTGATAGTGCAAGATATGAGGATTCATCTGATAATGCAAGGTGATAAGAAAGTCATTGGTCAAATATATCGACTTATAACAAAGGGGTCGTATAGAGTGGTGATCTGAAAATTCACACGAGCTATGCAGAATCCATGCGCTTCAAGAAGCCATCTTGGAGATTTTTGGATTCCTCTCTTTTGAAGATTTTTCTTGGTTTTCCGGGCAACCGACAAGGCCTTCGACGACTTATTCGCACGAGGGTGACGAGTTGGTCGGGCTATTACGATCCCGTTTTCTCCTTAGTTCGGAATTTTATTTATTTACTAGCGCCCCTTCGGGACGCTAGAAAGTGGGGTGGAGCAGCCACTTGAGGTATGTGCAAAAGCTTCACACGTGTGAAATGCTTAAAAATCAGCAAAAAAGCAAAACTAACCATTAGCTGAGCTCAAATACGAAATTCTCCTTATGAGTTACGTATACTCTATGGGTCTGGCCGCTTCGCCAACGTCGGGCTTCGAGTCTTCTCGCCATCCTAGCCTTGCTTGCAAATTCTTAATCCCGCACCTACATGTAAAGCTAATTTCCGATGCACTGATAATACCTACTCTTTTTTTTGTCACATTTCTTACACACCTATGGACCCGTTATGAACAGCCAACAGAGAGGAAGAAGAGATAGTCGACTGAGACACGAATGAGCGCGTAGCGTGCCCCTACTCCATCGGCAGACATGCATCTTGGCGCTTATCCCGTTGTTGGGCCAGGGCAGACCCATCCTCCATTTGTGTATCTGTATCCTGGCGTTCTTCCCACTACTGGGCCAGCGCAGACCCGATCCATCGGTGGGACTCGTATCCCGGCGCTTTCCCCACTGATCGGCCCCTTGCGGACCCAGTCTATCCATGAACCCGTATCTTGGCGCTTCTCCACTACGGGGCCAAAGTAGACCCAATCATCCGTGGACTCGCTGCCCGGCACTTTCTCGTTAATGGGCCCCTGCAGACTCAATCTCCATCGATGGACCCGTACCCTGCCATTTTCCCAGTGTTGGGCCACGGCGGACCTTTCTCCATCGACTGACCCGTATCCTGCCGTTTTTCCACTATTGGGGAACGGCGGACTCTTTCTCGATCGGTGGACACCTATCATGATGTTTTTCTGGACTACGGGGTCCCGGCTCATCTATCCTTGGAAAGTTTAATCAACTGCACAAGTTGCACAACTGGTTTCAGAAAGTGTCACAATAGCTTATGATGACGCGTTCTTCATCCTGTGTATTTGATTGTACTTCTCAAAAACAGACGGATCCTCAAGCTGCATAATCCCCAAGGGACCGCGAAGAGAGGTGCGCAAGGAGCATATCCCAAGTAGGGACATCGAATGAATCCTTCGATACATCTTCCATGGTATGCACACCTTTTCGAAGTGGTTATCGTCCACTGTTCCAAAGCTGAGTGAAGTTACAACAACGCTCCAGCAGAGGGGCGACTCTGCTCCGTACATTTTTGCTACGCATCGTCAAATCGTTGTAAACGCTGTCTCGCCTGGAGGGCTCGAGACCGCTAGATGCTGGTCCCGCCGCGAAATCCCGAATGCACCCGACTTCCACTACGTCTATGCACCTATGACGAAACATCGGCCGAATGCCCCATCAGCTTCGCATCCTCGCGAGGCACAGTCTATAACTGAGTCTCACGGCGATCGCATGCGATCACGTGCTAGTCCCCCTACGTCTGCGCTCTAGAAAATTTTGTTGCACTACCATGATTTATATAAGAGGATTTATCTATGCACTCAAGGTGCTCCAACAAGTACTAATAAAACAGACACGGAACATGTAGAAGTAATGTGAAAAAAAAAACAAATTGAGGAAGTTGTTATCCCAGCAAAAGCTGGATATAATCCTGTGCTTCAAGAGATGGCATACGAGAGATCCATAGGTCTCAGTTTTGGTGAGAGGGCCAACCACTCAGCAAATATGTATAGTGGGTCCGATGGAATCAGCTGTGGGGTTTTAACCAACCTTTTGCTGCTCCTTTTGAGAAGCTATGGAACATTTATGTCGAAAGTTCATCTTATTTCCATCAGAAGTGCCTGAGCTTAGCAAATAGCACGTCTCTCAGAGTTTTGTTTGCCAAATTCTGCTCGTTGTTTTGTGAGTTTTAGGGGCAAGAATGTGATGGCAATCTATTATTACCGCCGGTCAACACAATTAGTGCAGTTAGCGATCTCGCTGTGATAGAGAGCTTCAATCCCCTTGAATGCTGGGCCGTAAACTGGTAATATGGTGATCCGCTGGAGGGAAGTTCTTGGAATAGTTGTCACCAGACTCTCCTCGTGGGCATTTTTACCTCTACCTCGTATCACTTTCGCAACTGATACGAAATTCAGATAGTGATATGGAATATGAAGTTGTACGTTTGTTATAGAGACAGTTGGATAGGCAACATGAGTACAGAGTCTGAGGTTTCCCTTTAAAGAGTTAGAAATGGATACAGCAAATTCTTTGCCAAGCACTTTGTTATCATCATGTAGAAACGACAGGGTTGGTCCCAAACTTGAAAATTTGGTTGTTTTTTCTTCAGGAAATCAAAATGTTCACCATTATCTACGGTATTTTGGTCATTCTAACGGCATGTTCTGTCATTCTGCTCTATGGCATTATTTTCAAGGTTTGTCTCCTTTTTGTAGATTGTCTGCAACAAATACTTTCAGGTTCGGAATGTTAGTAATGAAAGGAACAAGGTGTAAATCTTGCCAAAATGTCATCTATGAGATGGTTTATTGCATCATGTGTTCCGATGCTACAAATTAGGATGTGACTTCCTGAATTAAACGAGTATTGAGAGAACACCTATGCGATTGCTTCCCTATTCTTCGCAACATCCCAAAATGTCTGTTTAGGTGATTCTATCGGATAGCGAGTTGCGCGAGATGATCGCGTATCGGTTTGTAATCTTGCTCGGTATTTGCGATGTCGTGGAAGCCAGCCTGCACTGTATGACTGGACTCGCTGTTCTCTTCCCGAATTTCTGGTCAACTCAACTAGATAATGTTAGTGCCACGTCTCTAATCTGAACTTGTGACGTTGGTGCAGCAACAGCAGCAGAAAAGGGGGAAGCGTCAAGTACTTGTCTAAAAAAATAGTCGTGGTCAACGTCCGATTTTTTACCGTGACCATTCCAACCAATCACTACGCTAACCCACTCCCGGCGTGTTAATCCGGATATAATCATACGACTCATGCCATATACAATTTGTATACAGTAGCGCGGGTTTTTCGCCTATAACTTCTTGGAGGTTCAAATTTTGTGGAAGTTGTAGATACTCATGGAAGATACGTAGAAACAAGGAAAAACTCCTTCATTTCATGGGCTTCGCGTTTTTTCAGAACTTTTTCTTTCGCAGTGGTCGAAACGTGGCCCATCCGCAGTGCCTCATCAAATGACGTCTATCGTTGGGATATGACCACTACTAATTAGTTCATTGTAGCGAGATCAAGCGATATATGCTAGAAAGCGCTTCCCAATGGTTAACAACTACGAAGACTGTTACGTTACTTCAGCAGTGATCCTCCATCGATTTTTCTATCACCCTGGCTTCCTCTATCAATCCTGTTTGAAAGGAAGGAATCCTGCTGGCCTTTCTGTAAATTTTTTCACAGGTGTCAAGTTTTAATGCAGGTTATCTCTTTCTCAGAATTCCGGAGTATTTCGGGTGCTGACTGTGCAGCCCATCGTGCACATCATGGAGAATAGGCTTTGGAATCTTCTATACTATTGCTATTGTGCGAACCTAGTTTGTTAGGTGGACAGATTCATTTGTAGCCTGATGTTTTGGACCTTCCCCACGCTTGCTACCTTGAAAAGCATCCAGGACAAAAGATGAACCTACTCTGGATCCACCGTTATTGCGGAACCGCCCGCACCAGTTGGCTAATTGACTTATCGCTCTGATATTTGGTGGCGATACATTTGGCAAGAAAATGGGTTGATAATATAACACATTTTATGGGATAACAAGTGCTCCGACTCGCCTTCGGCGATTCTCGCACTTGTCCGCTGCGCGCGGCGTTGTTATTTTTAGCTCTCTAGCTGCTACCCTTCTACAGAATTCATCAGCTTTGCTTTATTATAACTATCCTGCCTGTCCGTCCAGTAGACACTGCTAGACTTCCAGGCTTCTACCAAGTATCCCTCCCCTTCCCTTCTTTCGCTGCCACCGCTCCAATTATCACCCACCCTCAGTCGAAATTTCGGAACCCTCTCTATCACACTCACTGCTTGGTATCAATTTGCTTCTGATGGACCCTTTTCTTCAAATCTGTTTCGCAATTGGACACCACAGGACATCTTATTTGCAGACCCTCTTGTTTTTCAGAATTTGGCTTCTTTGCATCTTTCATCGTTGCATGGACCGGCATCCTCCTACCTGCCCCAAATTGGCGTCATTCCCCACGTAGTCCTCCTATTCCATTCTGCGCTATAGGACTTCAAAACAACAGACCCATCTATTCAATCCGACGTTGGCTGAATTTATTCTAGACAGAGTTGGACGTCCTCGAGTTTGCACGGCCTTTCTGTGCTTCAGACCAGTTAGGATGGGAAGTAGATCCCGAGTCAGCGAAGCGATAGCCAGCACCATTATGACGGGGGTGCAATAATATACCACCCAAAATGCTGATGATGTCTTCACGTTCTGCCCACGTCACTATAAGTGCAGTGTGTCCCGTGTCAAACGGCCACCATTCCAGAACAGAGCAGAAGCGATCGATAGATGAGAGGTGCAAAGGCAGCCAATAGCTGTGAAGAGCAGGGATGTGCGGAAGTAAAATTTTGAGTCCCGCAAAACGGAAAACGGAGAGCCAAAAATGGGCGGAAAACGAAAGTGTAAAAAGGAAAACGCAAAATTTTGCCCAAGCATAGGTTTGTGACCGAAAGTCCTCCTCAACATTAGATTTCCTAAGTATCTTCTTGAAGAGCATAAGTGGTGACTCTTTCAGGTAATTAGGAACTTCAAGTCTACTGATGGTACTTATTTCAAACGCCTAGAATATAGGGAGATCGAGGAGTATCTATCCTTCACCTACTTACAAGAGATTATCAGAGTAATATAATCAATAAGCATCCTTCTCATTGAATGTTTAAAGGCAGTGTGTCACCTCGTTTTTGTGTCTGGGGTTTCAGCGGATTCTGAATCTTCTCGAGGCGCTGAATTTAGCGGTATACATAACTTATGACAAAACGGGCCCTAAGCTCGTTTCATTGTCGTTTTTCCTGAAGGGATTTGGAACAGTTTTTTGCTTCGAGTAGACGTGGGAAGCCGTTGATCTTATCGATCGGACACGTCCAGACGTGTTGGCCAACGTTGCAGCCGCGGCGGGCAGCCAGCACAGTCACAGACCGCTCCACCCAAGTGGTCCGTGAACTAAAAGTTCGGGCCCTTCGAAAACGGGGTTTTATGCGTTATATTGCAATTTTATGCGTTTTATAGTACATCATTGGGCTCATCGTGACGAGCAAGTCTATACTCTGTTGATATCTGCAAGCAACGGAAGGAGATGACACACTGCCTTTAAGTAGGCGAGAAGCTGTAAAGTGTGAGAAGTGCGATTCTTTGCTCTACTTTGGGGCAGACCTGGTGTGCAAAAATTCAGACAAAAGGGAGAAAGGAGGAGAAGAACAGTATGTGGCGAATTGCGAAGTGACAATTGTGATGTAGCCTTGAGCTTTTGCCAAGTTGAAAGAATGCCTACATTATGCGTTGCTTCGCAGGAATTTTTGATGCTCTTACCATGGGACGTCACAGTTTCATGGAAATTTTATATGAGTTCACCCCATATTTCTGTGGAACCTTGTTTTTTTTTGAGAATTTGAGGAGAGCAGGGAACTTGTATGGCATATTTGGAACAATGATGAGGATCAGCGAAATTGCGACGGTGAATGGCGGTTGGACGTCAATTTTGGCGCTATTGTTGTGAACTCATATACATTGCGCATCGAAACACGTAAGCTTTCTTCAAGATAGGGAAACACCCCGAAAACAAATACCTCGTCTCCCTCCATAATTTTCCGGGATTTTCCGTTTTCCGGGCTAAAACCCATAAAACGTGAAACGTAAAACGGAAGGCCAAAAATGGGCGGAAAACGGAAAGCGTAAAACGGAAAACGGAAAATTCCGCACACCCCTGGTGAAGAGTCATCGCACCGGTCTATCGACAGTTGAAGGGAACCCACGCGCTGAATTGTGGGAACATGCTAACAATTGAGCTCACTGATGGGTGAAGAGTGCGCCGGTGTCCAGCAGTGGTGAATCCATCACCCGGCAGGTGGAGTGGGTGTTGATGACGATGCCTTTTCAGTGGACATGGTAAGCAGTCATCGAGGCATAATTATAAATATGAAATAAATAATATAAAAATGATAGTTATATGAAGGAATAATAAATATAAAAAATAATAAAATAAAAAAGCGTTAATTTTTTGTTGTTATTTCTAGTATAATTTTTATTCACTATTTATTGTTGTATTTAATATTTTCGTCAGTTTCTATTTTCCATCTGGATCCCCAAGGCGGCGGAGACCCCACTTTTTTCCCACACCCCCCCCCCCCCTTCCCGCCCACTTTTTGCGCCTGCCACTGCTGCTGAACTAACCTCACATAGTTCTCGCAGATGTCAACCAGAGGTCAGCGCATGCAAATTTTGCAGAATTTAAGGGTTGACTCTGCTGCATGGAATCAATTTGTAGTCAGATGTCAACGATAGCCGTCATTTCATGAGACATTGCGGATCGTGCCAAGTTACCGATTTCAACTATTCCGAAAGAAAAAAATCCTAAAAAAAAACACGGAGTCAATGGAATGAAGGCGCAAACAGACAGCACTTCAAGGATAACATTTGGCAGCAAATCCTGAATGGGGGTGTTCACTTTTAATCTGCTCATATATGTAGCTCTGGTTGTCAGCCGGATGACGACTCGTAACGGCGGCAACGGGCTGGTATACTTATGAAATAACAATAGTCATTTAAAGGCAGCACCAGTCGAAACCATCGTGTTTGTGATTTCGCTGGATTTTGGGGTTTTCGGGGGTGTATTGCTCATATCCGGTGGTGAAATCGCGTGAAACACTCGAGAAAGCCGGGAAAATGCGATGCTGCCTTCCGTGCGCGAACGAGTATTCCGGCGGCGCCCTGCATGCACAAATGGGTCCCAGCACGGAGACAGGGAATCCGTAGCAGCCCGCATGCGTTTGTATGCGTAAGCTGGCGTGTCGACCCCTCCGAAGCACTGGCCGACCGGGCGTGCACGCGACGGCAATTTGCCGTTTTCTGCAGGTAAGTCGTTACTGTGTGTGTTCGTGCAGGTTCGTGATGTGCGCGACACCTACTTTAGGGTTCGCAGCTCAGGGCCGAGTCGAGGATTTCGACTCGTGCTGCCTTTAATTGGCAGTGTCCTATGCCTATCGTATCCGCAGGCTCTGAGGCCCTCTGCCCATAACTCTGGAAAGTGAGCCAAGATGAAAGAGACGTGATCACGTTCGCTCCTGTGGTCACGTTTGTCTAATTTTCATGCCAACTAAAAACGAGAGTAAGAACGTAAGTGTCCAGACCATCGTGTATAGTCTATCCGAAACGACGTGTCCGCCCACGCACGCTGGGATCGAAAAGCTGCCACGTTTGCCATCGCTCCACGTCATCATCTCTGATCTGCGTATCACTTTTCATCGTTATCTTCATGGTATTGACCAATGATTTGGCCGCGCCGCCACCCGATTCCCGCGTGTGTGGGCGAACTCGTAGTTTCGGACAGACTATAGCTTAAATCTCGGCCGATATCGGCTATTCTCGAATAGCACTACCACAGGAGCTGTGATGGCGCATTAATCAGCAGTGTGAAATTGTAGGAAGAGAACTTCGCGAACCCCTAGCTCACTGTTCATCGGGAGGGCAATTCCGAACTAAAACAAAGGTGAGATTAACGGACGCCTCTGACTCAGAGTGATCGAGTTTGAAATCATTAAAGACAGCACTCACGATAAAAAACGTCGTCGATTTTTTCATGAAATTCTACTCTGGAGGCTGCTCTTGTGCCCATAGTAGAGGAAAGACCATTAAAAAGGCTACGTTTGCAAGAAATACTATATTGTTATTTGCCAATACATGCCCATTTGTACGAGATCTATCGCGTGGGATGGCTGGTGCGGAAAGGATCACCGCTATCCGGAAATACTGATTAATCCTGCATTAGCTGAGAAACACAGCCGCACACGATCAAAGAGAATGGGGTGGGGTTGAGCATGGCGGGCGCATTTGTACATGCATACGAGTTTTTTGTTCGAGTAACTGCATGATTCGGAGCGATTCCTTTTGCAGTAACACTCCAGCTGATGGCAGCTTTAAAACAAGCACAAATGCAAGAAAAATTTTTTGAACGTGAGTGCCGCCTTTAACTACAATCCCCCAAGAATCGCGTCGGCTCATCATTTGTTCGCGGTTCTATAAAAATGTATTGAAAAGAGCTAGCCGGAGTATTCAAGCTGCTTTCAAGAAAGAAGGAAAAAGCCTTCCAGAAGGTCACATAAATTGGCTTGAAATTGTTCAAATTTCACAGAAGAGAAAAGTTCATTTGTGCATACACCAAAACAGCAATTAATTCCACACCAACCTGATATAAACGTTTCGTGTTCGCTCTTATCCACGTTGTTATAATTTTGGTCTGCCTCATTTGTATATTCACAACTACGGAGAATGCATCTGAAATAGAAAGAGAAAGAGCAAGGCCCGTGTATTACGCCAAATGTGTGATTGCTATCAAATTTCAGAGTTCGTTTTCAGGTGTTCGGCTCAATCCTAGTGCCGACTTACTTTTGCTATATTTTGACGGGATTGCTCCTATCATTTGTACGATTCATGCAGATAGTTTACCCAGATTATGCTACAACACTATTCTCTTCAGGCAGAGGAAAGGTGATTTTGCAGTGCAATCCTTTTTTTCCTGTACTACAATTGAGTTGTATGCTGATGTGCGCTCGGGTTTTGAGTGGAACACTTCACTGAAGGCACCGTCTTCAGCGGCATGCAAGCAGGTTGACCGATAAGAGTCTAATGCCTAATCCGCAAGCACCTCACGACTTCACATCAGCTTCTCGATGCGCTTAAAAGTGCTGGAAGCGAAAACTCCGTAGTTCTCAAGACCAGCTTAACCTTTGTTCCACTGCGAGTGCTGATGGTACCGCACTCAAGTGCAGACAAACAAGTATAATTGGTTCTAGTCAGATAACTGGATAGGGCAAAGGCAGCACAACCTGGCAAGCCACACCCCCAAGAAATGGAAGGCAGACACTGCTGCAAGAGGAAGAACTGCTGCATTCCGTCTGCTAAGAGCAGCAAACCCCGTGTTTCGGCTGCGTTTTTTGCCCGATGAACTGTGGTGCAGTTCGACCTACGTTCTGCCTGCTCCTTGCCACGTGGCGACACGCCCCCTGGAAGGTGTATATAAGCCGCTGGTTGAGCATCAAAGTTTAGTCGTGTCTCCGCTCCGGCGGAGACAAGGGGAGCCCAGCGAGAGCGAGATTTGTCGGCTGGCTGAGGCCCGGGTAAGGAATACAGACAATGATGGCTTACCTGCAGAGAAACTGGAACGTCGTTGCGAACACGCCTGGCCGTGTACGCGGGCCGGACGAGTGGTCCGATGTCGGGTGTGCGTCCCGCTACGAAACCCTGTGAATTTAACGCATTTCGTACTACCTTTGCGCCAAACCACGCCCCGCAATGGCTTTAGCGCCGAGGAAAATTCGTACCAGTGCGGACGAGTTTTCCCCGGCGCGAAAGCCATTGCGGTGCGTGGTTTGGCGCAAAGGGAAAACGAAATGCATCCAATTCACAGGGTTTCATGGCGGGACTCGGCTAAAACCACGCGCCGCAATGGCTTTCGCACCGGGGAAAACTCGCCCGCGCACGAACACGGCAAGGCCTGTTCGCGACGAATGTTCCATTTTTTCTGCAGGTAAGCCATCATTGTCTGTGTTCGTTTCACATTCATGATGTGCTCAGTCCGTACTTCATCACCCGCAGCTCAGCTCACAGTCGAGAATTTCAGCTCCTGCAGCCTTTAATAAGCTGAGCATGAAACATGGCTTATGTTTTGCGTGAAAATGACCAATTATCGATTCAATTGGTATTTCATCCACTTTGTGCAGGAATAGGTGAAGCGTTATTCATGCTTGCGGCGCGTCAGGATAGGTAAAGCGTTGTTCATGCTTGCGGCGCGTCAAAGTTTACGCGTCGATACACAGTGCAGAACAGAGAGGTAGAAGAGAAATCATGACAGGTAGGGAATGTTCCCGCTTTTGCAGCAGCGACTGTCGCGCGAACAAACCGTGTTTCCATTCTCGCCGCTTCGACGCGAAAACTTTCGGAAGTTTTGGAGAGGCGCGTGAACTTTTACGCGCGCAAGCATGAAAAACGTCTAAGAACGCGTTTGCTGGGGCACACGCCGAGCATGAACGTTTCCGGAGTGGCAAGTGATTTCCTTAAAATTATTATCTAGTTAAGTTAGCTGACTTTCCACTCGGACTTTATGAGATAGAAAAAAGAATGCGGTTTTTTAGAACATTGACTATCAAAATGACGAAGATTTTAAAGCTATTTATCAACACAGTTGTCCGCCCTTCCTCTATTGTGAAACAGCGGTGAATAAGGAAAGGGCCGATTGGAGTTGGGCACGTCGTCCAGTTTTCTATGAGGTATGAGAAGGATTAGGGTGGTTAGAAAGTCTTGGGCCGCTTTTTTTGAAAGTTCCAGAACTTTTGATAATTGATCAGTACCCATGATCTACCACGTGGTTCTTGTAGACCAAACTCTCGGGGCTTCTATAGGCATATATGGCCGAATTTCCTTCCTAAACTTTAATTACGACGTCAATTCCACAATAGGTCCTTCGAGCCATAATAATTTTCCTGTTCTGCCCGCATCGAAAGGGGTTTCTGGGAAACCTGATCACTGAATATGAGTGTTGGGTTCTCTACAATTCTAAGACGCATCGTGCCATGTGGCTCCATCGAGTAGAAGATGCGCCAAATCGCACCCAAACCACTGTTTCCTTTCCTATTTCTGGAATTCGCGAGGAATGTTGTATTACGAGCTGCTCACAAACAAGCAAACACCGGTAACATTTAAGCCAATCAGCTGTAAAAAGTCCCAGATGCTGTTCGAGAAAAGTGGTCGAGACGATTTTTTGACACTCCACGATGACGATAGGCTCCGATTTGGCTAAAGAGACCATTGAAAAATCAGAAGAGCTGAGCTGGGACACGATTCCCCACCCACCCTATTCCATTCACGTTGCCCCTTCCGACTACCACTTATTTCGCCACTTCAAGGCATTCCTGGGTAAGAAAAAACTCACCAAAGTCGACGATGTTTAGAGGGCGGTCAGCGATTTCTTTGGCTCCCAGTCTCCCCAGTTCAGGGAGAAGGGGACCGCTGACCTGCCTATTAGATGAGACACTGCAATGACTAATCATGATTATTATATTGTTGAGCAAATCCCACTGTATGGTGAGTAATAAGATAAAGTAGAAAAAAGTCTCAAACGGCTCAAAACTTTCTCACCACCCTAATATAAGAAATAAGAAATATGATGAAATACATGATGGATTCATCCTGATGTCACAGCAGTTCTCACACTACTTTTCACGTTGCTTCAGTTTTTTTTTTACCACAGGTAACTCATTTTTCAGTACTGGTTAACTATTGTTTTCGCTGTGTTCCTCCCATATTTTGGACTAATTATCTCTCCACTGTCGATGTGCAGGTTCAACTTTAAGTTGTACACGTGGGAATACGACTTGGAGCTACCACTGTCATATTTCATTATGTACGTTGAACAATATGTACAGCAAACTATGATTGGTGTGACCTGCTTCTTCTACATCGCCATCTTCGTTGGGCTTTGGAAAATGGTAAATCCATCTTATCACCCATTGTTCCCCTTGCCCCAAACTTTTACCATGAATGCTTCTACCTGGCGATATCTAATCAACAACATTGTCAGAAATCTTTTAGGGGGGTATCAATTCCCAAAGAGAACGGCTAATCATGTACCAAACGTTCTTCGTCACAATCTACGCCACAATATTCAACATCGCATCTCACAACATGTGGTCAGTTTACCTAGCGTGTGCCACGCAACAGTGCAATCTCATGTGCCGCTCTTTCTTGGGTGAAATTAAGACTTGCAAAATTTCAGGTGGATAAACGGTGGAAGCGTACCTCAAGTCTTCGCGTTGATTACTTACATGTGGCTTCTCAATACTGCCGTCTACCCTTTCACTTGTCTCACAACGAATAGGTTGGTGGACTTCATTGCTTTTGAGAATCTTTCTGGGACACTGAAATTTATCTAAGTTCGAAATACAGTAACGGCCAAAAATATTGGCCGATCAGAAATGTGTGTAGTGATTTTTCTTTTTGCTCCAGTTGTTAACGATTCCCAATTGGGTAAGTCTTTGATACCGCCCTAAAGAGCAATAGAGCATCGAGAATCTATTGACAAGTGAACCTTCCCGGTATTCACCGACTTTTGATTTGAAAGAAAGAAGATCGGTCAATATTTTAGAATTTTCTTTTCCATGTTTCACTGCTTGTGACAAGTGATGACAGCAAGAGAACTGCATGTGAGGTTCTCATAATTCCAGGTAGGTTCACTAAACATATTCAGATCATTTTTGTTATCATTCAAAGCGGACTATTCGAGCAGAACGGGCTCCAGCAGAAGTCTGGACGTCTGGCGTCAGCTGGATGGCCGGAGTGGTTAATATAATGACAGGCTGTGTATGTGTGTATGTGTATATGTATGTGTACATATAAGAACGCCGCGACACGAGTTCATTTCTGCATGTCGATGCCCACTTCGCCCTTCCCTTCTACAGATTCCGGTGGATCTAAGTTTAAATTAATTGCCTCCATCCATTCTCCTTTTTCATTTTAGTCCACTTATGTCTGAATTGATCACACCCTCCATTCTGTTTTTATCTTTTCACGCCTGTATACTCCTACCACTTCAATTTAGACAATTGCCAGGTATTTAAACACCATTTCAAGAGATTATTAGCAATGAATGCTTTGTGAAATCTGTATATAAAACAGAGAAACGCTTACGACAGTTTTTTTTTTCAAAAGTCAGCGTGCGTGAGCGCCAAATTCAAACGATAGGAATGCATCTGTAAGCAAGGTGGCGAAGAAGCGAAGAAGGAGGCTCGGAAACATGGGACACCATCCGAATAGGGCGGAGGGCCTAGGACACTGTTCTCCAGATAGTATCGATTCGGATACCGATTTATCGATCGATTTTAGCAATTTTCCTCCGTTTGGCTCCAATCTCGATCAAAATGGGCATATTGTAGCTTTTAACCACGCAGATCACGAATTCGACGGCCACTTTGCACGGCCTGGCTAGTGATTTATTGATTTTATTGATTTTTTGCAATTTGTGCTGCACTCGTGGCGGAACAGTACCCGCAGGGGTTTTCACCACGCTGATCACAAACCTAATGGCCACTTTGCACAGCGTGGTTGTTGACTTAATAATTTTATTGATTTTTTGCAACTTGTGCTGCAACCGTATGCACAGGGGTTTTTCACCACATGGTCACGAATATGACAACCCTCTTGCGCAGCCGTTATCGATCGATCGGCCAGTGATCCTCCCACCAATACTCAGTACCGGTTGAATGGACTATACGTTTCGTGTGGTGCGGAATCACCCTCCTGCGAAACCCTACTATTAAAAACATTTTAATGGAGTATTCTAAATGAGATGATCTTGTATCTGTGCTGAAGCGTTTTTGATGCTACGAATGCGCGCAGAAAATTATCCTTTCCTCTTTGTTATGCGTCAACGCGGTAGCGACTAAATCAGGCGCTACGTCAGCGATAAGCACGAAATCTGCATACTGGAGAAACCATCTTTTGTTTGCGAATCTCAATCCTCAGTTACAGTTGTAAGCACGTTGCCGAACCTAGCCAGACAAGGCGGTTCGAACCAGTTATGCTTCTAAAACTCAAGCGGGAACCAGGATATTCGCGACATCCCTTCCCTGCTAGCTGTACAGCACGAACGCAGCCCGATTGGCGTGATTAATCGAAAAGGAACTCCTGCGGCAACTGTCCACAATTGCTGCCATCCTCCCCTCGATTGCTGCACCAGCTTTTGTCCCTTCAACAGCAATTGCTGTGGGATGGGAGCAATTGAGAGGATGGCAGCAATTATTGATAGTTGTTGTTAAGGTTTCTGCTCGAACCATTACGCCGTTTGGGCTGCATTCCTGCTGAACAGTTATCAGAGTTCGGGCACGGTCATTATCATCGATTTTATCGGTTTTTCATGCGTTTCGTTCTGGTGCGGTATAACGATGTTCATTTGGATTGTTTGGCTAGCTGAACATGAATAAAGGTGTGAGCACAGTCAAACCCTCGGAAATACATTCACAGAGCCACTGAATCGATGTGTGTGCGCGAAATATTCTTTAGTTACGGCATTTACACGGGCCCTTAAGGCAATTTATCGTGATGTGATTCAAGACAATTTTCGCATCTAATATCTTGAGTTTCGAGCCTACATTTCAACAGGTGTGACAAGCCAAGCTTTAACATCAGGCATCTAGTAATTGTAGCTACCCAATATGGAAATTAGGAATGCGAAGTAGTGGTTACAATTAAGGCAGATGCGGGCTAAAGTCATCGCCAGCTTCCGGATTCTTTGCAGCACATGGGGGAAACCTGTACCTGTGAGTTTTTGATAGTATGCAGTAAGCCTTTTAAAGACTACTTCTCCAATACTGTACCTGCTGCTGCATTTGTGATCGATGATATCCGCATGATAAAGAGTATTATAGAAGGCGAAGACAACGTGGGCGACTACATCCACTCGTTAGTGACAGCGAAACCGCGAATTTTGGAACAGCAGTTTTTTGTTGGCTCAATGATGTTCTCACCTGCAAATCAGATGTGTTTTGTGTGAAACAGGCTATATGCGATGTTGGAGATGTCCTCACATTCTTGTGGACCTGCTATTGAGTATTGATTTTGTTACTTGTTGTGATTTTGTTAGAATTTAATCTCCCTTCTCTCTGGTGGTCCTATCTGAACATGCATTGCATGAAACGGCTGTATTCTTTCAGTACTCTATGCTTTACGATATTTCAAAGATCGGGACTAATATCGTTTTGATGTTAAAGCTACCTACGGATTCCGGATTGCTGTGTTACGATGCTTCAGTTGTGTACATAAAGATTTGCAAAACAACTTATTATTCGATCACTTCTCTAGCAATCTATTCCATTGCTTTATCTGTATCACTTACAGGAAACTTCAAACCTAAGCAGACAAGAGTTGGGACCGCGGCGCGGCTCTCTTGGGCAGAGACGCAGGCACTCAGCACGCAAAGCGCCCATGTCTGTGCCCAAGAGAGCCGCGCCCCGGTCCCGACCCTTGTCTGCGTCCGTTTGGAGTTTCCTGTATATTCATGTTTTCGGACACACTGAGCAGGCGCCAGCAATACTTTCTCTTGTCTCTGTTACGTGTCAGTGCTGCTTGGTGTATTTTTCGGTCGGTATGAAGAGGTGGGCTTCGATACTGATGTTTGCTGATGTTCCTAGTCTTCCAGTGAATAATAACATGCATATTTATACTTTTTTGGTTTGAAGAGTTTCCGAGAAAAAAAAAAGAATGCAAGCAAAACCTATCTGATGCAATCAATATATTTCATAAGTCCCCTCGAAACTCAATACACATGGTCCGGTCTATTTTAATTTTCTTCCTCTATCTATGTAGGATGAGTTTCTCCGGCTATCGGCTGAAGGAAGGGAAGCTTAAAGGCAGCAGGAGCTGAAATTCTCGACTCTGAGCTGAGCTGCAGGTGGTGAAGTACAGACTCGGCACATCATAAATGTGAATTGAACGCAGACAGTGATGGCTTACCTGCAGAGAAAATGGAACATTCGTCACGAACACGCCTGGCCGTGCTCGCGCGCGGACGAGTTTTCCCCGGCGCGAAAGCCAGTGCGGCGCGTGTTTTCACCGAGTCCCGCCATGAAACCCTGTGAATTGAATGCATTTTGTTTTCCCTTTGCGCCAAACCACGCACCGCAATGGCTTTTTGCGCCGGGGAAAACTCGTCCGTGCGCGAACACGGCCAAGCGTGTTCGCGACGAATGTTATATTTTATCTGCAGGTAAGCCATCATTGTCTGTGTTCGTTTCACATTTATGATGTGCTGAGTCTGTACTTCATCACCCATAGCTCAGCTCGGGGTCGAGGATTTCAGCTCCTGCTGCCTTTAAGCAGCTATCAAGGGAAGGATGGTAGCAACTGATAACCGTTGCTGCTACGGTTTCTATTCAAACCATCACTCCGTTCCGGCCCCTTTCGTGCTGCACCGAGTTATCGGAGTATGTGGAGTGCTGCTCGAATTCGCCTTCTTTGACCTACAAGTCCTCAGTCGCTGCTCAAACGAGACTACAGTTGGCTGCCAAAGGTTGACGTCGGTGTTGCTTCAATTCTCAACGAATGCTGGCTTGGGGAGCTCACAAGTTTGTGGATTGTAGCAGACGTCATGTCTTCTAAGTAGCTCTGAACCAAGTTGCCCAGCGGGTTGAAATCAGACAGTAGGAAGACCATGTATCTTCGCCTCAGCATTTAGAAAAATCAAGATTACAGCGATTTATGATGCGGATATGGTCAAGTCTTATCACGAGATCAATTGCTGCGTGCCACTGTATCCTCTAATCATCCATAGAAGAATAAATCCCGTGTTGTGGTTTTCCGATGGCAATTGGCGTCAATTTCCACTAAGTTTCGTCAATTTCCACTAAGTTTATCACAAGAAACAGCGGAGGGGGGAGGGTGCGTGACATCTTGAACACCAGTGCCCTACATTCTCCAAAATATGGGGCATGGCTGGCTCGCTGCCTCAGATTCATGCGTTGTTCCTCTACTTTGGTCGACTGCTGCGCTAATTACAATGGGGTGACTAAGAAATCACCGCCACAGCCAGAGCTCGGCTTCACTGCAAAAATCTTGTCGAGATCCAACTAGCAAGAGCAAAGATTGTGCTGTATATTTGATTTGCGCAACAGGAAAGGTACCGTTTTCGTGCTTTCAAATGTGAAAGAAGTATGTATACTCTGTCGTGGAGTACAACCCAGATCCTTAAACTGAGGAAAAATATAATTGCGATATTTTTTATTTCCCAACTTCTTCCTTTATTGTGAACAAGAAGCAAATCGTCTAAGTGCAATTTCAAGACCTAATCTACACTATATTGATTGGCCAAACAAAAAAAGGAAGACTTAAAGCTCCAACCAGTCGTGTAATCTCAATTTTGAAAGCAACAATTTTAGCTCACCACCTTCAAGTGGTCCAGGTTATATTTGATGGCGAAATAAACATGTATCGGTTGACAGCATTAAAATGATCACCTTTAGATGTCGCTGATCAGATAATACTATAAAGCACAATCCTTGTTCTGTCATATTTATAGTAACTAGGGTGAGTCATAAGTTTTAGGAATTTTTCAAAAGTCTGTAGCTGTTTAAACACGACAAGACAAGGTGCTTCCCGCAGACAAGTAAGTGCCACGTGGCCAAGACTTGCTGGCGGTATGATCATTTTCCTGGATCCTCCGGTCATTTTCTCACTAAAATGGAAGAAAGACAACACGTCCGTGTGCTCATTTTGCACTATTTCGAAAGAGGATTCACTGCCGCCCAAGCTTGCAAGGAAATCAGAGCCAATGATGGGAGGTACCAAATATCAACTTCCAACGTCTACTACTGGTATAAGAGATTTCGCTCCGGAAACCATTCGGTGGTAGATGAAATGCGACCGGGGAGGCCAACAATTTATGACACCAAGTTGGCGGCAAAGCAGATGCTGGATAACCCACGGATGCACAGCAGGAGTCTCGCAATGCATGTTGGCTGTTCGCAGTCAACTGCACTTCGACTCCTGCGCAAAATGGATCTGGTACCTAAAAAGCCCTCCGTAATACCACACGTTTTGTCCAAAGCCGACAAAAAGCGGAGAGTGGCCATTTGCCGCGACCTTCTGAAAAAACATCGCAGAGGAAGTTTCTTCCACAGAATCATAACCTGTGATGAAAAGTGGTGCTTGTACGATAACCCTGACCAATCCGTGCAGTGGGTAAACCGTTTCGAGAAGCCCAATCCCGTCCAACGCAAGAATATTCATGGGAAGAAGAGTATGCTCACCGTTTTCTGGTGCGTCGATGGCCCTATCCTATGGAAGTTGGCTCCACAAGGGAAGTCTATTGATGCCGACTATGTCTGCCAAGAACTGGAAGAAATGGTCTTCAATGCGGAAAACTGCGGCAGAAAACGTGATGAGATCCTGCTTCTGTGGGACAATTGCCGCCCACACTTTGCAAAGAAGACCCAACAAAAACTGGAGGAGTTGCAATTGGAAGTTCTCCCGCAACCTGCCTATAGCCCCGACCTAGCCCCCTCAGACTACCATTTGTTCAGAAGTCTCGAGCATTGGCTAAAGGGAAAACAGCTCAGAAGCGAAGACGACCTGAAGTTCGAGTTGTCCGCATTCTTTGAGTCAAAGAAGCGCTCCTTCTTCGACTACGGCATCCGCAGTCTCGCTCGTCGTTGGCAGACAGTCATCGATCATAATGGTTCTTACATCCAATAAATGTGTGAGTTCTTGATTCGAAACAAATTAAATTTAAAAATTCCTAAAACTTATGACTCACCCTACTTTCTGTAGGCTACGCGGGAGTTCTGTTCAGTCAGAGGGATTCCTGCACAGTCACAGAACACGTCGAATTTACGTTTTATGCGTCAATATAAACGAGGTAAAGATCAACTAATCAGCTACCAGCTGCCCAAGCGAACAGCTTGCTCCAACTTCCCCTTCTGGGGGGCGGGGCTTTCTGCCACAACCGTGACAGTTCTTACTAGTCAGTTCTCGAAAAGATTTCCGTAGTGAAGCGAGCCCTGGCTGCGGCGATGACCACTTAGCTGCCCCACTCTAATCAGCGGAGTCAACGAAAGTAGGGCGACGACGCACGGATCTGGCTGGGGCAGTGATCCAGCCATACCCTGTATTCTGGAGAATGTAGGTCACTGGTGTTCAAGATGTCCGCCTCCCTCATGAGATCAACTACTTTCTGCGCAACGAGGGCGATACCTAAATGTGAGATGCGAATCGATCAAGGCCTCTCTGCTCTCTGTAGCAAATCAAGAAGGAGCGTCACAGTCTTCCCATCTCTGCTGCCTTAAAACATCAAATATTGACGCAGGAAAATAAAGGCATTTGGCAATTTGAAAGCACCGTCCGCGTCAGAATCGTTTTTTGAATTTCCATGTGAGAAGAATTTCAAGGAGTTGCTGATTACAATGTATTATGTGACTCCTAGCGAAACTGCGAAAAAACTCGTTTTCGAGCCTCAATTCTTGAGGAGCCTGTGGGCGGAGGCCCGGGGTGGGGGGGGAGTCGGGAAAGGAACTATCCAAATTATTCACCCCGGGGAGCGCATCTTCAACAGAAGTTTGTAATTTCCGTGAGAGTTCCTCATCCATTTCTTATCAAAACAGAAACTGCGTACTATGAGCAAAGGAATTCATAAGGTGGTATTAACTCCCCCCACGGGCTGTCTTGTAATTGGGGTTGGAAACGGGTTTCATTACACCTGTTTTTAACATAATCACGTGTACCATTGTGACCAGAAGCTACTGGAGATTCTTGTCACGCCAAAACCTCTAAAACCATTCTTAGGAGTGGTTCTCTTCTTCTGTATTGCCACGCAGGCTTTTGCGTGAACATCAAAACCTCGAAGGAGCGCCTTGCTTACGTCAATTCAAACTTGGCTAATTAAACCACATGTTCATAAGTGAACGAACAAACATTACGACATTATAGAAAAACACAAAAAGTGAGATAACATGAAATATAACGCCGTCAAAACTAGCAAGAACTAGCATGACTTTGAAAGGCAACAAATAGCATGATTTAGCGGCGTTAAAAAAGGCAGGAGACAGCATGATGTCGAAAGGCAAAAAACAGCATCCTCTAGAGGCGTCTTTAGCATATATAGTAGAGTGAACGTATGGTATAGACGATTGATCTATAATATGTTTTGGGTGAGGCAGGCAAAAGTTCTCATACTCACGAAACATCTACCCAAGAATGCTTGCTAGGGAAGGATACTTCCGGCAATTCGCAACAAGATGTATACTGACATATACAATTCGTGACACTCATCTCAGATCCGTTCACCTTACTAGCTTCTCTCACTCTACGAAGAATCACGTGGCATGATTAGGTGGACCAATCTTGTTTTCTGGGGTATATTCCGCGATAAAACTCCCATGATTCATGGATCACATATTGTGATTTACCCTCAGCAACTGACTGAATGCGCACGACAAGCATAAGTCATTATTCAATTATCATTTTTCAGTGATTGCCTAATGAAAAAAATTGAACAATACTGACAAGATCCGTGGAAAAGACGGGCCTGAGATTTGTTTCGAATTACATAACAGAGGTTGTTCATCTTATCACCTGCAAACTTTTGATCCCGTGCTACCTCCTCTTTCGGCTTACAGTTCGGCCGAATTCAAAGGATTACATATCGAAGAGTTCATGCCAATTTACGTGGAGGTACGCGAGTTCGAGAGAAAAAGGCGGTGCGATGTGCGCATTTCGACTTATTTATAGATGATTCCTTCTACAGGAAGCTCGATGAATCACTACTATAATAACGTGGGAAACAGAGTGAAAGAATGTGATTGCTGGTTACGTTCGTGCCTACAATCATATTTATGTGAACAGCAGTGGCGGACGCAGAAGGTGGACGTAAAGCGTGGGGGGGGGGGGGTGAGGAGAAAATTGGGATCTCCGCCACTTTGGCCATCCTGGTGGAGAATGAAGATTCCGAGTATATCAGTTATAATATTGCATACTCAATTTACTTGAAGTAGTAAACAATCGAGAATAAATTGATGCGAAGTTTTTATCTATTTTGTGGAAAGAATTTGTGAAAAGAATGAAAAGAAAAGTGATTCCAAAAATTCGGTTACCCATCCTCGGCTAAGAAAGGGAGGGCGTTTCCTTCTCCATTGCTGTCTCATTACCACCATTCTGGAGCCGGCCACCGCGACATTCTCTGTCACTTTATTTACCGGGTAACCACCTTATTCCTTGTCTTACCTCATGACTCGAGAGAAGAGATCGTAGTGACGCGAGAAGCACGACGAATTAAAAACTAAAGACGGAGTGAGGGCATTACCCACCAGACTGTTGCAGACAACGTCTTAGGAGACGAGTCAAAAGGCAGCTCGAAACATTCCGTGAGTAGCTCGTTAAGAAAACCAAGAACCTCATCATAGTTCAGACACGTAAATTACAGGATGCGACATAAGTTCTTGCACACCATATTCAGTACCACCACAGCAGCAGAATTCAATGCAATGGCATGATCTCTATGGCCGCATTGAATCAACGCAATAGTAACTCATATAACTTAGCAGATCGGGAATATGCCGCCAATTGCTTTTGTATTAGCTCAAAGTCGAGGGAGAGGTGCACTCATCGCGGCACGGAGCAACGATGTCATCTTAGAACTGGAGCCACTTGCCAGGACAAAGCTGTTCTATTTCCATCAGAAAAATGATGTAGATGTAAAAAGCACTGGAAAATTTTCGTTGAGGACGGAATTCCGTTTTCTCTCTTTCTTCAAGAATTTCATCATGTTTTTGAAAAGATGCTCGGTTAGAGCGAATTTTCTTAGATTTTTGTGGCTCGCAACATCGACGTCACGCTCAAATTATTTGAATATCATTTTAGGTGAGAAGAGACCCTGCTGCATCGAAATCATATTGCACAGCCCAAAGGGGGCGTTTCAGTAAGACTCAAAATCTGCTAATGGAACAACTGCGTGTCCTGGAGTGGTGCGCGGAGCAAGTCCTGTGCTGAGATCTAATTCTCATACAGCAGTAATCTGAACTCAATGGATCGCTCCATGCTAACGATGTTGAAGTACAAATCACGAGCTACATTATAGAAAAGTTTGAGCTGGTATCATAAAACTGAGAAGAAGCTTTGGAAGGATTCATACAAAGAATACCACCGTGCAGCAATGGATGCACCTCACAGTAGACCTTAATCTGTTACAAAAGCAGATGCTGAAAAATTCACGATTTTATAGGTTATTCAAGTGGCTATTGAGTTGGCTTAGTGTGGCCATACAGGTCATGCCACTACATTGAATTCCGCTCTTGTGGTTGTACTAAATATAGTGTGTACACCACCGGAAGTGTTATTTTGAGAACTTGCATTTCTATTTCTTCGCATATGACAAGACTATTTTACCTATTTTCTGTGAACTAATACATCGCAAAACCACTTCTGAGACAATGGCATTCATTTATTCGAATAATTCGAAATTTTCTTTATTCGAATATTCGAATAATACGAAAAGTTGGAATATTCGATTATTCGAATGTTCGAATAATTCGAAAGGTTAAAATGTTCGATTATTTGAATGTTCGAATGATTCGAAAGGTTAAAATATTCGAATATTCGAATATTTGAAACAAAAAATTCGAACACCAATATATTTACTCCCTAGTATTAGCTCCTCCCGAAGTTCAACTGTGGATCGCGTCGCGATAGCGCTCTTATGTAACGAGAGTCGACATTCGCTGGTGGCAGTAGTCCATTGACGAAATCGCTTAATAACTTCTGAGAATGTTGTTACCAATCAAAAAGTGATGGGAAGCCTTGTTTCGCGTAACGTGATGCAATCAGAAGAATTTCTTGTTTGCACCAGCCTATGAACCTTTCCTTGGCTTAGGAAAGGACCAAACGCGGTGTGGATGTCAGATTCTGGATGGGGTCACCAATTCGACTCAAGCTCTATTGAATTGGAACACTTTCTGATTGTGAGGAAGATGAGAGAGGGTCATTTGTGCTAATTGTTGAAGTTTCTTGGCTAAGATGTTCTTAGGATGGCATAAAAAATTATGAAACCGGTTTTGAATTATCACATTACTGCAAATTTTATGGCGAAATAATGTCATTGAAAATACAAGGACGAATACATATGTTTGTACACTTAGGGACGATCCTCTTGATGGTTACCATTTCCCGCTTTCATTCCTTTCAGAAAGTCATACTTAGTTTTTGTCTCGGCTCTTGGAACTCCATGGAAATTCGTTCCAGACTTTGTTCAGTGTACAGGGTGGCGAAAAAATACGTGCGCCATAGGAAGCGTTCTAATTTTATTCCTCGCCAACAAACATTTGAAGAGATTTGTTTTTATACAACAACAAGGCACAACATTTCATAATTAACGAATTTTCGAAGTGTCCGCCTTCAGCTTTGATGCAGGCATCAATTTGTTTCTTCATGGATTCGATCGTGCGGCGCAGGTAGTTGACGTTGAGATCGTTCCAAATTTCGATCAATTCTCCTCGAAAATCTACAAGATTTTTCACATTTCGACTCCTACGTTGCTGTTCCATAAAGCCACAGACCGAAAAGTCCAGTGGATTCAGATCCGGGCTATTCGCGGGTCACAAATCTTTCCTCAAAATAGAGCCGATTTCGGTCTCCAGGAAGTGGATCGTTGTTTTGGCTCTATGGGATGGAGGCCGCTCTTGTTGGTAGATAAAATTGAGATGTTCTTGCTTCCAGGGCACCACAGCTTCCTCGAGGATCCTTTCTTGGCAGACTTTTGCATTAATTTTCACGTTTTTTATCGATAAAAATCACAAAAGTTTTGCACGTTGCACTGATGCAGCCCCAAACAATTGAGCTTTCAGGAAAAAGACTTCTTGTGGCCACTTTTTGCTTGCGATTGTTCTTGAGAGCCGGGCTAAGAAATTGGCGGTGATTCTGTGAGTTTTTAGCAACTTCAACGGTGAAAACTTTCTCATCCGACCAGAGGACGTCCTCAACGCGGCGCACCTTGAAGAGTTCCCGCAATTTCTTGCATTTTTCCTTCCGATTTTGCTTCGGTTGATCGGTAAGAACTTGGCCGTTAAGCAGACGATAACTTCGAAGTCCAAGATTATTTTTCACTATGGGTTTGCGCTGGACTTGTCCTTCCTCCTTCCATTGCTCTACAATCTTCTGGACAATTCTTAGAGGGATTCGGGGCTTTGAAAAAATTGCTGAGTTCTTCGTTCCACTTTCTGCCAACCGTGCAATCGCGTCCCGACGTGGGCACACCTTCGCCATAGCTTGGAAAACGACTTTTTCCCTTAAAAACCAGTAATAAGGAACAGATGAATATTTAGGAAAGAAAACATATGCACGAACGCTTCATGCAATGAATAAAACGAAGTCAAATATCACGCGCACGTATTTTTTCGCCACCCTGTAGTTGCTCACCGCTACAATAGTCTTTTTTCAATCATCCATTTTCAGTACGTTCCAGATGACATGACTTCTTGGACATAAGATCTGTCATTTCGATGAACCATTGTATGCTCAGTGTGGTGTTATAGTGATAGAGCCAGGAATGTTCCATACGTTGAATTTCTGCATATCTATGTATTTCCAGCTTTGGGGTGTTGAGCACCATTATGTTAGAAAGACTATATTTTGTTTTCAAAACAATCACAGGCCCTAGACAAAGCTGGTAATCTAGCGCAAAAAACTAGGATGGAAGCTCCATTCCATGATTTCTCATTATCCTATGCCATTGCATTTGGAGTAAAATATCTCTATTTTACACAAGGACGAATAATCCTAATTTATTAACCTAATAATAGTCCCGTACTTGACTAAGTCCTCGAAGTAAGGGTAGAATCTGCAGCGAATTAGATCGTTCTGATTTTACTGCGGCCTTCGCCCTCACGTTGTCGACGAATTTCAACAGCAACAACTTTGGCGAATGCAATGTACAGCGGTAGAAAAAAAACCTAAAAATTTCCAAGCCACTGCTTTCAATGATTAAAGCATTAGATTTGTGTAGACGTTGCGAGAGTGAAAAGAAAGAAAACAAAAAAAAGAGTAAGAGAGCGGGAAGCAGCCTGTGAAAAAAATATCGATAGCTCAGGTGTCCTCCTCTCCCTCAACCCCCTTCCCCCCCGTCCGAGAATGGATCGTCAAACTTTTCCAAATTCCTTCGCGAAATGGAAGAATTTCTCTATCAGTCTTTTTTTAAATTTAGGATCCTTTTTACCATCTTGTTGGAAATATCTAAGAACACCAAACTCGCGCTAGATTCATTGCTTCTCCGGCACTGTGGACGTTTTAAATAATTTCATCTATAAAATTTATGCCGGGCTGGCCCTAAAATTGGCTTAGGTACAGTTTTTCTTCCCACCCTTTCCTTGCATCAGCCACAGTTCTGTTATTGTTTCCAAGATCCCGTCCAAGATAAAAGCGACCGGGCCCGCAACATAATTTCATTTTCTCGAGACTTTTTTTTTAACATCGGGAGACCATGATTAAGCTCATTAAGTGCAAAATGGCGCGTCCGGCCACACCCAAACCGCCATCGTCATCGAGCGACACAGAATCAACATGCGGTGCGCAAGATCGATCGCCGCAGGTGGGCAGGTTCCCCCATGACTCAGCTGGCATACAGAAGGCCGGACGACCGCCATCCTACCTCGTGCTCCTCCCGCTCTGTGCACGTTTACCGACATTTTCGCATTGCTCTGTGTTTTCTCCGAGCTGTACACAGCGCACATCGATCGTTAGGCAATGTCCCAACCTCCGCCCTACTACACCACTCAACCGACTGGCGTAAGCTTTGGCACTTCTAACTAGGATTTTACTCCCGACACTATTGGGATCTACTGCTGAATAATTTTCTATCCGTTGCGCTTGAGTTGAATTGTACCGTCTTTCAGGCCCACTACTACCCTCAAAACCAAAACCCTTATCCTCCCCAGGACGTCTATCCACAAGGACAGTATCCTCCACAAGTTGTGTGAGTAATTCTTCTTGATTTCATAACTAGTTTAGTTCAAGGTGACCAGATCCGCAGCATGACTCATTCCATTGTACTCTTCAGTTAGTGGCAGTAAGAGCTAGGCACGGTACTATCTGGAAGCAGAGATTTTGTGCTGGTGACTATGACTAAGACCGAGTAATATTCTAGATATATTCGAGCTCGAAAATTCTACTCCGAATAAGTTGCTTCATTTTTTTGGAAGAGGAGGAGGAACTGTAATTCTTTAAGAATGATAACGAGAAGCTAAAGGCCTCCCCTCTTTTTCGACATTTGAATTTTCTGGGTCGGATTCTGGATTTCCAATTAAATTACTTGCGTAATTCGATTTTACACTCGGTCCCAGATATAACGGGGAAACCTCCCAGGAAGTGCGAGCAGCGTCCTCTCTATTCACGCGTAAATGTCTTCATGTTTGCTGAGCTGTCGAAAACTTCGCCACAGAGCCTTTCCATCGCAACAGCCCTTTTCCACGTATGCTTCTGCCAAGTGCAAATGCTTTTCTTACAAGATTCTGCTTGGCACTGTTGTGGCGTGGGAACAGTAAGGAGACGAACTATTGTGACGTTGAAGCTAATTCCTTCACTTTTTCCTCAATCTACTCTTTTTTCATCTTTTTTTTTACTTACATTCTTGTTTTTTTTCAATACAAACACTAGAGTTTTCACTCTCAAATTGTTGAAACAACACTTCAAAGTCTTATCAGATCACTCGCCTAGAAAGAATATGAGAAAAAGAAAGGCCCACAGAAATGACTGGCTATAGTGAATTATATTTTCCCTTCAAGTTCTGATGTCGACTAAGGAATATATTTATTTACATGCACATTTGAGATACATTTTTCGCAAGAAGTGCAGAAACTAAATTAATTGATTTAGGCCCTCAAACATACAGCAGAATTGAAAAACACCTATTTTGCAAAATGAAATCGAGGAAATGGAATGAATCAAGAGATGAAAATCGAAGTATTTCAATAAAAACTAGTTCTCCAGCTCGTTGTTCTGCGGAACATATGGAGGTGGAGAGGTGCCAAGGGAAAAAAACGCGGGAGAATGTGTGGCAATTGAACAAAGCGGCGAGAAATGCAAGCGACATGCACAAATAATCGAATATTGTCGTATTTGAAAAAGACTGCACTTCCAGTGGTTGCATGCTTATTTACTTTTCTTTTTTTTTCTGGACACTTTCTTTTGAGGTATTCTGTAAATATAGAGCTATTTTTCTTGTGATTCTCAAACCCACATTTTCTCTTTCCATAGTTTCGGGTAGTGTTGTTAGTTTGGAGCATCTACAAAGGGAACGCCAGTATGGCAAAAGTAGCTTTGAAAAACAGGCGTGCATACTTGATTGAATATTATCACGTATGTATTATAGGTTTGTTTTCCGAATGCATCTTGGCCCTTTTTTCGCCTGGTGTTCAAAGATCTAGTGAATTTTCCTTTTCAACTTCACCACCCACTTTTTTCTCTTTATTGAAGAAACTTCTGTTTCAAAATCATTATAAGAAGAAGGCGATCCCAACCCACTGATTGGTCCATGGTCCCCGTAGTTGGTGGCAAGGGAAAATAATACCCCCTTAAACCTATTAGCAAGTGTTTTCTTCGGCAATATTTCCCTGTTGATACAGCGTTCACCCTAGTACGTTTAGCGAATGTTAATGTAGGGAAGCTCAGCAAGCAACCTGGTCACTGTTTCATTTAATTTACTTCAAAGCTTCGAAGCTATCACGTAAATCAAAAGATTTGTTAATCTTATTATGTCGAATTTTCTTGCCGTTGTTCGTTTATGAGAAGTGGCAACTTTAATTTTACAGCCAGTAATGTCAAGGTGTTAACAACGTGATTTTCCCACCACTCAGCTGACTCAGCTGTGAAGTGGAGGCAGCTGTTAGGAAATAAGAGACAATGCATGTGGGCGCACTCATGTACCGTTTGTTCGACAGAGCACACTTCTTTGAACGAAGTTTCGAAGGAATGACTTTCTGATGACAGTGGCAAACGTAGTAGGGAGAAAGCATGGGAGAATAAGGTGGATCTCCACTATGAAAGAGACTAGGATGAGTGAAAATATGCAAAGAAAATTGACAAGTAACTATAGGGGTATCAAAAAGTTTCCGGCCTAGAGTACTTCCAAAAGATCTACAGCGACGAAATTTTGTTGTAGTAAAATGCAGGTCCCTCGAACACTAATACACTTTTCATGGCTCGATTTGAATTTTTTTAAACCGTTCAAAGAGCTGCTTTTCTCATTTTACTCAGAGTATCTTTCAACAGCCGACTTTTTGACGTTTTCGACATCCAGTCCCATCGTGCGAAGATGCTGTTTCAAATTTCCAGACAGAGAATAGTTGCTGGGTGCAAGGTTCAAACTATAGGACATGTGATTCAGTAATTCGAATCCACGTTCTCGTGTGGCAGCAAGCGCAACTCTTAATCTGTGGACGGGTGCGCTGTCGAAAAGCATGTGAAACCCACCATGGTTAGGCTAGAAAAAAGGGTCATTATTATTGAACGAGTCACCTTAAGAACATGAAACTTGGCAAGGTGGATTTGAAGATTTTACGCTACACGACCGCACTCAAAGTTTTGAGAAAAAAGGGATGGAACAGGTTGAGGCCGGAAACTTTTTGATACCCCTATAAGTTTGGATTTTCATTCAAGGATTCTAAATTTGAATTTGTTTTTACAGTAACGGCCGAAATTAGTCATTTATGATTGATCACGGAACAAGAAACAATGCCATTCTGTTTTATCTCCTGCCAAATATGTAATTTCGTATTTTTCTGGATTATCCTCGTGAAGAACTAGTATCTGCCCTTTCATCTCTCCATGCGACCGTCACTACTGCCCATTGCAGTCCTCTCTCACATCCAACCCTATTTTCAACATGATCTCGGATTTAGCCTCCAATTTCTTAAACGATCAGAAGTGAATTGTTTATATAGAATTTTGTTTTCCAACAGTAGAATATCTAGCAACGAGCGTTTTTTGAGGCTTATCCACTCAGGCAGCTTCAAAGGACCCATTCTTAGCTGAGTAACATAAGAAATCTATTTTTCTTTAGTTTTTTCAGATGATGTGACTTTGTCTAGATCTCTTTAAATGATACTTTATAATTGCTCACAACAACATAAGAAAGCTGCTGCCGAGGGTAATTTTGAGCTTTTGCTTCTTTTGCCTTCAACTCGGAAATGATCACTAAGAATTTTTTCAACAGAACTACACGGTTTCCTTTCTGAAAATTCAGAAAGTAAATTGCTTGCAGTGCAAAGCACGTTTGTGTACCAGAACAAAAGTCAGTAAGTGCAGAGCAGTAAATATATGAGTTTATTGCTTTGTTGATCACTAAGACGAAGAATCGGGTGGGAAAATTCGAGTAACCATGGTGCGTTTGTCCAAAACATACCAGTGAACAGTGCTGTTACAAATAATTCTACAGTAACGCACATCGGGAGTTTTATTGAAATCATCTTTGTATACCTGTTGAATTTCGTGACATTAGCAGATATCATTGCGATGCCTCAGTAATGAGCACATACTTATGTAGCTGGAAAAATTAGAGCATATTCCGCTTATTTTGCATGTATTTGTTTTGGAAATTTATTTCAGATAAAAAATACACGTAAAATAAGCGAAATCTGCTCGAAAGCACATATAATCTGCTCGAATTTTTCAACATGAGTTAATTTGACAAACATATTATAAATGTTTTAACGCCGAACAATTTCCAAAAAAAAAAATAGAATGGCGAAATATTAAGAGTAGGCTGAAACTACGTAAACGTTCATTTTTATTTTATATAGCAATTCTGGAAATTCGGCAAATGTGCTTCTGGGAAGGAGAAGGGGAGAGGCGGGGGGGGGGGAGGTTGGGGGTTGCGAGCTCACTATGTATGTGTATGTACATAGCTCCTGCTAATCGTCAACTATTCATCTCATTTGTTTTGCTTTCTATGGTGAGTCTGGTTTTTGGGGTGCTAGGGGTGGGAATACCTAGCAGAACCAATACCCAAACCCAGATTTCTCACGAAACTATCAGTTTTCGTGAGAAGTGACGCCTCCCAGCGTTCACTTACCACAATTCATATCTGAACTCCCATACATCTATACTACTAATTTGATGCAAGGGACGTGGCGCTGCAAGGCTCTTTTCTCTTCTTAGATGCTTCGGCTAGTCTCGGTTGCCAAAACAACTTCGTGCTACCAATCTCTTTTTTTTTCCTCCAGGCACTCTAAGGTAGCTTTTTGTTTGAAGTCAAGTTTGTTTCTGACCATTATTTCTATGTTTTAATGTTTGGTCTCGCCCTGACTAACTGCTTCATACCAGTGGGTTATATTTTCGTCGCTTACTCTGTTTTTAGAAAGAATTTTTTTCTTTTTATGTAGTTTGGTTCCATGCATTAGTCTTTTCTGTTTGTACTAAGTTGGCGTGCCCTCGAGGCGCATTTTAAATAAATAAATAAATAAATAAATAACCATTACTCGAAAGAATGCACACTGTATATTTTAAAAAAGTCGTTCCATATTTAATATGGACACAATCTTAGCTTCTCACGTCCTTCTGGTTTTCCGCCGTTGTCTTTTTGAACCAGATGCCGGGACATTCTGTTGTTAACCGGAAAATTTTTCTGTAAGACCATCCTTAGGATAGACTTCTGCTCCTGCCTGCTGTTCTACTGATATAAGGTTTCGGGAAAGATCCATCGTTTCCAGAGAAAAACTCCCATCGCAGCTTTTGGACAATGTTCTATACTCATATACTTATCGCAGTAATTTTCTTATTTGAGCCAGAATGAGTGAGGGGGGGGGGGTGGAGAGAGAGAGAGGGGAAAAAGTGGCAGCTCCTTCACTCCATGGATCCAGATGGAATAATAAAATTACTAAAAATGTTGATTTTTTTAATAATAAATAATTAGTAACAAATATTTCGAACATGATTTTAAAAAAACGATAAATTTATTATTTCGAGGCAGTCGCATTTATTTGCCTTGGAAAGATGGCAGGAGACGGTCGGCACTTTAATACATAACGTTTTTTAACGCATTTCGTCACTTGAACTAATGAAATCTTATCTCTCTGAGTCCATTCCGGAGATTTGGCTAGCAACCTAATTTTAGGCCTTTGCGGTGACTCCCCAGCTCAATCTTTTGTTTCATACCTCTTTTTTGTCTCATGCCTCTGTCTCGGATCCACAAAACTCATTTTTTCGTATAGTCCAATTTCACAATACTCACGGAGTTTCACGTCCTCAAGGATATGTGTGTGAGATATTTGTTCTTTGCGAGCATGACATCTCTTCTGAATAAGATGAAAGGCTCCTGAAACGGTAACCTAGAACATGCGTATTTGGACCAGATAAAAACAGAATAAGTTGATTAATTTATTAGCTTAAGTCCCGATTCAAAATATTCGAATGTTTGAAAAGGAAATAGCCCTTAATCCCTCATTGTCATCTGTCCTCAAGTGTTGTATTGCTCCCTCTTTTCCAAGCATCCGAGTTTTCGACTTATTCGGAATTGAAATTTCGAATTCGAACATGTCTAAGGCATGATTTGTTCTTAAGCATATTTCAGCTCATGAATCTGTTGATGTTTATTTTTCCCAAGATCAAGTTTGTTCAGGTACGTGCAACAACCTCCACCTCAACGGGATGACTGGTGGCTGACCTCCCTGCTGGCGCTGTGCTGTGGATGCCTCATCGGAGAAGCTTGCTGTGACCAACCGTGTCTGTGCTGTGTGCTTCCTTGTCCTATACCATGCCCCCGATTTCGCTGAGATTGAATCCAGGAAAACGGTTCTAGGTTCCGATTGCACGGTGATAGCTCGTTGCGCAAACCCCATCCATGAAATCTCAGTGACTGTCATTGTGATGTGCTTTCAAATGACAGAAAAATCCCGGACAAATCGTTCCCATTCAATTTCTTTACGTGTTTTCTCAATGAAAACAATATTCCACTGTGTATGTGATGTATATAGACAGATTTATGTCTTGTATATATGTATGCCATGAATGAAGACATTTCGTAGACTATTTTCAAAATCATCAAGTACATATTATAAACTTCTGCGAGGGGTAAGAACTCCTTGATGAAAAGATCCGTGCAGTCGATAAGGTAGTGAGAGGAGTGCAGTAGCAACCGAACGTTGACTGAGATCATACTGAGGATTGAGAGCCGAATTGCGCCTCGAACAGTACCTGCATAACCCGCATCTGAAATACGAGAATTAGCAGTGGAGGAAGGCATTTGAGAAGGAGTAATACTCAAAAAGAACTATAGCAAGTTTTCGAATGGATTTTGTCAACCATCTCTTAGTTTTTCACCCTAGTTCACAGATATTTTTATGATTTATCTGTATTTCCTTCGTTTCATCCTCATTTCCTGCTCCTTTACCAAGGCGGATGCGGATACACAAAAGCGCATTTTTTCTGCAGAGAATCATTGTTTTCAGGAGGACGAGGAACCCAGGTGCGCTCATACACAACAGATCTGTAGGATGATGGACGCTGTTTCAGACGATTTTATTCGATTATAAGCTTCTCAGGATGCCTACTCATTTTCGTTTGTCATTTCTTTCTCACAAAATCATCTCCGGGGCATGCAGAAATCAAACCCATTTCTGACTGGAGATTACTTCGCTATAAAAAACCTTGATTGCTCTGGGGTAGAACTAATGAGGGATCATTGTTGGCACGACGCCAGGATGATGATTAAAAAGACATAAGGATCAGCGCATAAAAAGAGATTATCACGGAAAGGGGCGGGATGATATCGGTAGTCGTATGGGGAAGCGGAAGGGGGGGGGGGCGTTTGTGTAGGAGAAGCGAAGTCGTGTAAGATGCAGACTCAATCAGATATGCCAGACTTCCTATTTAAGAATAGATTAATCCCGGAACTGAAATTGAACCAGCAAAATTTAAATAATTGATTTCTAGAAATAAATAAAGAAAAATAAAGATGGGTGTTGTAGATTTTTTTTCTCATCATCATGCTTTATCCCGTTAAAAATGCAGTTCACGCATGGAATTCAGCCATAAATGTTTATTTGCTCTCAGTATAATGAAGAGCTACACCGCATTAGCTAGGAAAAACTTCGCGGATACGTTATACAACCGCTGACCTGCACTGACAGAGCAGAAGGGATGGCGAAAAAACTTTTATAGAGAAATTCGTCCAGAAGAAATGAAAAAATCAGCCGAATAGCTCCGAAGCCGAGGCGTAATCACCCGTTGTCGATCTACGTACATTTACTTGGAAGTGGACCTTAGTATTATACCATTCTTGCAGCCGAACTCTTCACCAGACCAAATATGTGAATTCGAATACTTAGAATAAAATAATGCTGCGACGATCTCAAAGCATCTGGATATCCATATAAAGGAATGGGAATACTTTTGTAAGCGAGGGTAGTGAAGAAAGTCGCCAGTAATGCATAATTTGGCTAATTCTGATGGTTACTCTATTCAATTGTTGATGATTTAGAAGGGATTAGTCATCCTAAATGAATCGAATTTGGAGGACTTTTCATCCATAAGAGTAATAGAACTGATAACTAACAAAGAGAGAGGAATATGTCGCGTCTCAATCTCTCCAAAAATAAGGGGTCAAAACAGGGTTTTTGGAGTTTTTGGAGGTCTTGTGAAGCAGTACACGTATTGTCGCGGTCAGTGCTGCCTGCAGATTCATCTGAGGTCAAAATCTCTAGAACGGTCCTGAGGTGAGTCATGCATTTAAGGATATCTTTGCGCATTTGTGAAATGAGCAGGTGACGGTCGCGCACTTGACGTGGTCTCAGCTTAACAGATTTTGAATAAAGAGGGAGTGTAATAGTAGCGGGAATGTGCATGCCGCGTTGACTGGCCTTCATGGAAATGTGCAAATGAATGCGCGCCTCTGACGCGCGACTGACGCACGCACCTAGCATAAATTGCACTAGACACATTTATCAACCTAGCGCTGCAATATTTTCAATATGTTCTTACCTTAGCCATTTCCCTTGCTTTGGGATTCAGCTTCGAAAGGCGAAGTGCCACCATATGACCAAACATTTCCTCTTCCTCGTCTTCAATTCTCTGCCATATGGGTGGAGCAAGGAAACGACTGGAATGAGATTCCTTTTACTCGCAAAGCTAGGACTCGAGCTTTAGAAAAGAAGCTCGACTTTGAACTCTAGCTCAACCTACCTTGAGGGAATAGGAAGAATGTGGTCGGTGAGACTAACCCGCGGACGTTTCTCAGAAGGAGGAAGATCGCATGGATCTGCAAATACTTCTGTCGTCTTGAAGAATGTCACTTGCGGTGAAAGTGCAAGGACACTAAATTGTTATTTCATCGCACTCACTGGCGTTTGGCAGGAAAGGTCTTGGATAAGGAAAACTAGGTACCACACGGCTTGATGCAGAAAAGCCACAACCAGGAAAAAATGCAAGAAGGAATTATGCTAATTTTTCCTCTAGATCTTATGAAAACTGTTTAGGGTTGTCAGAAAAGCGGAAAAGCGGTAAGAAATGTGCTACAAACACAGGATATCTCATAGAATCGGACCAACTCGAACACGCTAAATGCGGGATCGATAGAACCAAAAACGGTGATAAACATGGAATGTGCGGATGCGCAGACAGCGAGAGTGTCAAGAGGTAAATGATGCAGCGCGCACGAGCGGGTCTAGTCCATCCAAGTTTGCTAGTTTTTCATAGCCCCCATGTTAAAAACCATGACATATGCCTTTTTTGCATAATAATGTTGTGAGAGTTCAAGGAGTGAGGAGGTCTCGGTTTGGAAATATAAGACGGAATTTCTTTTTAAAAACACAGTTATTCAACACTCACCTTGATTAGATAGTGGGGTAAGAGAGGGGGACGCAGTAGCGACTTCGCCAGAGGGCGGTTCGACCGCAGCCTCAGCTACACGACTCATCTCCTGCTTTATAAAGGAGATAGCAGTTTCCATAGGTGAAATGTGTCCATTGTCACTGGGGTCCTCTTTCAACACGCTTGCACTGTCGTCTGGCCTTGAACGGGAAAATATAATAATTGTAAGGTGCACAAGCTGGCTCTCCTGTAAGATTGCGGAAAGCACATACAGGCGGTCTTTAGGTAGTGTCTGGATGAATCGTAGGGGCTTCTGAAAGACCCATGTAGCGGGTTTGCCTGTCATCTTTTCCTTCTTTTCCTCCTTTTTGAAACGATCTCGTAGTGTTTTCCAGCGGGTCTTCACGTGCTCTGCTGAAAAAAGTATTTTATTATTTTCCCATTTTTCATGCGACACTATCACTCCAGCTGTGTATACCATTGTCGATCTATTCATACAATTGCTAGAGAGAGTGTACACAACAGAGCTTAACAGTCAATATGAACTCACGAGAAGAGTCGAGGGCATCTGCGATTTCCACCCAAGCGTTGTTCCGCCAAGGGATGAGGTTATAACCCTCATCGGTGTGATCATATAGATATCGTCGCGCTTTCACCTAAAAACGAGTAAACGGTGAAATGGCCACAAAACCGGGAACCTGTGTTTCTCAGCATTTCTTCAAATGCAAAGGGCGCGACCAATCTCAACAGGTAGGCAGGTACTGGTTAGAAACATCGCTAGGCAGTTGTAATCAGAACTGTGGTGGAAAAATTTCGAATAAAAAACGTTCTCATGAAAGGCACAAAAATATTGACAATAATCCGCTATTTCTGCCTGAAAGCTCTCAGAATCGAAAATATCACCCAAACCTTTCCTACAGAGGGTATACGTTACGATGACAACAAAAACCACACTTGTTTCGTGCCATAACTCAGTTTTTGAATGAATATGACATGGTCAATGTAACGAGCACAGGAAAACGTCCACTTTGTCGGGTGAATGATAGTGTGCTGCAAAATGATGTTAATGATCGTGATCATAGCCTGCATGCATCATAGAGGTTGGTGGTGGTTAGTTAACGTGTCAATCTCCCCAAATTCGTTTACCATTTAAAGTGGTCTTAATACGTTTACCGTTCGAATCATTCTCTACTCAAGGAACTTGAAAACCTTGTTTAGCATGAGATCGAAAGATGCAAATCTCACGATTAAGACATGCGTGCTCCTGAGAAACACGTTCTTTTAAGCAATAGTTCTATACCAGCAAGAGTCAATCAATACAAAACCCTTTACTATCATTCTTCGAGTGATTCTTTTAACTGTTCGAATTTCGAACAATTTCTATAACAAATTTGTTTTTCAAACTCTAGTCGGCAGGGATTTTTCGGCACAGACCTCACCATTTTCTACCACCCCTCCTTTTCATGATGCACAACACTGGATGAGTTTCCCAGGCCACTGAAAAATGGATATCCCTCTTACATACGAAACCAGGCAACTGAATTCTAAACCAACTATTTAAGCAACTATTCCTAGGGTGTCAAATAAGTTCCCGCGCTTCTTTTTTCGAAATTTGAAGTTTTAAGAGAAGCGAGATGTGATGGTCGATGCGGGACACTCTCTATGGATGAAGGATCGCAGGGGTAACTTCTCCACAACAGGGAATATTAATTCTTTGTAGTTAAACCCCGCCCACTTGGTTATATCTGGGTCATCTGGGGGGGGGGAGGTGAACCTGCGTCAAATTTCGAGCGGTCTTGTCAGCTTACCGCACAGAGCACGAATGTTATGAGATATTATGAGACGCTTCACCTGCATCTTGGAAGAAAAAATAAAGTGCTCATCAAGAATGATTTTTTTGCCGGATGGTATTTCTATTTCCAATCCCTCGAGTTTGGCTAACATGAGGTTTTCTGCAAATGTTTAGAATATTCGTGCAAAGAACGAAGAGCGCACTTTGCTGAACTCTAAATGGAAATTTGTAAAGAATGTTTGAGAAAACCCCTTCAAACGTTGACATAAAATACTCCACGCTCAGTTGCAGTCCGAACATCTACAACTTGTAGATTACCTCTACGCACAGTTAGGTACTCTGCCCAACAAAACTTGTTAATTATAATAATATGCTAAGAATAACGCTACAAATAGCACAGCTATCTGAACCAAAAAGCTTATCTGTCATTCTTTTCCGGACCAATTATCTTGGTCAAAGGTCAAATTAGTCCAAGAGTGACAGCCGGCATGTCACCTCTTTGTCCACTCTAGTGGAGTTCGAAGCGATGCTCTTTTCAGTGATCCTTCACTTACTCCACACATCTTTCCGAATAGCCTGTGTGTTTAGCCGCAAATGCAGCATTTTAAAGTGGCGGAAGAACAAAGCACGGCATAGAAAGCACTAAAATGTCAAATTCCAGAGAGAAAAAGGTGTTTGCCGACAAAGTCAAAGGAAACTGCATCCGCTGTGAAGAGGCAACTAGTAGAGAAATTCATAAGTGAAGATTAGAATGAAAAAACTGGTAAGCTTGTCCTCGAAATTGTCCTTTTACCTTTATTTCAATTTTTTTAATGTGATGATGAACTGTTGTTCGTTCTGAATCTACCTCCTATTTCATTTTGCTGAAGTTAAATCACTAGTTACATTTAACGATTTTCTTAACAGACGCCTCTACTTAGCTTGCGCACAGTGAGTGTATCAATAAAGAAGTAAACAAACAAACAAACAAATTGTCTAGCGTTGAAGCGAAAGCAATTATGAATGATGTTGCTAATTACATATGTCACCAGAAAACCAACAAGAGAGGAAGAGAACGAGAGAAAAAAGGGGAGGGTGGGGGAGAGTGCGTGAAAGAGGAAGGAAGGGAGAGAGGAGAAAACGGGGTATAAGCAGGCCTTAGCATGTGGTGACCAGAGAAGCTGGGATGGGGGTAGAACTGTGCAAGCTGTTCATAGTTTGCGGAGCAGAGGGCTTCGTTAGGGTCCGCGGCGGATTTTTGTTAATTTGTCGCAGCAAAATCGAATTTATTCATAAATTCCTTTCCATTTACAAAATTTCTGCACGGCTGCCCTGCTTTAGAATTTGCGTCGCGGAAATTATCTCCTTCTAAAAGGCATTTCTAGATTAGTGCTTAGCTAAGGGCTCGTGCTGCGGCATTGTGATATGTATTTTCAGCAAAAGCAGTGATTTAAGTAGCAAGACCTTGGGGCGCTTTAGGGGAAAACCCTTGCAAAGGCAAAACATCAAAAATAAATCCACTGTTCTTGATTGAATGATGAGTAAGGGTGAAAAGCAAGCGAATGTGATATTTTAGACGCTTGTGAAATGAAGAAATGTAGAGTGTACACATGGATAACTAACACCATAGCAAAGATTCACGAAACAATAACCAAACAAACCAACGATGGTTAGCGTGATTGGTCATCGTATTGACTACATAGTGCTAAAAGACGCAGACGGCAGAGTTGGTTTGCTAGCATGGGTTTGCTTGGTTACCGCATCATGAATCACAGCTTGGTTTTGAAGATTTTCAAATTTCAGAGCGATTAAGGGAACCAATAAGAGCCCTAAAAATAGAAGAGGCGCAATTTGACCAAAATAAAGAGAAGAGAGAGAGGAATGAGGGAGGTATTGCTAGAAATTGACCCAATTTTTCACGGAAATGGTGACTATACCACGCTAAAACGCACCTCCGCGATGAGCCGCATGTTGAATGCCGGCGTCTCGTCCATGCGGACGCCTCGGCCGGAGGCGATTAGGCTGCTCAGCTGAAACCGTCGAAATCAAGTGCTAGCGCTGCGGAATGTCCGCTTGTAGTGCTAAGTTACCTGGGTAAGAGTGTCCTCGTCAAAGGTATCCTTAATCAAACCATCGCTATCCTCTGATTCTTCGGTGTGCTCGGACATCTAAAGTAAACGCAGGAAGAGCTTTACTGCGAACGAGGCGCGAAAGGTAGGTATGAAAGCCTGATCGGCAATAAAAGGAATTGGGGTAATTTAAAGGTGAGAGAGTGACACTGCTCTGTTTGGCTGAAAAATGGCTGTGGCACGCTAGAAGCTCGCGGATTTGTGATCGCTTATGAGAAACCGGGCTCGTGCTTGGATTGTGGACGTCCAGAAACTCGGACAGTTAGAATGAACGACAACAAGAACGACGCCGTCAGCACTCGGACCTGCAAGGAAGGGGCAGCCGGTGCCGCCGGTGTGCTGTCGGAGGTCGCGGGTGACGGATGGCAGCGGCGCGACGCGGCAGCGGCGCGGCCCGCCATCGATGCGGAAGCCGCCACGGAACGCCGCGACGGCCGCTGCCGGGTGGCCTCGGCGGGGGTCGCCGCCGCCGCCGCTGATCTCCCGCTGAACTCGCAAACGCACGCGGCCGGCATGCCGCCCGACCGTCCCCGCCGAACCACAGCGAAGCCGGGCTCACGAACATCCTCGTTGGGGAGGTCAGGGGTTCGGAAATACTGTTAAATAATGGGGCCGTCCAGAAAGGTGCTCGTGCGATTATCCACATATTGAATGCCTTATGGATCCCCTACATATGCGAGAAATGTCGCTTCTCCACCGCATCACTTGTATGTCTGCGAACCACCAAGGTCTTTGATAGGGAAGGGATTCGACTACTTTGTGGTGAGCAGGGTACCGCTAGCTGGCGCGCTTCTCATCCATTCATCCGAAAATTTCTAGACGCCCTGTTTAGCGGTGATCTCCACCTCTGTTCCCCAAGATTAAAGCTTCAACAATTTTGTGAAGCATTCTCAATTACAACTCGACATCTAGTACGGCCTAAGAGCATAGAGATCTCAAGAATGGCCTCAAAGAGTCTTGGGAAGTATCCGAATCTCCGAAATTTTCTTGAAATATATCCGAGGTTCAGCTTTACAAGTTTCCACCTCATAGAAGAAACCGAATTCATACGCAAAAGTGTTTATGGGCATGAACCAGTGGTGGGGAGAGGCACCCCGCCCGAGAATGGGTCGCCAAATTTTCGAAGTTACTTTACAAAACAGTTAAAAATGTTGTATTAGTTTAATTTATTTTAATATTATTTTTAACGTAATTTTCATTAATTATTTATTATTATAATTGAAATTTTTACTAATTTTATTTTCCGTCTGGATCCCAAAAACGGCGAAGACTCCACTTTTTCTTCCACCCCCCCCCCCCTCCCACCCAATTTCTGCGTCCGCCAGTGGTATGTACATGTAGAAGAAGTATAATACTAGAGAAAATATATGTGTATCAGTGCTGAGCTCATGGTAAGCCAGGGGGACATGTAAAAAAAGTCTGCCCCTCCGGGGGACCCTGATGGAATGGCAAAAATGCTAAAAATATTAGGCTTTATATTTAACAATTTAAAAAATGTTAAAAAATACAACGGTAAAATTAGCCATCAAAAATTATCTAGAATATTTATCAAGTGAGTTCGAAAATTTGGCCACTCATTGCATCAAGAGAGAAATAAAGCAATCTTTGGGCATTCTTCAAATTGGAATTGTTTGCTAGAGCAATTCAGAAAGTGGGGAGATTTCCGAGTTTGAGTTAGGTGAGACAGTCACTAGTTTTGAAGATACGGGAGAGTTCAAGTGGGGAAAGGAAGTGGCGGAGTAGCGATACACTTAAAGACGTCTTGCGTTATCTATCAATTGAATTTTATTTCTGTGTGGAAAACTGCTGATCACTTTTGCCTTTGTTTCCTTCAGATTTCTGCTATCTTTCTGATCTTTTCGAGTTTCGTACTAACTTATTTATCGTGCACATGATGGTATAATGAGCACACATACACATACATGTAAAACTAGAATTTAAGGAGTCGGCTTGATTGAGAAAAGGATAGAGATTCAGGAGCGTGATGCGCAGACGAGTGAGAGTCTCATACGCTAGGCACGATTCCAAAAATGTGACATTTTGTAGGGCAGAATATCATTTGAGCCACTAAAGGTAGGAAGTTCGGAAGTACATGCAGAGTGGCCAGGGTGTGATCATTACACATGGTATTCGGATTCTCTTACAATTCGAATAATCGAATTCTGGAATTTCTCGGATTATGTGAATATTCGAATAAGCGAGTACTTCAATTTTTCGAGCAACTTGAGTATTCGAATAATCAGATAATGCGATATTTCGAGTTACTCGAATCTTGAAATGAAGTTTTTCCGAATTGTTCCAACAAATGGGTACCACTGGTTCAACAAACCGATTTGCGCCGCATCAATTCACAGACAATAATTTAATACACTCTCATCAAGCGGGGAAAGGCACGCTTCTACCGTAAATGAAGTGCTCCACCTCATTTTCTTGCATGAACTAATGACAGATTCGTGATCTTTTCGACATGTTGATAACGATGGTTTATGTGGATGTTCGAGTAAGTTTTAAAGTGAGTGTGAGTTTTAAACCTTAACATTTGGTAGGTGTCTTTCAGCAATATGTGTACATGTTAAGCATAACATGACTATCACAACGTAGTAGGTTTCCATCTCCTTACTGATGAGGGCAGGAGGAAACCTACTTTTATGTTTCGTTTTTGTATGAAGTTCATTCACGAAACGAAAACTGGACAAACAACAATAGTAACATGAAAATTCAATAAATCTTTAGGATTTACATGGAACGTCCCAAGGCAGCAGTAATACACATTTCTTAGGACGCGGTCTGCAGAGCAGACCTACGATGGTTAGCGTTATGGGTTATCCTATAGACTATGTAGTGCTTAGAGACATAGAACATGAAAGTTGATTTGCTAGCTTGGTTTCGCCTGGTTATGCGTTCATGAATCCTAGCCCAGAGCAAGACTTGGCTAACAGCCTACTTAGCGGGCAGTCAGCACACAAGGACGACCTGTCCTACTGGTCCGGGAGGTCTGCGCTTTCGCCTTCTTTGAATGCGAGGTCTAATTCGCTCTGATAACCTTTTGGTATCAACCAGAGATAGAAGGCCATACATAAAAATGTAAAATGAGCGTCAGCTAGAAGATCCAAACAATCCCCCATTTTGCTCAGTGGTCCAGTGCATAATCCACCCAGCCACTCCATCGTTGCCGTCAAGGTGCGGCAACTTCTAAAATAGGGACCACTAATCTCTCTAAAAACCACTTTTGGAACATGTGGCAGAAATGAAATTTTACTCGAGCACCTTGTCAGATCAGAATTCAAGTTGATAGGTTCCATTTTGATCTGCCAGTCTGGCCTCATGCACCTTCCTTGTTAGAGGAATTCACCATACAAATTACCACAGTCAATCTGTCGATAAAGACTGTAGATGTAGATTATCCATGAAAACGTTCCAAAAGTAGTGGTTGTAGATTAGCTGTGCACATAAACAGGGTGCGGCTTATGTTCCCGGACAGGGGTTCCTGACCCCTTTGCTGGTTATGTTAACAATTTCAGAGCTTCACATGTTTATGGTCATATTCTACAGGCAAATTTACGTGGTATACTTCATTTTCCCAAATACATTTTGCGTACCAGCCAAACATGAGCTCCAAAGAGAAAAATGGTGCCGTCGTTGCTTTGCATCGTGAAGGTGTGCCGAATTCAGAGATCACAAGGCGGTGCCTCGCTCCACAGTCTACGACGCCGTAAAACGCTTCAGGCAGCTCGGAGATTGCAAGGATCGTCCCAAAACAGGACGTCCGGTACCTGAAGCAAGAATTCGGGCACGACAGGCAATAAGGAAGCGAATCTCCAGAAACCCCCAACGACCCATGTGGAAGATGGCGTCGGATCTGGGTGTGAGTGAGAAGACGGCCCGAAGAGTTGTGAAAGAGGATCTCAACCTTCGTCCATTCAAGGATACAAAAGGTTCATTTTCTGAACGAAGGTATGAAGTTGAAGCTGCAGAAAGTTAGGAAGATGCGCCGCTTGGCCGCCACTGGCCGTCGTCGTCGGACCCTTTTCACCGGAAGGAGGGCCTTTGGATCCCGTCGAAAAATGGGCGTGGATAACGATGCCCCATGGATATGCAGGTGCTACGCAGCTTCTGCTGACAGCCACGTGCACGCACGAGGAAGGGCCTGACTACTGAGAGTTTGCAGCACTTCTGTAACCAGTCGAAATGAATAACATCGAAAATTCCAGTACTTGAAAACAGGGCGTCTTTGATGCTTTGAAGCTGTCAAGATTACGAGTTCCAAATCATGGATGGTATATGTAAAAGTGGTTTTATCGTAACTGCTCAAAAATTACACCATGTGATGAAATGGACGGGGATTTTGTGACTAGCACAACAACTAACCTTCTGCATCAGAAGAAAAATATCACATATAATCTTCCGGGATGAGATATCTCAACTCAAAGTTTGATCTCAAAAGCTCCATTTTTCAACCTAATCAAAAATTGCATGAAGTGCTTCTTAGCTTTCATTTATCGTTACTTGTAAGGTAGAGTTTTCCAAATGCTCAATAGCCACTCCCCCCCCCCCCCACCTCCCCTCCTTCAGGAGTGTGGCTGTTAACAGAAGCACTGCATCACCTGCATATCCTAGGGACATCGTATGCCACCACACACTTTTTCGGGACCCAAAGACTACACCGCCCTTTTCACCGACGAGAAAATGTTCGCTCAATCCACCTCATAACCATTACAATGACCTCGTTCTCCTCTCAGAGAAATCTAGAAGAACTGGAACGTCCACACACTAGCCCATCGCCATTTTACCACTTGTATTATGGTATGGGCTGGAATCTGTTTAAGCGGCAAGTCTCCGTTAGTTTTCATTGAAAAAGGAACGAAGATCACTGCAGAATTCTACCGAAACGAGATACTGAAGAAAGTCGTTGCTTCTTGGACCTCGCGTCACTTCGGTTAAGGATGTCTGGCCTTCAAACTCTCATGACTTGAACCCCATGTATTTCTCTGTATGGTCCACCTTGGAAGCCAAGTTGTCCTCTTCTCGATGCGACTCCATCGGCGGATTGAAACGTGCACTAAAACAGGCCTGGGACAAAATTACGGAAGAACAAGTCGCGGGCATTGTGAACAACTTTCTTAAACGCTTGAAGGCATGTGAAGAAGCCAAAGGAGGACATTCCGAACATTTATTGTGATGTGTTGTACCTAGTTTTTTTGTTCCGTAAAATTTGTTATTGCTTGTTTTGTAAGGATTGTTTTTAAGCGAAAAATGAATAAAACAAAATGTCCGGAAACATAAGCCGCATCATGTATAGTTGTATTCATAAAACAAGGCACCACTCGCATTCTTTTACTACTCGTCGCTTGTATTACATGTTAAAAGCTGTCAAACGGGGCGAGTTCAGGTGAAGAAGTTGTAACTATGTGACCAGATCAAAATTCGCACCTTGCTCTCAGCCACCCTTTTCTCCCCCTCCTCGCCCTTCCTCTCCCATCTTCTCCGCCCTCGCGTATGTGTTAATCAGGAGGTCAACTCGAATCCATTCCTTCTCACAAAATTTGCAAAAAACAAATCTGACTCTGTTTTAATATATTCACCACTGCCTGCAACACCTATAAGACCATGCATTACAATGCGAAGCTCTACTATTTCGTAGTCTAATTCGAAATTATATGCTTCTGGTTCGGCCAGATTCACATGGAGGGGGTAAAAAGGGTCCCAAGGCTTGCTGACAGTCATAGCCTGTCTTGGAGCCTGTACCCTGCGGAGATTTTGCGTGTTTGCTGCAGCGGATAGCGGCCGCGCCCATCGCCCCGCCCACATACCGAGCCCATATGCAGAGTTTGAGGGGGAGGCGGAAGTCGAGAAATTGAGGAGTGATTTCCAAGAAAGTTTGAATAAAGCCGCAATTCAAATTTCAAAAATATCGACGGTTTTAAGAAATTAAACATCGAGCCAGGGCTTATTTAACATGCTGACCATACATTTAATATCAATTTTGTATCAAAGTGCCATTTCTGAAGTATTTCAAGCCTTTACAGTACATATCACATTTTCAGTATCTGCTGAATCTTTGTAAATTGGGGTCATTCGACGTTCCTCCCCTACCTCGAATTCGGTGCCTGTTTTGTATCGTGATGTCCTTTTTTAACAATTAAAGCACGGATTGCGTTGCTTGGATAAATCCAAAACTTCAAAGTCTCATCACTAAATAGGATGGTTTGTAGGATTTTTCTAGAATTTTCTGTTCTCCATTTATATTTGCATTTTGTCCAACGCAATCGATCATGAATCCATCGCCAGATGAGGTGTGAGAAAGGTTCCGCAGGTACGCGCTGTGCCTGCAGGCGTACCTCAAGGATACAATGTCGTCAGATCGCCACTCTCTTCCTGTTTTGTTAGCATTGATTTTCTGAAACTAAGCATGCAACAGTGAAATAGACTGTGGACTCTGTGCGAAAAATGTGAAATGAACTGGTATTTAGTAATATTCATTAGAAATCTCAGTCCTACTATATTAAAAGATTTGGTCGCTAATCCCCGAAAACACTTCCGTTACTGCGCGTCGACTCTCAGCGCATTGTCGATACGCAGTGTTGTGATGAGTACTTCAAAAAAGGGCCCCCTGGCCTAAATTTCCACATTGTGCGCTTTTTTTCGTCCTAGATCTTTATCTTCCTTGTTATAGGTGCAAAGTAGCCTAAAACCTACACCCCCTAAGGGCCGGCGTAGGTTTTAGGCTACTTTGCACCTGGGATTATCGATTAGTTTATCGATTATGTCGATTTTATTGATTTTTCGCTATTTTTGCCCCAGGCGTAGCGAAGACATGCCTACTGGGGTATGTCAATACGCTGAACACGAATATGACAACCGTTTCGTACGGCACTATCGATTTATCGATTTTATTGATTTTTCGCTAATTTTGCCCCAGTGACGGTGAAGACATGGCTACTGGGGTATGTCAATGCGCTGAAGACGAGTATGACAACCGTTTTGTACAACACCATCGATTTATCGATTTTATCGATTTTCGCTATTTTTGCTCCGGGCGCGTTGAAGACATGGTTACTGGGGTATGTCAATACGCTGAAGACGAATATGACAACCGTTTTGTACAGCACTATCGATTTATCGATTTTATTGATTTTTCGCTATTTTTACCAGGACCCGAGCAAAGCCGGGTACACAGTCTGGTAATAAAAATTCAAAAAATAATGGTGAAACTAAACAACCGGATTGAAAGAATCAAACAGATATAAGATTTTTTTAATCCAGCAAGCCATTCTCAGGGGTGAGGGGGCTCCCTGCAAATCCGATTTGGAGCCCAATAATCCTAATAATGTCGATTAACGTTTCAATAAAATTCTAGCACATGGTTTTGTTTCCTGACATGGTTTTGAAACGAAGTGGTAGCGCTTTTCCCATCGGTTGGGGTTTTTCCTTGATTTTGACTGGACCAGTGGTAAACATGCGCCGGTCTCAGGTAAAGAGGCACACGGGTCCATTAGTCGGGATTTCCCCGCCAGTGGTAAACAGGTGCTGGTCTCTGGTAAAGGGGCACATGGGTCGTTGGCCAGAATTTTCCCGTCAGTGGTAAACAGGTGCTGGACTCTGGTAAAGGGGCACATGGGTCTTTGGTCAGCACTTCCCTTGGGTTCGACTGGGCCAATGGTAAACAGGCGCCGGTCTCAGGTAAAGGGGCACACGGGTCCGTTGGTCAGGACTTTGCCTTGGGTTCCAATGGGTCAGTGGTAAACAGTTGCTGGTCTCAGGTAAAGGAGCACGGGTCCGTTGGTCAGAATTTTCCCGTCAGTGGTAAACAGGTGCTGGACTCTGGTAAAGGGGCAGATGAATCTGTTGGTCAGGATTTTCCCGCCAGTGGTAAATAGGCGCCGGTCTCAGGTAAAGGACACGGGTCCGTTGGTCAGAATTTTCCCGTCAGTGGTAAACAGGTGCTGGACTCTGGTAAAGGGTCACACGGGTCCGTTGGTCAGAATTTTCCCGCCAGTGGTAAATAGGCGCCGGTCTCAGGTGAAGGGGCACACGAGTCCGTTGGTGAGGACTTTCCCTTGGGTTCGACTGGGCCAGTGGTAAACAGTTGCTGGTCTCAGGTAAAGGAGCACGGGTCCGTTGGTCAGAATTTTCCCGTCAGTGGTAAACAGGTGCTGGACTCTGGTAAAGGGGCAGATGGATCCGTTGGTCAGGATTTTCCCGTCAGTGGTAAACAGGTGCTGGTCTCAGGTAAAGGGACACATGGGTCTGTTGGTCAGAATTTTCCCGCCAGTGGTAAACAGGTACTGGACTCCGGTAAAGGGTCACACGGATCCGTTGGTCAGAATTTGCCCGCCAGTGGTAAACAGTTGCTGGTCTCAGGTAAAGGGGTACACGAGTACGTTGGTCAGGATTTTCCCTTGGGTTCGACTGGGCCAATTGTAAACAGGCGCCGGTCTCAGGTAAAGGGGCACACGGGTCCGTTGGTCAGGATTTTCCCTTGGGTTCGACTGGGCCAATTGTAAACAGGCGCCGGTCTCAGGTAAAGGGGCACACGTGTCCGTTGGTCAGGATTTTCCCTTGGGTTCGATTGGGCCAATGGTGAACAGGCGCCGGTCTCAGGCAAAGGGGCACACGAGTCCGTTGGTCAGGACTTTCCTTTGGGTTCCACTGGGTTAGTGGTAAACAGTTGCTGGTCTCAGGTAAAGGGGCACGCGGGTCCGTTGGTCAGGACTTTCCCTTGGTTCCACTGGGTCAGTGGTAAACAGTTGCTGGTCTCAGATAAAGGGGCACACTTGTCCACTACGCGGTATTTTCCCTTGGGTTTGAATGGGCTAGTGGTAAAGTAGCGCTGGTTTTAGGTAAAGGGGCGCACTGGTTCATTGGTCGGAACTTTTCCTTGAGTTCAACTGGTCCAGTAGTGAATTGGCGAGGTCTGTTGGCCGGGATTTTTCCTTGAGTCCGGCTGGCTGGCTCAGTGGTGAAGCGGCGTTGGCTTCAGGCAAAAGGCAACACTTGTTCATTGATCTTCAACAAAAAGAAGCTCGTGGTCTTCAAAAATTTCAATCAGTCAATTTTGGCATTTTGTGACTCCTCGACAAGCTGTTTGCCACTGTTTAGTTTGAGTTTCTCAAATTCTAAGGATTAGTTCTATTCAGACAGGTGTTGAGACTGAATGAAGTGCTTAATTAGGTTTGTTTGCAGACACTCTACTCGAACTCTAATACCAACACTGATAGAATGCGGTGAAACTTTGAGCCAAGGAACTCACGGGGTTACTACCTCGCGCAAAAGCCTAGACAATAACTTGCGCACCCACCTAATGTGTCTCACCAACCCCGTGGACCACCTCCCTTACTAGAAATTCAAACAAAAGCCTGGACAATAAATTGCGCACCCACCCAATGTATCTCGCCAACCTCGTAGATTACCCCCCTTTCCAGAAGCTTAGGCAAAAACCTGGACAGTAACTTGCGCACCCACCTCATGTATCCCGCCAACCCCGTGGACCACCTTCCTTTCCAGAAGCTCAGACAAAAGCCTGGACAATAAATTGCGCACCCACCCAGTGTATCTCGCCAACCCCGTAGATTACCCCCCTTTCCAGAAGCTTAGGCAAAAACCTGGACAGTAATTTACGCACCCACCCGATGTATCCCTACAACCCCGTAGATTAGCTCCCTTTCCAGAAGCTTAGGCAAAAACCTGGACAGTAACTTGCGCACCCACCCAATGTTTATCGCCAACCCCGTGGACCACCTCCCTTACTAGAAACTCAAACAAAAGCCTGGACAATAAATTGCGCACCCACCTCATGTATCCCGCCAACCCCGTGGACCACCTCTCTTTCCAGAAACTCAGGCAAAAGCCTAGACAATAATTTACGCACCCCCCCCATGTACCCCGCCAACCCCGTGGAGTGCCTCCCTTCCAAGAAACTCAGGCAAAAGTCTAGAAAATAATCTGCGCTCCCACCCAATGTTTCTCGCCAACCCCGTGGACCACCTCCACTACTAGAAACTCAGACAAAAGTCTAGAAAATAACTTGCGCACCCACCTCATGTATCCCCCCAACCAGTGGATTACATTCCGTTCCAGAAGCTCAGGCAAAAGCCTAAGCAATAATTTACGCACCCATCCCATGTATTCCGCCAACACCGTGGATCGCCTCCCCAAGTATCCCACCAATCTCATGAAGCATCTTCGTTTCCTGAGCTTAAGCGAAAAATAACCAATAACTTATGCTCCTACTCATTTATACCATCAACCCTGTTGATCATCTCCCTTCCCTAGGCCACGTGGATTTGAGTATTGATCACCTTCTTAATCATCACTTAGAACTTTTTTGGTTTAGCATAAATGAGCCACGTCGTGTCGGTGAATATCGGTGAGTAATGACGAAGAAGGTTAGTGGAAATAAGCGATCGGGATGCTTATTCTCTTTTCACAATAATTTGTTTTCAGTTTTTGTTCAAAACTTTGGGAAAGTATAAAGTTTTTAGATTGAGTTTGGTTTGAACTAGAAGGATGGGATAGTCACATACAGTGGTGATGCTGAGGGTGTGTTTGTATGATTGGCTTACTGAGTTATTGACCGAGTGGTTTGTACAATACAAAAGCAGTTGTGTTCTGTATTTCACGCTGTCCTTGGTATGCTCGCTGCTCGCGAAAGACAGAGATAGAAACAACAAAACAAATTGATTCACGGATTCTGTGAGTTATCTTCTCTCATTCGCTACGCTATGTGCTCTTTTTCGACTGAATAATGTTATATGTAGATATACATATACAGTTGTGAGATAGTGTAGCTCGAGTTGAGGGTGTGAATCTCACACAACCTGTTGGCGTGCACGAAAAACCACACCGGGTCAATACTGTCACACTACGGAAACTATTAGCACAATAACGTGGCTTACGGGGCCACTAGTAAATAGAAAGAATTTCAACTTGTTTTGCAAGGTAATTTTGAGAACAAGGCGACCCATACTCATCCAAATTTTGTACTGACACCAGACGGACCGCGCTAACTTGTAGCCGGAATTGCAGTGGTGCAGTGGATTTCGAGTGGAAATGAGCGCACAATAGAGATATACTGTAGCAGAGTGTATTAGTGAAGCTAAAATATTCGTTAAAATACATAAGAAACCACTATGACTAAGATTCTTGACCCTGCATGAGCCCGACTCAATTTTCAAGATTTCTGTACGCTAATACGCTTACACTCATACGCTTATACGAATGTAGTAGAGTCTACTTCGTGTAGAGGTATGTATAGTAGTTTTCAAGAGGGAGCGTGGGGCGAGGTTCAAGAAAATAGTAGGAGTTCGAAACCGACAAGAATAAATGACTGCAACAAAACTGCAGCAAAATTTTTAAAAAATTTGGGAAAATATTTTGAAAAACTTTAAAAAAAGCACGTGTGCAATGGTTTTGAGATAGTAGTATTCCTTTGCGAAACATGAATCTGCTACTGCAAAAGAATTGGGATCAGAAGGAGAACATTTGTCCACAGAAAAACAGTAAGAACCACAAGATTTCATAGTGGATACGAAATTTATGAAAAGTGAGAGGTTAACAACGTAAGACGAGCTAAATAGAAGAAAATTTCTCAACTGTGAGAAAATTAATATGTAGGAATGACCAATACTCTACTTAATGGGCTAGCTCATAACGAGCATAAGTACGCTTTTTATAGCAACCTTATCTCTGTTTTCGCCCAGTATTTGTCGATCGTGTGCAATAAGCACACAATGTTGTGCAATCTCTGGTAAGCAGAGAACACACAGCGATCAGGGCCAGCTTGACCTTCGCTCACGGTTCAACGGGAAACCAAGATGAAGTTCAGTAGTGTGTGCAGTATTTCTTAATCCCTACAGAAAAGTTACGGTTTTCCAGAAAGATGATTCCGAAGATTTCAATGTGAACTTTTGGAAATCTTATAAAAAACGTCATGCATATGGATACCAGAGAACTGAGCCGAGCCCAAAGTAACTTTCCGTTCAGCACCTCAAGTTTAATCACATACTTTTGAAACACTGGAAAAAGTGAAATTAAAGCCTTTTTCACCCTGATTCAGTTTTGGTTCCTCAAGTGTTACTGCATCTCAACAACTACACAGCGAGTTCTAATCCTCAACACTTTATTCTAAACATCTTTGTCCTGCACTCCCACTCAGCCCTTACCCGTTAGGAAATGGCGCCAAGGCACGTGCCACGAACAACAGGCTAGGCGATGACAACAGAGAAGCAGATGCGTTGCACTAGGCGCTCTCTTCACATTAAAAAGGTGCTTCACGAATTTCGCTTTTGTGGAAAGGGGAGGGTCTTTGTTGTGAATTTACCCAAGGAAAAACCTAGCACTGTGACCCGCCTGAGTTATGCGGTCCACTGCTTGCAGAATCTGAGCATTAACCCTTGAGGCACTACTTTTGATTCGTAAGGAGGCAAAGCAATTGTTTCGTTCACTGGCCGAATGTGGAACAATGTGGACATCAAGGCACATGACTCATTCAACCTTTTGAAAAGCATTCAAAAAAATTTACTTTGTTCTTACTTGTAAACTCCGTAAAAGAATTGACTCCGTCCATCTAATTACGCTTTCTCTTTTAGCAGACAAATCGTGGTCGATTAGCCACTGCACTTTGCTAGCGTTCTTTGTGTCCTCAGCCCCGAAATCAGGCATCCCAGCTCTTGGAGATGCATGTCAC